>JBAMBO010001548.1:0-444169 GCA_037044535.1 Lordiphosa magnipectinata
TATGTAACAACAAACGGACTAAGAGCTGCCACGTGAACTATAATTGAAAAATGCTTCGAAAAAACATATAAAACAATCAAAAAAATTTAAATGAAACATCAAATTAACCAATGACTAGAAAATTTGAATATTTTTTTTGGCAGAAGATGCTACCCAGTTTGAGAAGATGAACCATTATCTTGAACACACATAAATTTTAAAATAAAAAACGTAAATCTCTGGAAATTCTGTTACACCGACGAATTTGTGAAAAAGGCCAAAATGTCTAGAGATTTCTCTGGCCGAGAGCTGTTATAGTTTCTCAATTGACCTGAGCTTTCTCAGTGTCGCAGTGTAAGCCACTACTCCTGCTCGTAGTCGTAAGCCTAACTTTATGGTTTGTTTTCCTATTAATGTTGCCGTTGTACTGCTGATGCCCATGCTACTCATACCTAAGGTTTATCCTTGATGTTGCAACACTTATCTGAATACTTTAGTCCTCAACAAGAGGCACCACGATAGCCCTCAACGCGAGGCACCACAAAAGCCCACTACATGAGGCAACCTCAATTAGCTCGAATAAGCAAGCTTATTGACCCACACCCAAAAGAACGACCTCAACAGAGGTAACCCTCAGTCCCGGAACCGATGCTGTGTCCCATACACTGACCAAGGATTCTCAATCTGGGCAACCGGGAAGAAAATCTTTCCTATCCTATCTTTTTTCCTCTAACTGCTTGCTCAGACTCCTCTTACTTCGCGCCGGTGATGTAGAACCTAATCCTGGGTCCATTCCATGATTCCTCGAGAATCACTCGAGGAGTGTGCTCTGTACTATGTTACAGATGCGAAGACAGGTGTCATTTGCGCTGCTCCGTCCTCACTCGACACCAAGACCACAACGCCTCCTTTGTATGTCCTCATTGCCAATACCACCTGGCATGAAGATGTCCATTTGCCTATCTCCATCAAAGTCACAAAGGATGCGGATCTCATCACATTCGAAAACCGCACCTTTGTGAACTTTGGTAAGTCAGATTTGGAGAGATTCGAATCGACTATGGAATCCGCATTTACGCAACTTCCTTCGTTCAACTCTGTCCACGAAAGGGGAACGAATGTTCAGGAAAATCCTTACCCTGCATACCTGCTGGTCGCACTTACCAAACAGAAGAGATGCCCTCCGAAAGGAAAACCCTGTATATCCGTAACTGAAATCGCTCAACGAGGATATCAACAAACTTGTGAACCTCCACCGAAAGAACACATGGCTCCAAAAACTTGATAAGTTGGACAAGGGCTTCTAGAAACTTTGGAGTAGCATTAAGCAACGCACTAGTCCCCGTAAAAGCGATTTTGTTACTATCTCGTTCGGCTTCCATACACCAAGCAACACCTCCAAGTGCGCAACAGCCTTGAACAGGCAATTTGAGGCCCTTCCATCTTCTGCTGCCAATCGCTTGGCAGCTACAGATTGCTAAGTGCATGAACCTCTCTCTGAATCCTCGTGATTTTTGTTATATGTCTTAGGGCGAAGTCTTATCACAAGTTTGTAGAGCTAAGGAATAGCTCGCGCGTATACGGTCCCCCCTCGCCATAAGCCTACTTAAAGCAATTTCATAAGCGTGCTCTCCTCTCTTTCTTTTCGAACAAAGGTTTTGTTGTTGGCGCGTGCAGACCTGCAACAACAACATCACATGGGACTCTCTTCTCTCTCTCTTCTATGTCTTTGGCAAATAACAAAGCAACTACAATGTTGCTTATGCGTAGTTAGCGCTCGCCTCGCTTGCAGTGGCCGAACGCTTTTCGCTATTCACATACTCTCTTTCTATTTCTTGTTGTTGTTATGGCTTGAGATATATTTTGTGCATTTCTGTTTGTTTTCACGCGGCCGTTAGCTCATTCTGGGCACCCCTGTGGAAGAGCTATGGTGAAATTTTGAGGTGGTGTCCCCAGAACCACTTCGCTCAGTCTAGAAAGCAGGCTACATCGCTAACTATTACCTGTATAAAAAAGTTTTAAAGGACTATTGAAAGGAAGGCTTCACTAGTATTAAAGCAAATCGTACAATATTGCAACCAATTTCATTTCGAAGCTTCATCATAAGGCTTTCTTTTTAAGTTCATGTCCTTTCGCTAAAATGTAAACCACATAGTTTTTGTGTGCGCCGAATATGTCAACTTTTGTGCCAACAAAACACAATTTGCGGTAAAGTTTACGTTTCAGTTTTCATTTGAAGAAAAATTTCAGCTGAAGGCCTTTGAATGCTGCAAGAAGCTTACGGGGAACCAAAACCAAGACGCTCTGCTCTGCATTTGGTGGCACCAATTTGGCGTGGTGTACTATCAGCTGCTACAAGCTGGGTGAAACCAATCACAGGGCAACTCTAACGAACTCTTAAGTACAGACTCTTAAATATAGCTTCTCAAAAACCCCTTCATTTTGATTCTGGATCTGAATTTCATTCATTCCCGGGTCAACGAAAGTAGCTGTGCCCACAACTGTAGAGGGTACTAAGTAAGTCTTTCCCATTCTAATTACCTGAATTTTCATTCTATCTCACACTTGCCTCATTGCTGTATGTGTGTCATTCAGGCGGACACAACAAAAGATGCCTAAATTAGCACACCCACACACACACACACACACACACACGTGGGAGTGGTTGACAGCTACGTGCAAAACGTACAACAACAGGACCTAGCGAAGAATTGTCAGCTTTTGGGTTCCTTTCTCATACATACCATACATATATTTACATACAATTTTCATAGTTAGTTTTTTTTCAGTCAGGCCGCGTTCCAGTTTAGCTGGCAAGAAGATGCAACTTGCTCTCTTTTTTTTTCTTCTTGCATAATTAGTGAGTGCGGCTCAGTCAAGTGGCTGTGCCATTTTCTCAAGCCAAAACCCCAACAGCAACAACAACAACAACAACAGCGGCAGGCAACGGTCGCCTTGCTCCTAATTGGCAACTAACTAACAAAGAAAACCAAGCATAAAAAAAATATTATTATAATATTATTATTTATATAAAACTTTAAGGAAAATATTTAAAAAATGTTCCTGCCTTGGGCAGTCAGCCGCCTGATTAGGAGCCAGAGTGGTTGACTGCATTTTAGCCACATTTAAAATGAACTTTAAAAAAAAGGGAAAACAAGTTGTGAGACTTTCCTTCCAGTCACATAAATCCAGTAGAAGAAGGACCAGCAGCAGCGAGTTCTTGTCTAAGTCAACGCTTTTGGGCTTTGTTTATCGTTGCAGTTTTTCTCACTGCTCCTTGTACGGCTTCTGCTCCTCTGTGTTTACCCGGCCAGCAACGGCAACAAGATAAAGTCAAATAGTTACAGCAATATCGTTGCAGGACAGCTCGGCTGACCTGAGTCAGTCAGATTGTCCTCCTGCCAGTCAGTCAGTCAGTCAGTCTGTTTAAGTTCCCTTGGAGTTAGTGGCAGCCGTAGGAACTACACTTTGTGGTCGTGAGAGGGTGAGGAATAAGCAAACATTATTTATACATATAATATATATATATGGAAAGCTTGCACAATGCAAAGATGAGTTATACGAAGTCATGATACTCTTGAAAAGATAATAGAAGAAGTGTTGTGTCAAGCTGTAGCCACAAAGGGGGCGCCACTTGGACGTGGTAGTAAAGTGGTAAAACAATGCACGTAGAGAAAAGGCAAGCTTACTAAACTAGACCTAGACTCATTGAACTAGAGTCGAAATGCTAGATTCGGCTAGAAAGAATCGACGAAATAGACTTGTAAAGCTCGTAGAGGTAGACCTAGACTAAGTAAGATTGAAATGACAAGATGGAGACTTGTCAAGCCTTCTCACCCTGATCGACTCATTAAAATAGACGTAAATAAAGACTTGTCATACTAGACTCGTGGAGGAAAATCTAGAAGCTTCAAGCTACATTTGTCAAGCTTAATTCGTAGAGGTGCCAGTGAGACTCCTTAAGCTAGACTTTCTAAAGAAAGCTCTTAGAGTAAGACTTCTCAAGCGAGACTCGCGCTGGTCATGTGCTATAGTTGAGCTAGACTCAAACTAGACTCGAGCTTGATTTGTGATAGATTCCAGCTAGACTCTAGATAGTCCTGAGCTAGACTCGAGCAGGACTCGAGCTGGGCTTGTGGTTGAGTCCAGCTCAACTTAAGGTAGACACGATTTAGGTTCGACATGGAGACCAGCTAGACTTGAGCTAGACACGAGCTTGACTCGAGCAGGACTCGAGCTGGACTCCAGCTAGAATCGAGCTAAACTAGACTCGTTAGTTGGTCAAGTTAGACTCGAGCTAGACTCAAGTTAAGCTCGAGCTATACTCAAGGTAGACTCGAGCTGGACTCGAGCTAGGTTCGAGAAGGGGTTGAGCTGAACTCGAGCCAGACTCAAGTTAGACTCGAGCTAAACTAGACTCGTTAGTTAGTCAAGTTAGACTCGAGCTAAACTCGAGCTAGACTCGAGCTAGACTCAAGCTAGACTCGAGGTAGACTCCAGCTAGACTCGAGCTAGACTCCAACTAGACTCCAGCAAGACTCCAGCTAGACTCCAGCTAGACTCCAACTAGACTCCAGCTAGACTTGAGCTAGACTTGAGCTAGACTCGAGCTAGACTCGAGCTAGACTCGAGCTAAACTCAAGCTAAACTCAAGCTGGACTCGGGCTGGACTCGAGCTAGACTCGAGCCAGACTCGAGCTAGACTCGAGCTAGACTCGAGCTAGACTCGAGCTAGACTCGAGCTAGACTCGAGCTAGACTCGAGCTAGACTCAAGCTAGACTCCAACTAGACTCCAGCTAGACTTCGAGCTAGACTCGAGCTAGACTCGAGCTAGACTCGAGCTAAACTCAAGCTAAACTCAAGCTGGACTTGGGCTAGACTCGAGCTAAACTCAGAGCCTAGACTCGAGCTAGACTCGAGCTAGACTCGAGCTAGACTCGAGCTAGACTCGAGCTAGACTCGAGCTAGACTCGAGCTAGACTCGAGCTAGACTCGAGCTAGACTCGAGCTAGACTCGAGCTAGACTCGAGCTAGACTCGAGCTAGACTCGAGCTAGACTCGAGCTAGACTTGAGCTAGACTCGAGCTAGACTCGAGCTAGACTCGAGCTAGACTCGAGCTAGACTCAAGCTAGACTCCAGCTAGACTCGAGCTAGACTCGAGCTAGACTCGAGCTAGACTCGAGCTAGACTCGAGCTAGACTCAAGCTAGACTCCAGCTAGACTCGAGCTAGACTCGAGCTAGACTCGAGCTAGACTCGAGCTAGACTCGAGCTAGACTCGAGCTAGACTCGAGCTAGACTCGAGCTAGACTCGAGCTAGACTCGAGCTAGACTCGAGCTAGACTCGAGCTAGACTCGAGCTAGACTCGAGCTAGACTCGAGCTAGACTCCAACTAGACTCCAGCTAGACTCGAGCTATACTCGAGCTAGACTCGAGCTAGATTCGAGCTAGACTCGAGCTATACTCAAGCTATACTCGAGCTATACTCGAGCTAGATTCGAGCTAGACTCGAGCTAGACTCGAGCTAGACTCGAGCTAGACTTGAGCAAGACTCGAGCTAGACTCGAGCTAGACTCGAGCCAGACTCGAGCTAGACTCGAGCTAGACTCGAGCTAGACTCGAGCTAGACTCAAGCTAGACTGGAGCTAAGCTCAAGCTAGACTAGAGCTATACTCGAGCTAGATTCGAGCTAGACTCGAGCTAGACTCGAGCTAGACTTGAGCTAGACTTGAGCAAGACTCGAGCTAGACTCGAGCTAGACTCGAGCTAGATTCGAGCTAGACTCGAGCTAGACTCGAGCTAGACTCGAACTAGACTCGAGCTAGACTCAAGCTAGACTGGAGCTAAGCTCAAGCTAGACTAGAGCTATACTCGAGCTAGACTCGAGCTAGACTCGAGCTAGACTCGAGCTAGACTCGAGCTAGACTCGAGCTAGACTCGAGCTAGACTCAAGCTAGACTCAAGCAAGACTCGAGCTAGACTCAAGGTTCACTCGAGCAAGACTCGAGCTAGACTCGAGCTAGACTCAAGCTAGACTCGAGCTAGACTCCAGCTAAGCCAGACTCGTTAGTTAAAGTTAGACTCGAGCTAGACTCCAGCTGAACTCGAGCCAGAATCAAGCTAGACTCGAGCTAGACTCTAGCTAGACTCAAGCTAGACTGGAGCTAAACTCAAGCTAGCCTCGAGCTAGACTCGAGCTATACTCGAGCTAGACTCAAGCAAGACTTGAGTTAGACTCGAGCTAGACTCGATCTAAACTCGAGCTAGACTCGAGTTAGACTCGAGCAAAACCAGACTCGTTAGTTAGTCAAGTTAGACTCGAGCTAGACTCCAGCTGAACTCGGGCCAGACTCAAGCTAGACTCGAGCTAGACTCGAGCTTAACTCGAGCTAGACTCAAGCTAGACTCAAGCTTAACTCAAGCTAAGCTCAAGCTAGACTCGGGCTGGACTCGGGCTGGACTCCAGCTAGACTCTAGCTAGACTCAAGCTAGACTGGAGTTAAACTCAAGCTAAACTCAAGCTAGACTGATGCTAAACTCAAGCTAGACTCGAGCTAGACGCGAGCTAGACTCAAGCTAGACTCAAGCTAGACTCGAGCAAGACTCGAGCTTGACTCAAGCTATACTCCATCTAGATTCTTGAAAGACTTTAGCTAGAGATCCTGATTTTAGCTAGTCCAGAGCTACACTCGAGCTAGACCCAAGCTAGACTCGAGGTTAACTAAATGTAGATTCTAGGTACACTCTTGGAAGAGACTAAAGCCACACTCTGGACTAAATCTAACCCAGAGCTAAACTTGAGCAAGACTCTAGACCAGAGCTAGTCTAAAGCTTGACATAAGCCAGACTCAAACTAGTCTCAAGCTGGACTAGACCTCGACTAGAACTAGACTAGAGATAAATTTGAGCAAAACTCTTGCTAAACTCAAATGGGACTTGTCGACGAAGACCTTATTACATTACAACTGCGTGTACAGTTTTACACCGCAAATTGTTCAAACTTGAACATGATATTCAACTCCACCCACATGTAGAGTAAATCTCATATTTAGATAACTCAGCCTATGTCATAAACATGTCTCCATTTGTAATAACAATGAATATTAATAGCTACAGTGACAAGGATCACGATTGCCGGCACACCACTTGAAAGGGTCTACCAGCCGTGAGAGCTGTTATAATTACATACACTCAGTTATCTTACAAATACTGCCTTAGTTAAGAATGGAAATTAAGGGTTGAGAAGCGAGGAGAAATCTAATAAAAGCCAGATTGCTCACAAGAGCGAGTCATTACAAATTCAAACTTACTACCGTGCTCATTAAAGTTGAATATTCTATACAAAAATCGAAATTTAATTCAAAAACCATATTATTGCTGTCTTTAAAGCAACGCTTTGACCAGAATAAGTGCATGTTTTTTTTGCTGCCATTCGAAACTGCAACCCACTAATGAAATCTCAGTCACTCGTACAAACATTTCCCCCAGGTGAACATACTCAACCATAAGATTAATGCTCTTTAAAAAAAAAAAATAAACCAAAAATAATTTTGCAGAAAATTTTTGCATTTGATTTTCAAGTACTGTCGCTCCTCGCTCTTGGACTTTGGGGTATATCAACATGCTGAGTAGGAGCACACAGAGCACACAGCGTGCTCTGACAGCATATCAACTAACATTTCGCAGACAAAATTGCATTTCGTTCAAGGTGTGACCAAAGGTCCGAGTCTCACTCCATAGCGTTTATAAATCGTGTGACAAGCACAAGGTGGGTGAACACCATAAAACTTAAACAAGTTATTTATGCACATGCGTTCCACCCCGTTTTCAATTGCAGACGGCGTCGCCTGGTTGGGCCTTAAGTTATCAACATGGAATGCAATTTTCCAAACTGTCTATTTTCTATGCAAATTCGCATTTCAGGACGCTGCGCTTTGCGCTTTTGCATTTGCTTTTGCTCTCTATCCAAATGCTCACTCGTCCTGAGAGGTGCAGACAGACCAGCACAGAAATAAAAAAAAAAAAAAAAAGAGAAGAACCTGCGTCGCACAAACATGCAAATGAAATGTGTTGCATAGTTTAGGGGCATACAGTGAACGTGTGTGTGTGTGTGTGGGTGTGTGGGTGTGTGGGTGTGTGGCATATTAACTTGATATATATTTAACAGGCAAATATTTTTTTGCTTACAAACAGATTTTCTCTTATTGCATCCACAAACTCAAACCGAATGCTATTCACATATCAAAGGAGACGGTTTTTTGTCAAGGCTGCAAAAAACCTGAACTTTTAACCAGGTTCGAAGCAAATTTTATATTTGTAATGGAAAATGTGGCACATATCATTTATGGTCCTTTAAGCCGGATAAGTATTTGTGATATAACCGAACTGCTGCTTTATTGAACTGCCAAAGAAGGTAAAAATTAAGGTTCTAAGTAGTTTTATATATGTAAGAGACAATGGGGCAACATGTTTGGTCCTTCGAGCCGGATATTCTTATGCGATATAACCGTACCGCTGCTTTACTGAACTTCTAAAGAAGGTTGAAATTATAGTTTGAAATAGTTTTGTATATGTAAGAGATGGGAGTCTCTTCGAAATTTGTCAACTTCCTGGAATACTCTTACTTTGCGGTCAAACGGAAGCGGAGGTTTGTTGAGACTGATGTCGGAGTAAGACGAAGACGCTGTATTTGGAAGATCTGCTTGATAGTAGAGTAAATAGATGCTAGCTTCTTTATGCTGATGACATCGTCATCTTAGTCGATAAGGTTGAAGTGCAGCAGAAAATGATAGACAACTTGGAGAAATATGGCGACCAATGGGAAATGGAAGTCAACCTACTGGCAGCAGCGGAAAAATGTACCTTTAAAGTAGATGGTATACAAAATTGCCCCATAATTTAAGTATCTCGGAGTATGTAGCATACATTGAGAAGAAACGCCAGTATCAACTACATATGGAACTCTTTTTTGACAAAACCCAATGGAAACTGTTAAAGGGTGCACGCACACATGCGCCTGAAAGATAAACTGACGGCTGATTATGATATTTAAGTACGTCAGCAAGCCTAAATTAACAAACATGCTTGATTGATTCCGCAAAGCTGAGCTTACAACTGAATTCAGCAGATCAAACCAGTGCTGGTTGTTCACATTTGCATGCACGGAGTGTGGTTATTTGTCAAGATCAGCCTTAAGTTCTGCCGTCAGTTCATCTTTCAGTCGCATGTGTGCGCGCGCTCCCTAACCCTGTATGCAGAGCTGTTCAGCTATAGCTATTTTGAAATGTGGGGGATAGTCTGCAGACATATTTCATGAAGAAAGTCCTTAGGTTGCCACCAAATACCCCATGGATACGCCCTAGCCTTGGAGACCTGAGTAGCTGTTGAGCACTTCTATACCTTAGACCAGCGATGCCCAGCCGTATGCTCTTTGGGTACGTTTTGTTATTGTAATTCCACCAAACATAGGAAATCAATGATCGTATACATGCAGGGCGCGAAGCATACAAAACGACACACACGCTAGCGATTTCGTGTGTAAGCGACGCGTAGAACAAAAACCGGTTTTGTTCTCTTCTTTGATTGGCGTTTGCGAGCGCAAGCAAACTGACCAACAACAATTTCATTATTGGTATTGGTGCTTATCTTTGTGAGTATTGGTGAGTGCTCTGTCGTATGCAGCTTTTGGGCATGCCTGCCTTAGACTTACACCTTGGATACGCAGGGAAAACCCGATTTTTCTATGGGGAGACTGCGGCACTTTCTTCTTAAAAGAGCTGGATAAGTTATGCACACTTCTCACTCTTAACGGGAAAGATGGTTTAAGCTCCGTGCAAGATTGGAATAGAAAGAGATGCAGGATAATGGAAGCTGATCGGATGACGCGGAAAGGATCCAACCAAACAAGAGCTGCCCTTAAACTACAGCAACTGGCCACCAAAAAGCGCGGTTCGACCTTATTACGTTGTCATTAAATACGTATAACATATCGATAAACATGCCTTGCCCACTTTGTAATACAAGTATGCTACTTAAACAAAGCTTTGATTTCTAGAAAGTAGATTTTAGACTCTACCTGCCGATTTCACATCTTCTACAAAGAGCTATCTGTCACATAAACTAACAAATAACAGAGTAAAATCCAAGACTATCTGACACATAGCAGCTAACTGGGAGAAGAGAAATCGGCCCTAAATGTATGCTATGTATAAGGCATGATACAACTGAATCAGAGACATCTAGCAGCCTATTTGAAGAATGAAATTTCAAAATGCCTACATCTCTTTAAACTTAACAACAATCAATAACGTGGACAACGTTAGCAGGAATTCGTTAGCAGCAGGAATTCGCTGATTCTGAGGAAGAGCAAATCCAATAGTCATTAGAATCTGTAGAATCCGGATGAATGCAATTGCAGCATCAAAATGTAAACTCACCTACCCCAAAATCTGGATCACGAGCTTGGGCTCACATGTCACGAGCCGTGAACCGGTTGATGGCTCACGTCTCACGAGCTGTAGCTCACAGCTCAGAGCCGAGTGTGCGGTTGGAGAATGTGACACCAAACACTTTTGAGATGTGTGGCTAACGCCCGCCTTGTTGGAGGTATGCACTCATCTACTGAGCGGACGTTCAAACTCTATGGCTGTGGGTCAACTGGTATAATGAAAAACTGAAAGAGTCTGCAATTTCTACACGTTTTGACCGGGACTTTCAACCCATAACGTTTGTGAAGCTTTTCTGCACGCCGCGTTTAGAAATGAGAAAGCTAAACGCGACGTGTAGAAAAACTACACGCCACGTGTTGAAATGAGAAAGCTACACGTGGCGTGCAGAAAAGCAACACGCCACGTGTTGAAATCAGAATGCTACATGTAGCGTGCAGAAAAGCTACACGTAACGTGTAGGATTTCAATATCTAAACGCTGCGTGCCAAAGAGCTACACAAACTTTATGGGTTGAAAATCTAGGTCAAAACGTGTAGAAATCCCACATTTTCGTGTAGCTTTTTCATTTTTTTTTCTCTGAGTAACAGAATTTAATTGGATTATAGCCATTCTAGAATCTCACAAGTGTGGGCAGTCAATTGGATTGTGAACTCCAATCCAATTGCATTGGACAATATGTCGAATTGGCTTCCGGTCTTCTAAATGAAACCCAACGATTTCAATCAAGGCTGTAAACCGGTCCGGAACCGAACCCCTGAGAGCCGGTTCGGTTCGGGTTTTTTGGGGTTCGTGAACAGGAACCAGGCGCTCTATATTTTTGACTACACGAACCTGAACCCAAACGGGCCAATTTTTCGAAAAAATAGGTTGGGTTCACAAAATTAAGTAGGCAATACAGCAATTCCTTGTAATTTGACTAATATCATTCAAGAATTTCTCCAATCCTACGATATTTCTCTAGGTCAGATTTATTCTATCACTGTCGATAATGGAGCGAATATTTGAATAAAAGGCATTTCTTGATTTAGACGATGGCCAAGTTACCTCTGTAGATTCTATGCAGAACTCTAAAATTACAGTTCGTTGTGCTAAATTTAGTAGTTAACGATTTTCTTAAGGAAGTTTAGTTTGAAATGAGTAGAGCTCGCACACTTTGTAAGAAACTCCGTACTCACACTATATAAAATCTGTTGCTTATGAAAAAATTTAAAAAAAAACGCGATGGAACTCAACCTACAAAACGTACTAACGTTTACTAACTCTTTAAGATTTTTGCATTCAGAGTTCTTTAAAAGAACCTAGAAACATAGCGGGGTCCCCCAGGCTTGATAATAGACTTGTAATCAAGGATTTTGGATCACAACAAAAGTCCGCTACGAGGCTTGAGAATCCAATCGAGAAATTCTTAATGCGAGTTTTCAAAATTCAACTTTAAATGACTCAACGTCTGATTGCGAAGAAGAGAAGTTTCTGAGAGCAATAGAAAGCAATAAATAAATATCAAATATAAAATCTGAAAATGATGTTATCGATTCATTCGACAATTGTCCAAGAGAACATCCATCGACAAATGTTTAAAAATTTTGGAAAAGTCAAAGAAATAATATTGCCTTAACTATACTTGCTGTTCCAGCACCTCAGGTATCAGTTGAACGAGCCTTTTCCACATTTAAGGCCCAATTTCTCAATGTCCGGTTAGTCAAACTTACCGGCAGGTTAGCCGCATTTGCGTGTCTCATTCTGTCTTTGGCGATGGGATCATGATGGGATCAAATTTTAACCTACCGGCAAGTTGCGATAGAATTATCGATATTTTTATCGATCGACAAACAGCTGTGTCCAAAATTTGTATTGTTTACTTTGTCAATTGCCCAAAACAAAATGTTTATAAATAAACAAATTTCTTACATCCCCGCAATGGAAATGGAAGATTGAGGTGGTATGACAAGAAGCGATGTGGAACTTTCTGTTCAGCAGAAAAGCAGCCGCCGCATTCATGGCAAATGTTTTGACCGTCACGCCGGCATATCCGAAATGGCACCAATGGCAAAGCAGGCAAACTCACTGCCCGCCATCTGCAAAATCGAAGGACCCACCTGGCCAATGGCACCACCAATTGCCTCATGCGATGTGGTATACCGATAGTGATCTAACCGCTGATACGTGTGCATCATAATGAAAATATTATCCACACGCACGGCCAGCACCAGGAACGGTATTACCACAATGGCCAACATGGTGGTCGTTATACCCACATAACCCAAGACGGAGCAATGCGAGAGATTAAAGGGTAGAGTATTTATTATTTTACTGATTTGGTTGATGCCAAATTTGTTCAACGATTCAGGTTAACAAACTGAGCATATCAAATAATTCTTGCTAGGATTAGAGATCAAATCTTCGCTAAGTAACAGGTAAAACCTTAACTTCAGTTGTGATTCAATTTATTATGATTTGGATTAACAGGAATCGTGGATTGTTGTCAGAGAGCAAACTTATGGTGGCGCTGTCTTTCCCGTTAGTCTTTCTAAGGGCGATGAACTCCGGCATGGCGGCAAACTGATCTCCAAGCCCAGGCCTTCTGCTTCCAGGTCTCAGCATCCCTATTTCTGTTCTTCAAAATGCATTTGTTTGACTCAAATAGTACACAAGCGAATGTTCCTCAGCCGCAGAAAAGTTCTTGGTCTTTTCGGTGTTTCACATTCATTTACCATCACAAGCAATTTTATTTAACTATTTTGCCAAATAATTACCAGCGACAACAATAGCATTAAAAAACAAGAAAGAAAGTCGGTCAACCCCGACTGTAACATACTCTGTACCCTTAACGTCGCAGCTCGCATTTGCTCACGAGTTAAGTTTCACTCTCTCTCTCTCTCACTAAGATTGCCGTTCAATAGAATGCTGTGGTGATGGGTGGGAAGGGTGGGGGTGTTTACTGGCCGTTTTTTGCTCATAACTTGAGTATCGTTCATCCGATTTTTATCATTCCTTCAGCAAATCGATAAATAATTTTGTTTACAAGGTATCTCTGGAAGGTGCAAACGATCTATCTTCAAAACTGTAGGAGATATGACGTTTTTTCCAAATTTCGGGGGCGGGAGGGGGCGTGGCAAATATTGAAAATAAACTTGATCTGCCTGAAAGTATAAGAAATATATGTCCCATACATGTCAAGCCTCTATCTCTTACCATCTCTGAGATCTCTTCGTTCATACGGACGGACGGACAGACAGACAGACAGACAGACAGACAGACAGACAGACAGACGGACAGACGGACATGGCTATATCAACTCGGCTGTTGATGCTTCTTGATGATCAAGAATATATATACTTTATAGGGTAGGAAACGATTCCTTCTCCCTGTTACATACTTTTGCACAAACTTAATATACTCTATGTACCTTCGGTACAGAGTATAAACAGCTGTTTCGTCGACTGTGTCAGGTCACACTTTTGTAGCGATAGCAATTAATCGTTGTCGGGTGAAAGTGCCGGTAAGTCTTGTTGAGAATACCAAAAGACTTCACCTCTGGTAATTCCGGCCGGCAAATTTGACCGTCCGGTACCTAACCGCAACTTTTGAGAAATTGGGCCTAAGTCTGTTCTTTCTAATCTAAGAGTTAGTATAGATGAACATCTCCTAGAAGATATCACTTTTATTAACTTAAACTAAGCTGTTCTCAAAAGTTGTAAGTGTCAGCTTATGAATTTGATAATTAAAATTACATTATTGTAATAAAGAATATAATTTAAAAAAAAAAAAGTATCAATATATCGAAACTATTCTTTTAGTTCAAGCGAACCAAGGTTTGAACCAAAACCTTGGGTTCACGGGTTTCAGAAACCGTCCGCTAACCGAACCTTAAACTTAACAACCTTCTGTAAAATTTTAGAGGTTTGCAGACTTGATTTCAATTAATTGAAAAATGTATCGACTTGAGCGGCTATCACAAACCTGGGAAAGGGAAAATAAGACTTTTAATGACTCCAAATTTGATTTGTTATCCGGTTAATGTTTCACGGCTCACAAGCTGCGGATCTCAGCTAAGAGCCGTTCAGTGCTCTCGGCTCTGAGCGGGAGCCGAAGAACGAAAGAGCGCATGGCTCGCACGCAAGCAGTTCCGAATTCTGTTTTACAGCCTTGCTCACATTTTCACTTTCGCAAGACTTTTGCGATTTCAAACCGGTTTTTGAGCCAAAATTTGGACTCAAAATCACAAATATTTTTGCGAAAGCGAAAATGGGAGAATGACTGTTAGAGACAATTTAGAATACAACAACACCAACGAGGGCGCATTAGTCAAAGCCCCGTACTGCTGTCTGACATCTTGGAAAGACCAGGGAAGTCGGGCGCTGTAAGAGTGTGCAATGTTATATGTTTTTACTCTATTGAACTTATTAAAGAACTTTAAAATTAAGATTCGAGGCAAAATTTGCTATAATTTTTGGTCCTTTGAGCCGGATTTGGTGATATAACCGAACCAGCTGCATCACTTTTGGTTAACGTTTAGCCCTTTGGGCCATTTTGAAAGGCCAGACTAATCAGGGCCTCATTGGCATTTGTTGTTGTTAGGCTGATTGATGCATCATTGTTTGGGGTGCCAAAGGCAAACCTACATGCAAACGCCACGAAATCAAACCACATGGTTGCGCCCAGTCAGGGTAGAGCGCATCAGCTGCCATGAAAAACCAAATGAGCGTCGCTTTGAGCGTTGCTTTTGATTAACACGCTGCCAGAGACATGGCAGGACATTGCGTTGAATGGAGGTGAAGGGCTGTGGAGTGATGCACTGCAGCAGTGGTTGGGTGCATTAACATTTAGCAAATGCCAAACACACACACACACACTGAGAGAGGGAGAGAGAGAAAGGGGGAGATCAATGGAGTTGAACTGAAATTTTGGTAACACGCTGATATCGTTACCCCCTCCTGCTGCCTGACATTGACAAATAGTGTGCGAAGCACACACACACACGCACAGCAAAATGTGTAGCATACTTGCGGGCGCAAATTATTGCTAGAAGGCAGCTACTGATGCTGCTGCTGCTCGCCAGTTTGCTAATTAACCAAGCACTTTACAGCTGGTTGGGGTAACACCCCACCCACCCCACAGTCTCTATAGCTCAGCAGCTGCCTTTGGGGCCTGCTATGTAAGGACTTCTCCTGTCTTCCTGTCTGCCTGTTGCTGTTGTTGCATTAATTAAATTTTATAACGTTTGCCGCTGCCTTACGCCATGCACTGTGTGTGAAATATTAACACGTGACACAGCAGCAACAGCAGCAACAGCAAGCGCATTGCATAATTTGCCACGAGAAACAACACCGTTGGCGACAACGTTTAGGATTTTGTTGTCAAATGTGCTGACTGTCAGCACAAAAAAAATGCAGCCACATGTTGATGCACTATAACAGAAAATAACAAAAAAACTTTAATAATAAAATGTCCATTAATAATCATCAGCCGGCCTTTTAAGCATAAAACCTTTTAGCTTATCTGTTTAGCTAAGCTAATGAGGCGAGGTGGTGGGTCTACGCTTTCAGTCTTCAGTCAGAGAATACCAGACAACATTGTTGTTGCCTGCTTGTTTCTATTTTTTTGTATACAATTTCGCTGTTTTGCTCTTGTTGGGTGGGGAAGCATGTGCAACAATGTTTTTATTTGGCTCAGCTTATTTTTAGTTACTTGGTTTCTTTTTCTTTTCAAGAGCACGCTTCGTGCCTTGAAAATAACTTTCTAAATAAACGCTGCACAGTTAGCAACATTGGCGGTTGACGGGAGGGGGAGGGGGGGGGGGAGCCAACACTTCGCGTACATATAAACACTTTTCGCTTGTCCCTCCCTCCCGCAGAAGCAGCATTTTCATTTTATTGCCGCGCAGATTAGAGTTTGCAAAATTGTTAAAATTTTCATTCCTTTTGTTTGGGTGCGTTTTGCTTTTAATTTGTTTTCCTTGTTGTTTCTGTTTCTGTTTCAGTTTCAGTTGGCGCTGCTTTGGTTGACTGCTTCGTTTGCTTTTTGCCCAGTTTGTGGCTCTAATTGACAATCATAATATTGCTTAAAATATTAAGTAAGCAAAATATGTTACAACAAATTGCAAATGAAGACCCATTAGCAGCCATTAGCGGGACAAGAATGGCATCAAAAGAAGCTGCGCTTGAGGAGCAGAGCGATGAAAAGGAAATGCCGGAACGGAAACTGGTGATTTTTGTCAATGTGGTCAACGGATGGGGGGGAAGAGTGGGGTAGGGAAAAAGGTAGTATGCAATCCCACTCTTATTTCGATCTTCTTTTTTCTTTCCTTGCTCATTTCTTAATATCTTCCATCTTCCTTCCTTACTACCTTCTTACTCTCATATTCCTTTTTTCTGCTTTCCTTCCTTCCTTTCATCCTCCTTCCTTTTTCCTTCCTTCTTCCTTACTACCTTCTTACTCTCATATTCCTTCTTTCTTCTTTCCTTCCTCTTTCCTCCTTCCTTCCATCTTCCTTCCTTCCTTCTTCCTTACTTTTTCTTTCCTTTTTACTTCCTTCTTCCTTTCTTTTTCATTTCATCTTCCTCCCTTCCTTCTTTCCTTACTTCCTTTTTCCTTCCTTCCGTCTTCCTTCTTTCCTTCCTTCCTTCTTCCTTCCTTCCTTCCTTCCTTCTTCCTTCTTCCTTCTTCCTTCCTTCCTTCAAGCAAAACATGTTACAGCAAATTGCAAATGAAGACCCATTTTTGACAACGTCCATTTGTGAATGAGATGGGCAACTATTGGGGGATGAGTGCGTAGGAAAAAGGTAGTATGCAATCCTACTTTCTACTTCGATCTCCTTTCTTTTATTCTTCCTCCTTCATTCTTTTCTTCCACCTTCCTTAATTTCTTTCTTCCTTCCTTCCATCTTACTCCCATCTTCTTTCCTTCTTCTCTTCTCCCTTCCTTTCATCCTTCACCCTTCCTTCCTTCTTCCTTCCTTTTTCCTCCTTTCTTTCTTTCTTCTTCCTTCTTCCATCTTCCATCTTCCATCTTCCATCTTCCATCTTCCACATTCCATCTTTCATCTTCCATCTTCCATCTTCCTTCTTCCATCTTCCTTCTTCCTTCTTCATTCTTTCTTCTTCCTTCTTCATTCTTCCTTCTTCCTTCTTCCTTCTTCCTTCTTCCTTCTTCCTTCTTCCTTCTTCCTTCTTCCTTCTTCCTTCTTCCTTCTTCCTTCTTCCTTCTTCCTTCTTCATTCTTCATTCTTCCTTCTTCCTTCTTCCTTCTTCCTTCTTCCTTCTTCCTTCTTCCTTCTTCCTTCTTCCTTCTTCCTTCTTCCTTCTTCCTTCTTCCTTCTTCCTTCTTCCTTCTTCCTTCTTCCTTCTTCCTTCTTCCTTCTACCTTCTACCTTCTACCTTATTCCTTCTACCTTCTTCTTTCTTCCTCCGTAGACAGTCGGCCGTAGGTTTCAAACCCAGAGTCACACAGTGTACACACCTGATCATATTAATAGGTACACACATCAACTCTGACTTTAAGTTAACAGAAAACAGTTTTATTCATTGTTTCACACTTAAAATTTGTTCTCATTGGTTCTTCAACTATTTGTTTTTAATAAAATAAACTTAATTGTAACATAGAATAATAATATAACATAAAAGAGATCATTTTGTGTTTCAGATACGTTTTCAGTGTGATCATAATAATAGGTACACTTCATGTGTTGGAACGAAAAAAAATTTTTATTTCCATTTTGTGTTCTTTTTTTTTAGGTAAATTAGTATTTCCTAACTTAGTATCCAGTGTATCCACCTCTATTTTTGGCCACTACTGCTATTCTTTTTGGCATACTTTTAATAAGAGCCTGGCAGGTCTCTACTGGTGTCTCATACCACAGTTTTTGGACACCTTCCCATAATTTTTGTTTATTTGAAAATGAATGCTTTGCCAATTTCTTTTTTAAGTCTCCCCACAAGTTTTCAATGGGGTTAAGGTCGGGGGATTGGCTTGGCCACTTCAGAACGTCAACTTTTTGGTCCTCGAAAAATTTAGATAGCAGCCTTGATGTGTATTTTTGGATCATTTTCTTGCTGAAATACCCAACGTAATGGCATATTTTCCTCAGCATACGGTACCATAACTGTTTCCAATATGGATTTGTACTCTTCAGCATTCATTTTGTTCGTAGTCTGATAAATTGGACCTACGCCGTACCAGGAGAAGCAACCCCATACCATTATATTGCCACCTCCATGTTTGACTGTTTTTTTTTTGTAAACCGTGCATGGAATTCCTTTTCATGAGGGCGTCGAACATTCCTTTCACAGTCATTCCCAAACAAATTAATCTTGGTTTCATCGCTCCATAATATGTTTCTCCATTTTTTCTCCCCGGTGCATCCTACCCAGTCTTTGTGGTCCCTTGCAAAAGTTTGCCTCATGGTGATATTTTTTTTGCGCAGAAGTGGGACTTTTCTGGCAATTCTTCCTGGTAGGTTGGCATCTTGTAGTCGTCTGTTGGAGCACTAACTGAATTCCCAATTTCGGCTGCAATAGCCTTCAATGACTTAAATGGGTCCTTTTTGCTCAAAGTTACTATGTAGTGGTCAAGGGTTTCTGTTGGTTTTTGTCTTGGTTTTTTTATCTAATGCATTTTTGACAAAATTATGAGACCTGTTCATTAATTTGGCGATGGCTCGTAAAGATTTGCCTTCTTTTCTCAGACTAAGAACCAATCGAGCTTTTTCTTTAGTACAATGAGAATTTCGATCCATTTTTTCTAAAAAAAATAATTATTTAATTCTCTGTATTGACAGGAGCTACACTTAATTTACCTTTAGTTACCAAAAGATCACTGATTACAAAATTATTCACTTGATACTTGTGAGAAACGGAGACTGTACCTATTATTATGATCAGGCGAAATGTGTGGTGGATTCGCAATTTATAGAAAAGCTTTGATATACGGGGCTCTCTTTCAACTCTTTGTCACAGTGTGGCCAGACATTGACAACAACAAAAAACCAAAAATTATAAAGTTGTCAACACTAAAAGTACGAAAAACCATCTATAATTAAAAAATTCCGGTGTGTACCTACTAATATGATCAGGTGTGTAAGTACGAAAATGGAAATCTGGCGGCGCTAGAAAAATAGAGAAGCTATTTTATCAACCTGCTCTGGAGAAGTAGCAATGCCACCAATCGACGATATTGAAATAGACCCACCGAACCATCTCGAAGTCTGTTTAGCCATAAGCCTAAAGAATAACAAAGCAGCTGGTTGTGATGAACTGCCCGCTGAATTGCTTAAGACTGGCGGCGAGGTGTTGGTAAGGTGCATACACCAGCTCCTGTGCAGAATATGGTCCGAAGAGAGCAAGCATAAAGATTGGAGTCTCAGTGTAATTTGCCCAATTTTTAAAAAAAGAGACCATACTGTTTGCGCCAACTTCCGTGGGATCACTCTCCTTCCCATCGCATATAAGATTCTGTCGTGTATGAGAAAGATATCAAAACCTACCATCTTTTTGTTGATTATAAATACGCCTTTGACGCACCGATAAGGTCAAGGTACTTTGATGCCCTGTCTACCTTTGGTATACCAGCAAAGTTGCATGATGAAGTTAAGAATTACTCAAAGCTCCGTCAAAATAGGAAAGAAGGTTTTAGGTAGGGTAATACCTCATCGGAGTATATTCTGCGCCAGTGCCCAAATGCCAACTTATCGGGCCCAATTCTTCGCAAAGATCTAATGCTACACGCATACGCCGATGATATTGATATCATCGGCAAAAACGAACGGGCGTTAAACAGGGCGTTTTCAGAAATTGAGCAGCAGTCTAAACTGATGGGCTTTGCGGTAAACGAGGACAAGACTAAGTACCTAGTATCCACTGACAAGAAGTCTACGCGTCTTGGACAATCTGTTTCTGGATTTTGCCTACCTCGCAACGATGATAGCCAGCGACAACAACATCAGCCTGGAAATCCGAAGATGAATTACTGTTGCAAGAGCACAGCCTTCTCTCAGCCTTCTCATTCCAGTCCTGCAATACGTGACAGAAGCATGGACATTAAGGATTTATGGACCTTTAAAAGTTGGCGATGGATTCCGCATTCTTATGAATCGCTGAACTGTATGAGCTCTATGGGGACACACAGTCTGGTCAAGCGCATAAAGGAACCACAGCACAGTGACAAAGGTCAGACACACCACTTGAAAAGGACCAACCATGGTAAATCAGTGATTCTGCGTAATTCTGCGATCGTGGCTTTCTAAAACGATCACGTTCTCCAGCTTGGTGATGCAGTAGCTCTGGCATAGGAAGCTAAAGAAAATGGATCGCCAGTGATGAAAATATTACTGCTATGATCGAAAACAGCAGCAAAGTCAACAAAATCGCAATAAAAAATACAAAACAAAGCCAGGATTAAAACATTACGGTCTACATTGGGACCCATCAAAAGATATCTTTCAGCTTCAGTGTCAAACAGCTACTCTAGCCGTGTCTATGTCGCAAACTTTACAAGAATATTTGATGGCTTACAGCCCGCTAACCTTGACACAGGAAAGTTAGTCTTCTATTTCTTCCTCTATAGAGGTTATGGAAGATATGGTGACTGACAGAACTCGATGAAGAGTCTGCAAAAATGTTAGATCGAGCAACTATGCAAGTGAATGTGCCATTCCTTGCAAAACTGAAGCTACCTCGTTGGATTGGAAGCAGCAGGTTCTGAAACAAAAGTAACTTCCATGCCGCCCTCTAATTTGCAATAGCGATCAGGACACTACAGGATAAGTGGCAGGCCGTAAAGTTAGTATAACCAAAACTAGGTACGCACAGGTCACTGATTGTGAATGAGCAGCCGATCGAACAAGTACAGGTTGAATCCTCATGAAAAAGCATAAAGACAATACCATAAGTATGGATAAGTTAACGTCAAAGCCAGAATTGATAATTTGGTCAAAAAACTGCCAAAAGTAATGAATTTCACCCAAATAGTTGAAAGAACAAACCATTTGGTGGCATGAATTACAGTGGTTATCAAAGCCTGCCAATCAATGGCCAGAGAATAAAGATGCCGAGACAATTGCAGTGTCAACAGTACTGCAAGATGACAACTCTCTGACTCTGCTTCTGTCAAAGTTTTCTAGCATCAAGAAGCTGGAGAACGTGATCGTTTTAGTTCTGCGCTTCATTAGAAAGCTGGTTGGTCCTTTTCAAGTGGTGTGTCTGAGCCTTGTCACTGCCGCTACTACAACGAATGATAGGTTTATGATATGTAACGCAACGTTAGGATCGTGGTCGAGTCTCATGTTCAACTTTGAACAGTCTGTGATGCAAATATCGAGCCAAAAAGGAAGAATGCTTTTGAACAACAGTCTTATATGAATGAAGTATGTGAAGTATGTATGAAGTATCAGCCTTTAGTCTTATGATTTGTCTTTCCGTAATCATATCGAAACCAAAACCTAAATTGGATTGGCTAGGCCAAGTAAACATACATTAGATACAGGAGCTCAACTGCAGCTATCACTTAATAAACGAGCAGCATTCCAGCTGCTTAATAAACCCGATAATCCCGGAAAACATTCAAGTTACGCGAAATCCTTTCGCCAATGCCGCCAGACAATTAAATATAAACAAACAGCAGTCAGCTCAGCCACGCCCACACGCTAATTAAGTGGCTTGTGCCCACTTGGCCAGCATCAATGACCAACTTGCAGTGTCCACCTGTGCGTATACGTAATTAATTCCATTATAATCTCTTACGCATAATAAAACAACAGCAACAACAACAACAGAACAAACAACACACAGCATCGGCTGCCATCATAAAACATTCACCTTGGTCCCTGCTTCAGTTCGGTTTGGGCAATTAATTGACACTGAATTTTCATTTGCCATTGGATTAAATTTAATATTTTTCTTTGCTCTCTCGCAATTTGTTTACAAAATCATAAAAGGTAACCAAATGGCGCTCTAAAAATATAAAATGTTTGATTACTTGAAAGACTCACAAATATTTGTAGAGCGTGTTTTTACGATTTTTATGAGCTACATCAAAATTCGTTTTTGTTTATAAAACAAAACAACAAAACTGAAAAAAAAAGCCTGCAACTGGCCAATTGACTGGCTAAATAATAATAATAATAATAATAATAATATAAGCAACAACAACTGGACCACATATGGCAAAATACCAAACACAATAAATAAATAAACAAAAATAATGAACCGAGTGAAAGAGAGAGAGAGAGAAGATAGAGAGGGTATCCAATATTACATTTTTGTCTTTATTTTGCACACTGACAAACGAAAGGAGTGTTCAAGGAGATTAGACAGGTGGGGGCGACAAGCGATCCATTAGCCAAGTGTTTCACACTCAAATGGAAACCAAAACAAAAAACAAACAAAAAAAACAAAATTCAAAAGGTGAACAGACAGCTCAATGCCGTTCGCAGAAGATTAGAATTTGATGGATCACTTTGGATTATGTTTAAAAAGTTGGAAAGTTAGCAATCAGCGAGTCACCTCTGACTAATCGGATTAAGTTTAAAGCATACTTTTCGCCAACCCGCGCCATTCAAATATGCAGCTCACGTAGCCCCCCAAAAATCGCAATTCAAACGAAATGCATTAAATCAAATCACATCAGTATGGCATAAGTACTAAATAATTGACATGTCGCTCAATGGGTAAACAAAAACGCAATTCAAATTCAATTCTTCATGCATAAATGAGCTGCACTGCAACGGCTTTTTATCTATCTATGTATGTATGTACATCTATCTACATAGGCACGTACCGGCACGTGCAAGGCTTAAAAATTGAAATGAAAATAAACGTGACGTATTCCCCATCCCCTGCCCCTCCCGCCACGAGTGATAAAATACATAAAAAAAAAGGCGCTGTCTTAATTGATTAATTATGCAAATTTAAATGTTTTGAATAGAAAAAAAGCACCACATTTTATTTAGGTTATTAAACCATTTAAAGCCGATGAAGATAAGTTGTTTCGTCAGCCGCATTTCCTACAAAGGCAACAAATGGGGAGGTATAAATTTAAGCATTTGAATGTGCGCTGACTTCTATCATGAAATAAAGATTAACGAGCTCATTCACAACAAATTAACAGCCAATGCCAAAGCACTTAATTTGACCATACCAAAAAAAATTTAAAGACTTTCTCGAAAATTCGTCACTTTGTTTCATTTAAAGCTGGATATTGAGATGCGAAATCAAAAACTGTTTGCTGGCAGCTCAACCGTTGTTAATGGAAACGAAACATTGGAGCTCAACCTACATGATGCTAAAATATTTTCTGGCAATATAAACGTAACTCCTCACAATTTCCAACTTCACTTCATTTCAATAATGCCAATGCTGAGAATGATTGTGACATAGCCAGCCTATTTGCCTCTTTTTTCCAGCTTTGCTATGCTCGTCCAGATACGAACTACGATGTTTCTCCAATTTACCCTCACCATATTAGTCGCTCTAACTGCATTCACCCTCCTATAATGGATCATATATGTATTCTATCTAATTTAAAGGTCCTTAAATATTGCGCTGATTTCCTTTGCGAACCCCTTCTAAAGCTGTTTAATCTATCCCTTGAGCTTGGTGATTTCCCTCTATTATGGAAAGAATCGTTTATTATTCCAATTCATAAAAAAGGGTGCAGGTCCGATATAGCCAATTACAGAAGAATCTGTAAGCTTTCTGCGATTCCTAAACTATTCGAGCATATAACTACTTCCCAATTACAACATTTTTGCCAACCCATCCTGAGTCCATCCCAGCACGGTTTTATACGCCGACGCTCAGTTTCCACTAACCTACTCGAATTTTCTTCAATAGTAAATCAGGGATTTCTTCATCGTAAACAAATTGATGTCGTCTACACGGATTTTAGCAAAGCCT
Organism: Lordiphosa magnipectinata; assembly: GCA_037044535.1. Lineage (NCBI taxonomy): Eukaryota > Metazoa > Arthropoda > Insecta > Diptera > Drosophilidae > Lordiphosa > Lordiphosa magnipectinata. Next base: position 24,320 of record JBAMBO010001548.1, read on the forward strand.
TTGATTCAGTGAATCATAATTTACTTCTACATAAATTATGTTTAGTAGGTCTTCCATCCAACTTTCTCCGCTGGGTCAGATCATACCTTTCCAATCGGTTTCAACGTGTGCGTTTTAAGTCTGCTGTATCCGAAATCGTTCACGTCACTTTTGGAGTTCCACAGGGCAGTCATCTTGGTCCATTGTTATTCAACCTATTCATTCGCAAGTTCTTTCCTATTCAACTGCCCTTATGTGCGCTGACAATCTCAAGCTTCTACTACAAAGTGACTTAAATGCTCTTGAGTGCTTGGTGCCACCTGTATCGTCTTCCCCTTAATATTGCAAAGTGCAATATTATGAATTTTCACAGAACTAAGCCGTATCTCTACGAATACACCATTAATGGTGAACCACTAGTTCGCATATACAAGGTCAATGATTTGGGTATATTTTTCGAACCCAATCTGAGTTTTAACAGTCATATTTCCGTGAAAGCGTCCTTGGATTTATCAAGAGATGGTCAAAAGAATTTAATGATCCCTACACCACCAAACTCCTTTACTCATCACTGGTCCGGCCAAATCTGGAATATTGTTCATGCCTCTGGTCACCGCATTACCTAACTTACCAGGATCAAATCGAATCAGTTCAGAATCAGTTTCTGATTTTTGCCCTTCGTGGCCTAAACTGGGACACTACCATCCATCTACCCCCCTATGAACAGAGATTGCGCCTAATTGACCCGTCCCGTCACTTAAATCCAGAAGAATCTGTCATTCTGTTATTTTCATCCACAAGCTTTTGGCTGGCGAGATTGACTCCATTACTCTTTTATCTCTAATTAATTTGTCAGTACCACTTAGAGCATCTCGACACTGCATACCAATCTACCTTCCGCCCCGCCTGACGAATTATGCTTATCGAGACCCCATCCGTTGCCTGTGCCTTGCTTACAACGACTACTATCACCTATTTTCTATAGATGGCTCTATTATAGACGTTAAGAACTCCTTAATGTCATTCCTCAACTAAAAAGAAGAAAAGTCGCATGGCAGCTATATGATATGGCCGTTCGATCTGCCTGAAGTTGACATTTTTGAAAAGCTTGATAAATATAAAGCTTAATTGCCAAGCTTCAGTCACATAGCTGTGAAACTAACATCGTGGCAAAGCTTTATTTAAGGGCATATTTTTATTTGTTTATAACTTCAAAAATTAATATCTTTTAAACTATAAAAGTCTCCATCTTTTTGAAAACACCGTAATTTAAGGTTTGTTTAGGGCAATAAAATGTATCTTCTTAGAAGCTACGCAGAAAAAAAAATGACGTGAATTTTTTAAGCCTAAAAAGTGTGATTTGATCCCGACAGTAGGATTAAATTTTTAAGTACGAGTGGGCATGTATCATTCCGAAAAGGATTGTTTTATGTACGATTCGTACGTAATAACCAATTGAGAGAGTGAGAGAGCGGACAAACTGAGAGCTAAAGCGAATTTCCTCTCTTTGCTTCTCTCGTCGTTGTTCGATCTCCTTTTTGCAGCATAGACCGCCTTTCGGCTTGCCTGCATTCTTTGTGTGACGCTTACTCGAAGCAGTTGCACAAACAAAAGTGTGAAGTGAAAAAGTGAGAAAAATAGAAAAACTGCAAAAAACCATTCAAATGGCTGATGAACCATTAAAACTATGGTGCAAAAGCAACAACCTGCACCATGTTGTGGAGAATTTGGCAGCTGAATGTAAAGTGTATTGTGTAGTCGCTACGGCGGTGTATGTGTGTTTGTTTGTATGAATGTGTGTATATGATAGCGGGTAAGAATGCGCATTACTCAAATTTTTTCTGTTTTGTGACTGTGTGTACATGCAAACGTTAGTTTGGTGTTTAATGCGCTCTTCTAATTTTCGGCTTATGTGTAAAGACATACATATGTACATACATATGTAAAACCCGGTGTCGAAGCAATGCTTTGCCTACCTTAAGCTCACATATGTGTGTGCAGGAAAAATGCGCGCTTTACTCAAATTTTTTCTCGCTGGTGACTGTGCGTGCATTTACATACAGTATGTAAAAAAGTGTTTTGACACAGAAAAAATATTAACATTTTTCACTAATTTTGCAAAAAAAAAGGGTCTTTCTATAAATGGTAAAACAAAATAAGAACAAAATTTTACCGTTTATAAAAATCCCTTTTTTTTGCAAAATAAGTGAAAAATTGTAATATTTTTTCTGTGTTAAAACATTTTTGACATACTGTATGTAAATGTACGCACAGTCACCAGCGAGAAAAAATTTGAGTAAAGCGCGCATTTTTCATTGCGCATTGTATGTATCCACATACAGTGTTTTACAGTTTATTTGAATAAATAGTTTAAAAAAGTTTAAGAACTCATTAAAAGATTTTGTTGAAATAAGCTGTAAGCCACTGTAAGCGTCTTCGGCTTTATTTGTTCCCTAACATTATTTCCATTATTTACAGATGCGGGTATTAAGTTTGAGCACTTAAAGCTCATTACAGCGGAAGACCTTCGAGAAGAGATCCCTGCTTTAGGCAGAAGCTGTTCTTGTGGAGACAAACTGAAGTGAGTACATTGGCCATTCCGCATGTTAAAATTTGAAATGCGCCATATCTCCCACAATTTCGTAGATAAATTGTTCTGAACTTCTAGACATTTATAGTTATCTGCATTTTTTATTAATTAAATCTTAAAATTTTTTCTACTTGTAGCTTGCCAACGAAGATGAATCAATTCTGCCCAATCAAAAATGGATAACTGGCTAAGCGAGAACGAGTATTATAGCGGAAAATATTTATATATTTAATATTTATTACACAAATATTTTATTTTATTAAATGCAAAAACAATATCTATATTGCCTGTAAGAAAATATCAGAAAATATATAAATTAAAAAAAAATCAATCTCTACCGAACTAGAATATTATCTCGTATGGATCAAAGATGAGTACGCATATCGGGCACTAATCTATCTCTACCGAACTAGAATATTATCTCTTATGGGACTAAGTTATGCTCGAAAAGAATGATGAGTTTAAGTTCGGCCAGGCTAAAACCGGGATAAAAATTTAAAAAATTATCCGTACTTAAATTGTTCCTGTCGGAAATGATTTATGGCATTCCAGCATCAACCCATTTTTATTACCATTTCGGCATGAATTGATCCCGGATATCCCGGATTTTTTTTTTCAGTGTATATCATGGTGGTTAACACTGAGAAAACATTATATATACAATTTAGCAACAATTACTTAATATTATTAAATAATTTAAAAAGTTATTAAATTATTATTTTAGTAGATACATTTAAATAGTATTCAGCAATATCAACACGAGACCTGTCCGATACACCAAACCTGAGAAATCCAATTTTTCAAAAACCTTTTTTTCAATTTTTCGTGTTTGAAGATTTTTTAAATTGTTTATTGTTGTTTTTTTGCAAAACCGCAAATTACGTTTTGATGGGCATGTCGAGAACTAATTTCGGATTTTTTTTTATTGAAATCAAAAATGGCGAGTTTTTTAACTGTTCGGTTTATAAAAGAATGACCTACATGTCCGTTGGCTTGGGCAGAATAAACATTATAAACATTATTAAATAAATAAACATTAAGTTTCAGTTGGTTTATTTTGGATAGCAGCATTGCAATATTTGGCACATAAAGCTCTTATATTGCTATTATACTCGGTCTTCTTGTGGAAATGTTACATTTAGCTACCAAAATTTTAAGTGAAATTTAATGAAGACTTTTTTAACTAACTGAAACTTCTTTTATAATACGAACTTTTTGCATATAAGACTTAAGTTAAGGTCCCAAAGGCAAAGAATTTAGATAATTTTGTTTTGTTTGCAGATTTTTCCGGACTTAAAACTAAAACTACACAAATAATTTGATCAAATATGACCGAAAAGTTTCATAATTTGGCCTATTTTTATCTAAATTTAGGCAAATTATATGCCTGTTTGACCTTAGCTTTAGTGTAAAAAGAATTTAAATGATTACTCGGGACCAGAGTTGGCTAAGAATGTTAATTTTAGTGAACTTAATAAAAAACCAAGTGACTGAAAGAACAGTAAAAAATTATTAAGTTCCTTTCTCTCTAATTTGCTTAAATGTTCACTTTGGTTAGAGGATCTTCCCCCTTCTTGATTCGACTAGCTGCCATATTTATCCCCGGCGGTTCTGAATGCTTTAAAAAAAATCCTTTGAAATTTAAACAACAATTTGAAACCATTTTAATGGGAACTTGTTGTTTTCTTAAGAAGCCCAATAGATTATTTGTCTTCCAGATTTAAAGAAATGCCACAAAAGCTATGTTAGGATCAAGTCCAGATCACATTTAAATTATTGACCTAGCGTTTTTAAGACCGTACCGAACTTTCTATTTAAAAAACAAGAAAGAAAGTCGGTCAAGCCCGACTATAACATACTCTGTACCCTTACACTCGCATTTGCTCAGGAGTCAAACGGCCAGTTAACACCCCGCGCACAACGCGGTGCGCTCTCTAAGTTTCTTTCTCTCTCTCTCTTTCTCTCTCGCACTAAGATTGCCTGTGTTGAACGGTTAGGGTATGTTGCTGTGGTTGTTGGTGGGGGATGGGTGGTGTTAACTGGCCGTTTTTTGCCCATAACTTGAGTATCGTTCATCCGATCTTTATCATTCCTTCAGCAAATCGATAAATAATTTTGTTTACAAGGTATCTCTAGAAGGAACGAACGATCTATCTCCAAAACTGTAGGAGATATGAAGTTTTTTCCAAATTGCGGGGGCGGGAGGGGGCGTGGCAAAAATTGAAAATAAACTTGATCTGCCTGCAAGTATAAGAAATATATGTCCCATACATGTCAAACCTCTATCTCTTACCATCTCTGAGATCTCTTCGTTCATACGGACGGACGGACTGACGGACAGACAGACAGACAGACGGACAGACGGACATGGCTATATCGACTCGGCTGTTGATGCTGATCAAGAATATATATACTTTATAGGGTCGGAAAAGATTCCTTCTCCTTGTTACATGCTTTTGCACAAACTTAATATACCAAATGTACCAAAGGTACAGAGTATAAAAAAGATTCGGGGTAAACATGAACTTAAATCATCTTCATTCAAAACCATAAATATTTTTTTCATCAGGGTTTGTCAACAAGACACAAGATGCTCTGACCTACTTCATCGACCGCTGACCAGCGACTTAAACGCGTGTGCTGGTGTGAATAGCGAAATGTGTACGACCCCAGCTGGCCAGGTGGAAATATGTTCTTGTGTTTGTGAGCCGATTTACTTGCTTTTTCTCAGCTCACCGACTCACACACCATAACTTCGGCTTCGCGTATGTGTGAAAAGCAAAGAACCCATTTGATTCGGCTTTATTGGGTCCCTCAAACCGAACCGAACCTTTGAAATATTTAAGCTCCCGAACCTAAATCCGAATTGCACCTCCTGTCAATAAAAACAAGGCTCGGTTCAAACAATCATTTAAGTCAATTTATTAAGATCTTTAATAACTTTCTTACAGAATAGATGAATTAAAAATTAAGCATGCTTTTTAGAAATCCAATCCATATTGCAATTTCAAGAAGAAAGAATACACAAGTCAAATTGGAAAATGGGAAAGTAAATGTGGTACATTTAATCACCTAGCATTTGGAAGATTGGAAGATCCTTGATGAATCTTTTTGAACCCTGGCTGGGTAGTAAGCCTTCCAAAATTCAAAGATCAATCCCTTTTGAAAGACCTTTTAGAGAATCTATGAATAAAAATCATAAGCAATATGGTCCAGTCGACTTACATACATAGCTTGGTTATCTGGACGCATTCTCCTGTACAAAAATATGTCTAAATTTGATGACCGAAAGTAGAGGCAAAAATCTGTCAACTATTTACCAATCTATGAACCCAGTTTCAAACCAAAACCTTAGGCTCCTTTAGTATAGAAACAGGCCCGCGCACCGAATCTTTGCCAAAATTTTACAGGTTTGCAGCCGTGGGGAAAAGTACGAATGACTTCAGCCACCGGTTACTATATTCTGGCCGGCCCTGGTCTAGATCACAGAATTGGAATTCTCTATATTTTTACAAGTTTAATTTATCATTGGTCATGGTGAAGGCACCTAGGGAGCCGATTTTCCGACATTGGAAAATCACATTTAAAATTATTTCGTATTCTATACTTACAAACCGAGTTTCAACTCAATTGGATGAAAAATAATTTTTTGCATGCAGAATTGTCGGCCATTTTCCACCTCGGGAAAACACGTGTCGAATTATTTCGCGTACAATGCTTACAAACCAAATTTCAAGTCAATCGGATGAAAAACAAAATTTTTCCCAAACAAACTTTCCGACGCTTTTCCGACTTTTCCGGTTGGAATTTTCCAAAACCCCTTCTTAGTACGCACTTTCACCACTAATGGAAACTCCTGTCCAAATTTCAGTCTTCTATCTCTTACCGTTTGTGCTCTGCGTTGATTGCCAATCAGTCAGTGAATCAGTCAGTCAGTCAGTCAGTCAGGACATACTGTTTTATATATAGAGTAGAAAAGGAGAAATAGTACACCTAAGCAACAAAATTTTAACAGCTTCAAAATGTTCACTATAGCCGAAGATGCGATAAGTCAAACTTGCCTAATAAACCAAAAATTTATGCATTTTTAGGATTCCAAAAAATTGACTTAAATTTATATTCGTAAACATTTCAAATCAATATTTTGGCTACCTTAATTTATGTATTTAAACTGGCGATTTATTTAAAAAAAGTTTAACTTTTCAACAAAAATGAAATTAGTGTTTTGTCCAATTCGGGGCGCGTCTTTGAAATAGAGATTGCTTTGCTACTTAAGTTTGTGCTACTTTCTAAGTGGTTCAAAAGGAAAGACACACCCTTCACTGTCTAAAAGTAATATGGTATCACAACGGATCTTTGTTGGTCTAAGTAAAGAAGCTTTACTACCAGCGCAACCTAACCTAAGCTATGACAGCTAAAATGGTTGATTGAATGTGAAAATAAATATGAAAGCAACTAATAAAATTATAATAATATAACCAAAATTGAGGTTCAATTCCCAATTTGAACTTTTGCCTGTATTTTAGTTGAATTTTGTTCTTTCTTAGAATTTTCAACAGAATTTTTGCCTCTAGTTTACGTCAATAAATTGGTCTCAAAATTCCAATCAAATCGGTTGAGTAGGCATATAAAGTACTTTCCTGGTTGTTTGAAATGTCCAAATGGTTTCATTTCATTTCCATTTTGCTTCTTTCATTTTTTTTTGGCATGGAATGTAAATGCATTTCCACTCGAAATAAAATGCTTTTCTAAGAAATTGCACACTTTTGGTCTTAGTGCGTATCTAGTTAAAATTTGTTGTATGTAATTGTTGTTGCTGTTTGTTTAACTTGTGGGCTTTTAAGGGGATGACATTTGGTGACGTGCGCTGATCGCACGAAAAAGCGTTGCGCATAAAAATCTATTTTGATTCAAGGTCGTGTCATCATCATCCTCATCATCATCATCATCTGCTGCTGCTGCTGTGTTGATTTTTCGTAGAAAATACACAAAAATATTGAGATCCAAAAAACTTGACGAATGATTAGAAGTAAGAATCGCAGCCTCATTATTCAATTGGCCAAATCGCGTTGACAATGAATCCATTTAACGCTCAAGTGTCTCCACGCTGCGTATACGCAATGTGACTCCATTAGGTGCCAGAGACAAATTATAATTTGTTTCATTTATTTTGGCGTGTAAATTACAATTTCAATGGGCAAAGAAATTGACAAAAAAAAAATACGTATGTACATGCAGACAAAAAATAAAGTCAACTATGCAAATGTAGCGGAAATACCGCACGAAATATACCCTCCAAAACCCGACCCTGTGATACAACAGATGCCCGATGCTGCTCGTGCTGATATTTCTAAGTTTTTTTTTTTTGTTTTCTTTTGATGCTCAAGTGTGTCACTTGAGCAAAAAGGCAACACACATTCTCATTCTCATACACTTGACTACAGCTTCAAGATTTGTGCGCGCTCTGAAAAATATAAATAAACAACAACAATACCAAAAGAAAAGATCACCAAATATCAAATACCTTGAAATATTTTTTTGATGCGTGGATCGTGGACTCTGAATTGTTGATTGTCTCCTCCTTCTCTCAATTATTCAATTCTTTTCTTAGATATATTTATTTAAATATGTTTTCATTTCACTTGAGAAACAGTTTTTCTTTTTTTTTTGCACTATTTTTGTATCACAAGAACAAAAATAAAAGAAAATCTTAAAAATTTGGCAAAACGAAGTTTATATACACTTGCAGTTGAAACGGTTCGGGAATTGGGAATTCCATTAATGGTTAAACTTTGTGTTGTAACATTTGCTTTAATTCACTTTTTAATACATTGGTTTTTGGTGTTTTTTTTTTGTATTTTTGTCATGATTTACAAGTTTGTCGAGGTTATTTAAGCTGGCTTGAGGTTCGAAAAAGTGGCATTTGTTCACAGCTGTAAACAACTTTTGCTTTGCATTGTATTATTTTTTGTGGTTTTTGGTTTCGATACGCATGGGTATTGTGGTCCTTTCAGTAAAATGGTTTTCTGAATTTCTGTTGAGTTAAACGTTTAACGTTGATTTCGTTAATAAAGTCTACTATATTTGGATGTGTGTTCTATGTTCTCTAGCTTAAAAAATGTAAAAATGTTTTCGTGTTTCATTAGAGATGAGCAGCTAGGGATGCCGGAAATAATATCGATATATCGAAATATCGATATTATTGTTAATAAAGACCATATATAATTACACAGGCCAAACAAAACCACGGTTGCCACTTCCCCTTATTTATGTTATATTTTTATTTAATAAAATAAAAAATTCATTTCATTTCTTGAGTATTATTAAACGTACACAGTAACCCAAAATAATATTTTATGTATTAATTAGTAACTGTGGCAATAAAATGTTCAAATTGAGTTTTTAATACCAATGGCTTTCTCAGATTTTATTTTATATTGTGTATAAATTTCAAAACAATCGTATGAGTGGTTACAAAGATAAAACGGTAAAGCAAAACAACGTAAGTCATAAGAAGTCTGAATAAAAATTGGTCTATAAGTCAAAATACTAAAATAACATCTTAATCTTATCAAAAAGACTTGTACGAGTATACTTGAAGAAAGAACGTTTCCAATCTGTAATAATTTTCCACTTTAAGGCCTATTTCCAGAACGCACGAAATAAAATTTATATGTCAAACGTCACATGAATAGAAACACTTTTGAAATGTTTGGAAATCTGAATGCTATTACACAGCAGTCTTATTTGTATTAAGTATTGTGCCGAAATAAATGTTTATGTCATCTGGAATTCAGCCTTTACGACCAAATACTTTTTTCACATATTCATTAAGGGACGATCATCATCTCCTATGTAGCTGCATTGAATTTACTCTGTCTAGACATGTATTCAAAATGGTATATCTTCGCTTAAAAAAATCGTAGAATTGCTTGAGATACTTTATTTGAAAGTTGAAGAGTTCTACTTTCCGATAATATCATCGGTCATCGGACTCCAAAAGCGCGTAAACAGCTAACGCGCCTTAAGCTAAAGTTACTAAAAATCTAGACGTGATGGACCATTTCCGAAAACAGATCACTACCAACCCTTCAATTTTCTGAATAAAGTCAAAATTTTGGTGTCTTGTGTTGATTTTAAAGTAGATTCTAGTCTCAATCTGATTGAAATTCCGTATTCAAATCTTTAATAATTTCAAGAATACAATTTAAATAACTTTTGATTTCTGGATCCACCAAAAAGGTGCATGGTCACTCTGATCAGTCAGCTGTTAAGCACTTAATTATTTGAATTTAAATAAATCTAAAAAAAAATATATAATTTCAAGAGGAAGTAGGTGCTACTTTATGCTAAGGGATGATAAGCCGATGGCTAAGAATGACACTTTGCAGTGTGGCCCGGATGAATCACAATTATGTGCACAACTTTAAAATATCATTCCAATCTCCAAAGTAGTATATGTATATCGAATGAAGTCTTTCATGATCGGATACAAGATTGCCTAAATACATTTGCATTAATATATATTTGCCAACTCAGTGGCCGGATCAGTACCTTGGCTTTGGTCTATGGCCGAACCGCTGGAACATAGCCGTTAATCGTTCAAAGAGTCAACACGATCGCTATGAGATCCCGAAAAGTTGCTACGATTCCTAGGATTAAAAGGATACCGCGGTTAAATACCTTGGCGTATCTCTGGACCTCCGCTTGACCAGTCTATGTGTCTCAGGCAGTAGCTACGGCTGCAGCTATGACATTGAAGCTCAATTGGCTTCTCTAGCTTCGTAGTGGTGGATCTGGTGGATCCCTTTATGGGGTACGGCATGCTCCACTACCCTCAAGAACCTAGAATCTTCTATGTGAGATCCCTGGTATGAGAGGCATACAACTATATACCGCGATTTGGACGCTTTGCCATTATGCGCCCCAAATTAATATGCACAGCAGCAGGTTTTTTTGTTTGTTTGGTTATTATTATGTATCATGACCGACTGGTGGCCCACTCCCATAGACTTGCCCCCGATCAGGCGACAAACAGTCTCAGAAGTCGTTTCAACCTACGACATCCCATCGACCTTTGTGTCCATGGAGGGCATCTCTCGGGCCGCCTCAGCAATCTGGCATAAGTGTCCCCTTGTCACTATCCCCTACCAATCTTTGCACGCTGCTAGTTCCCCAGCAAGATGACAGCTCATAACAAAAACAAAAAAGCATTCCCCAAATTTTCGCTCATCACGTCGAAAATAATTGTAAACAATATATTCCTGAGCTGTGTATCACCTGTTCTCTCGATCCACACGCGCTATCGATAGGCCAACTATCGATAAGAAACTGTGGGTTTCGTTCATGTTGCTGGATACTGAAGCAACGAAAAGGTAAACTAAAAATTCCTGGCACAGTTTTTTTTATATGAAGTTTGCCAGGAATTTTTAGTTTCCGCGGTGCTGGATACCCGGCTTAAACTAAAAATTCCTACCCGGCTTATGGCGGAAAAATGAAATTGAATGGATTTGTGCAGGCCAAACTAGGCATAAATATCTGGATTTAAGAGCTATTTTCGACAGAACAAATATCAATGCATCTTTAAACAATCAAAGTCGCTATGTACAGTGCCGCTCAACTGAATAGGTTTGACTTTTTTTTAGTTTTGAAACGTTGTATCTCTGTAACAAGCATTCCGATTTAAGCAAAATAAATTTTGTTGTATAAAGAAATCAGTCATTTGTGAAATAGCAAAGTTTCTGTTCTGTTAGTTTTGTTTTTATATCATTTTTATTATTTTTTCAAAAACATAACAAAAAATCTCCATTTTTTTTTGGCTCAACCGAATAGGTTTGACACTTTTGACTTCACTTTTTGATTGACCGTGTGATTGAAAAGAGTTGAATTCTTTTGTATTCCAAAATTTAAAGCAACTGCTATCAGTTTTTTGTTAAATGGGTCGCGGAAAACCTTTAACCGATTTTGAAAAAGGTCAAATAAAAGGCTATATTGAATCTGGCTTAAAACACTATGAAATAGCCAAGAAAATCGATCGAAGTCAAAACGTTGTGAGTAATTTTCTCCGTAATGAAGCAGACTATGGGAAAACAATGAATGAAAGAAAAAAATATGCAACAACAGCAACCGAAAGGCGACTTCTACGAACTGCCTTAAATTCCCAGCTTTCCCAGCGTAAATGCTACTGTGGCCACGGTAAAACGAATTATTCGAAGCGCCAAACACTTGAAGAGATTGAAAATAAAAAAAAACCCCCTCTCAATGATGCTCGTAGAGGAAGCACGACAACGATTTGCCCGAGAACACATGACGTGGAACAAGGAGTGGAAGACGGTGGTCTTCTCCGACCAAAAGAAGTTCAACCTCGATGGATGGGATAGCTATAATTACTATTTCCACGATATGCGAAAGGAAGAAAGTTTTTTAAGTCGTCATCATTCTTGTGCAGTTTGGAGTATTGGTGTGGGAAGCCATATCGTTTTATGGAACATGCGAGCTCCAGTTTGTCACCTCAAAGATGAACGCAAATGTGTACAAGACTGTGCTCTAAAAGGCTTTTCCCCAGTTTTCGGAGATTTATGGTCATATTTCATGGACGTACCAACTTGACAACGCTCCCATCCATACCGCTCGGGTTGTAAAACAGTGGATTAAAGACCAAAACGTCTAATTGCTCAAGTGGCCGGCTTACTCCACTGACATTAACATTATTGAGAACATTAACGAAGGAGGAAGACAATTCAGTGACTCTGGGACCCTAGTTGAAACAATTAAAAAAGTCTGGTCAACAATTTCACTAAATGAAATTGAAAAATATTATGATTCCTTACCAAACCGCAAGTTTGAAATAATTAAGAACAAGGGTGGGCATACCAAATACTAAATAATGCTAAAACAGTGTACTTTATTATTTAAGTTACCCAGCGCCTTGAAATTTTGCTTTATATACTTTTGTTTAACAGTTTTAGTGGTCAAACCTATTCACATGAGCCAAAAAAATGGAGATTTTTTGTTATGTTATTGAAAAAATAATAAAATTGATACAAAAACAAAACTAACAGAACAGAAACTTTGCTATTTCACAAATGACTGATTTTTTATACAACAAAATTTATTTCGCTTAAATCGGAGTGCTTGTTACAGAGATACAACGTTTCAAACCTAAAAAAAAAAAGTCAAACCTATTCAATTGAGCGGAACTGTAAGTACAGCAGGCCTCTAAAGTCAGACTACTCTCGATTTATGGCATTTGTTTTCATGATAAATCATCCCGTTTAAATTAGCGTGGTATATAGCCAAATATATGATCTAATCACATAGATTTTTATGGCATTTTATGAGTTTATTTGGAGGAAAACTAGATTCCATCTGAAAATTTTTATGGGAACTGTGAAAAGGCTACTTGATTCAACGTAGAATTTATCATCTACATGTAATCATATAATAATTTATGCAGAATCAAGTAGCCTCTTTACAGTTCCTTTTAGATTTAGAGTGACAATCTAGTTTTCCTCCCATAAATTTAAATATTTTTATACCCTTGTAGAGGGAATATTAAAATTTTCCAGATGTTTGTAACGCATAGAAGGAAGCATCTCCGAACACATAAAGTATATCTATTCTTGATCAGCATGACCAGCTGAGTTCACATAGCCATTTCCGTCTGTCCGTTAGTCCGTCCGTCTGTTTCTATGCTATCTCCTCTGTCAGTTTAAAAGCAATCTTAACCAAACGTTGCACAAGTCTTTTGGTGCAAAGACGCTGCACATTTATCGAAACCTGCCATACACTAAAAACCAAAAAATCAATCCATACGGGATCAAATCATTCCCAATCGGTAATGAAAACAACGTAATCCCGGATATTCTTGACCCGTTCCGAAAAATGATTGAGTTGATCCGACTTTTTTGATCCTAAAAAGGATTACATTTATTTCGTGGTAATTTTAAAAAAGATTGAATTAAGCAAATAATTCGAGAGCAATTTAATCTCAATCCAGGATCATTTTAAGCATGTTCGAGATTGTTTTTGAGCTCGATATGTAATATTGATTTGATCCCAGGAAAGATACCTCTCTTCTTCCTCCGCCATATTCCAAAGAAAGAAATATAAAAATTTATTGGGCTCAACTGGGATTCGAACCCACGACCAAATGCACTAAACACACGAATGGAATGGCATCTCATCGCTCACGACCATCGCCATCGTTTGTTACCGTATGTCAAAAATGCTCTCAAATCAAAAATGCTACTTAAATTTTGTCGCTCTCTCTCTCTTAATTATGAACATGTGATCTCAAAGGGGATTGATGTAAGCACATTTGGAATGATTCAAGTTCGAAAGGCTTGGGCGATTCCCTGAAAGCTTGAATTGTGTCGAATATCCTGTAAATCGAGATTGAATTTTCAAGTTCATGCCGGGCTTACTCCAAGATTAAAAAGATTGAAAATATCCTGAGGATTTTTTTTTCTGTGTAGGAACTCTCCGTCGAAAAAGTAGTTCTAGCGGGAAAAACTTTTTTGTTTTCAACGACAACGTCACCAAACCTCGGTTCTATCAGTTTTTTGTGCTTTTACATAATTCCACAAATTTTGATGAAAATCGGACATCTATATAGTATACCTGCCATACAAAGGTTAGGTCTGAAAAAAGTTTTGGTAGGAAAAACTTTTTGGTTTTCAATGCTATCGCTCCCAAACTTGTTATTGATCAATATTATATGCTACCACATAATTCTGCCAATTTTGATCCAAGTCGGATGACTATAGCATATAGCTGCCATAGGAACGATCGATCGGAAAAGTAGTTCTAGTAAGAAAAACTTTGTTGTTTTCAAGGTAGCGTCTTTATACTTTCCAGTTATGAATATTATCGGTTGCCACACATTTTGGTGAGTTTGGTTGAAATGTAATGAATATATCATATAGCTGCCATATAACAAACCTGCAAGCAAATGGTCAAAATAGTGGTGCCATCTATTGCTGAGTTTGAGAAACAACTCAGCTAAGAATGTTCGACGAAAATCATTTAAAACTTTAATTTGTATAAATTATACAAGCTACAAGGGTATATGAACTTCGGTCAAGCTGAAGTTAGCTTTCCTCTATTTTTCTTATCTTTAACTCCTCTTAGCCTAGTACTGAGGGCGTTCGAATTTTCCTTTCGTCACAGTATTTCATATAATTGGAAACACCTTGGCTTTGCTTTGATGCTCATATCCTTTTATAAAGTGTTTCTATTTATGTGAAATACTGTAACGAAAGGGAAATTCGAACGCCCTCAGTACTAGTATTTTCTTTTTTATTTAGATTTCTTCACCTATTTTGTATAGATTTCCCTCTTTTGGTTTAGATATTTCACTTCCTTTTTGTCTAAATTTGTTTGCTTCTTTTTGGTTTTTAAACTCGTTTTTCTCTTTTCTATTCTCCAATTTTTCCTTCACATGTCTTTTCTCTTTTAAACTTTTTTTCTTTTCCATTTTGAACCATCTTTCAGAATCTTTCTTACTTTTTGTCTTGATTCTTTTTCCTCTTTGAATTCGCTTGACCCATTTCTTCTCTTTCTTTCATATATTCTACAAAATTTTGAGATTCTGCATAAATTGTTGTTTTTTCCTCCAAATCTACTTGACTTCTCATGAAATTTTGAAAAGGCGGGAAAAAGCCAGAAAGAAATGGAATAGCAACATAACCCAAACCACTAAGCAAGCCTGTCAGAAATTAGAAGTGGACGAGGGTAACAAGTGAATCTAAAATAAACACAATTTTTAGAAAGAATTTTTATTTCTTCTATATGTATTTCAGTTCAATTATATAGATTCCACATAGATATGCCAATTAGAATTTGTATTCCTTAGCCGGCATCAGTTTTTATTTTGTTTTCAATAACGATTAATGCCGCTGCCAAATGTCGGAAGTGCCATAGAACAAAATGGGCAATCGGCAACACTTTTTCCACTACTTTAGATTCTTATTTGTTTTATGTGTTTTCATGCTGGCACATACTTAGCAGACATACAAACGTGCAAACGTACATATTATGTGTATATTAACGCCTCGTGTGTGACATTTCTATACTCTTGCTGAAGAGTATATGGATTTTAAGGCATACGTGAATAAAATCATGGTAAATGCCCTTTAAGGTATGCTAGGTTTATGCATGCCTCTCTTATTGCTACAACAATTTGAGAGAATGTACTTTTTAGCTCCCACAGTTTTGTAGAAAGATGGTTCGTAACTTTTACGGATTATTTAATGATTTGCTGAAGGCATGATAAAGATCAGCTGAACTATACTCAAGCTATGACCAATAGAAAGTTCGCTGCCGCAGCGCTAGCTTGCTGGGTTGCCAAATGGTCACAGTAGTGGCGCCATCTATTGGTCAGTTTTGAAAAAACAATGTTTGTCTATGAAAATATATCTATCCAAACCAGCTCTGACCTACTTCATCGACCTTTGACCAGCGACTAAAATGCTGTTTGCTCTCTTGGCGCAAGCCTTGGTGCTCATATGAAAGATGCAAGATGCATGCTATAAAGATACATTACATCCCTGGGCTTATGAGCAACAGAATCGAACCTGGAATTCCAAAGTATCCCAACCCAACCAAGAGTGACAAAATATTTAGACCTGAACCTCTTCCGAACCCAAGTTATCGGTTCCATTCAACAATAATTTGTACCTTAAAATATTTGAAGTATAGAAAAGCGGGTTTTTTTTTTTGTTATCTGGTCGATATAGTGCAATACTGTCACACATGTTACTGTCAAACATGTTCAGTTTGGTCTATAATTTAAGAATTGAAGCCATACGACCTATCACAAAGGCTAACTTTTGGCAAAGTTGAATGAAGATGCACTTTTTTAAGTGGAAACTCATTTCTGGTTGACTGGATACGTAAACAAACAAAATTGCCATATTTGGTGTGAAGAGCAGCCAGAAGCATTGCAAGAACTGCCAATGCATCCCGAAAATCCACTGTTTGGCTGTGGCATCTATCCACCTTTTTGTTGATTATTAAAGCCGTATTTCCTTCAACACACCGATAAAGGTCAAGAACGTTCTTTAAAGTGGAAGCCCTGGATTCAACCTTTGGTATACCAGCAAGATGATGTTACATGCCACTTTGCATGCGATGCAATGGCCCAATTGAGAAGCGAGTTCGGCGAACAGTCTCCGTCACAAATAGGAACGATCAACTGGTCGTCTAAAACATTTGATACCAAAAGAGGTTGTAGGCTAGACTTCTTGTGAATCTACTGTCAAGGCTCAGTGCCCAAATGCCAACAGATACGGGCAGCCAGCTATTCGTAAAGATTTAGTACGTAACTTTCAAATGCTGATGATATTGGAGACATTATGCAGCAAAACCGAACGGGCGTTTGAAGCACGGTCGTTTTCAGAGATTTACGTAGAATCAGTCTTTAAACTCAGGGGCACAGAGACTCAAAACGATCACATGCACATTTCTGAGCGTTGTGTATTTTTGTGTTTGTTTAGTCATATCGCGAGAGCTGCTAAAAGCTCAGTTTTAGCACATCCAACTTTGTAAAAATGTTGCATAAAGAGTTTTAGCAATGAAATAAGCTCGTATACTGTCGAGTGTGTCGACAGTCGTTACAACAATCCAGACGCTTCTTCTAATTCCAATCACGACTGGAGACATTGAGCATCAGCTGCTTCTCCAGCGAACTCTGGTCTAAACTGATCGCTTTGAGTTCTCCCCAGCGGTAAACGATGCGTACAAGTCTCTCTACCGACAGTCCACCTCCAAGTATCCTCGCGCAGTGAGTTCTAACCGGCGTCGTAGATCAATATAATATGTTTCCACATAACTTGTGGTTAGAGTACAATTATTTTGTTCAGTGATAATCGAGCGACCACAACATCAGTCCTGGAAATCCGACATTAGAGAATCCACTACTCTACGCGCACAAAACCAGACTGCTACTATACGGGCTCAGTAGGGAGTTCTGCTACGAATTAAATCAAAAATAGCGCTATACAACGTACGGCTTATCATCCCAGTCGCGTGCAATACGAGCGCAGAAGCATGTGACATAATAACGAGACCAAAAGCCGAATGAGGCGGCGATTCAGTTTCTGGAAAAGGATTTATAGACCTTTTAAATTGTGTTTGAGTTGGCCATAATATGACGTTCAATTCTGCTAATACTTGAAAACTTGAAATAAATGTATTTGGCTAGAGCCTGTTACAGACCATCTTTCGTACACTACACCGTAAGTTCTGGAGAAGATCCGTGAGATACATATCGACACTTAACAAGTGCCTTGTGAAATTTCTAAGTACATGGATTCCTGCATCGAGTCCTCGAACATATGCCGCTCTATTTCTGATCATAAATTAGACTTCTGTCGGTAGAAAACTCAGGTATTCTAGCCGTGTTTCCTGATCAAAGAGTCGTTTACACCCCGTTTTTCAAATCAGCTTCGATTCATTTGCAAGTCTTTTGCGAGTACATTTTCTAGTTAAGCATGTTTTAAGCATTTGGATAAGTCTCTTAGTCGGTATTTAGTCAATGAATGCGTTCGAGCTAATACTCACCAAGGGTGATTCTAGTTAAAATGATCTACAACATGTCTAAATGGGCATCGTTCACCGTTTGGTCTGATTAAAAAGCCGCCTTTAACACACTGATAAGGTCAAGATTCTTTGTGAAGCCCAATCAAACAGCGGTATACCAGCAAAATACATTCGAATTTGTATGATGAAGTCAAGAAATATGTAGAGCTCCGTGAGAAATCGAAAGTAACTTCTCTAAAACAATTGATACCAAAAGAGGTTGTAGGCAAACGAAGCTCATTTTTGGCTCATTGGTTACGTCAAAACCCAGAATTGCCGTATTTGGTGTGAAGAGCAGCCAAAAGCATTGCAAGAAGAACTGCCAATGCATGCCGAAAAATGCACTGTTTGGTGTGGAATATGGGCCGGTGTAACGTTACTGTGGAGAGCGCTACCATGCGATGATTACAAACTTGTTTTTGCCCTAAATGGAAGAGCTGATATGGCATTTAAATGAAATCCGTTCCATCGACTCAAATAACGATTTCATACATTTTTCTGAATTTTATGTATTTTTTTTTTTAATAAAATCCGAAAAAAATCACCAGGCCTATTTCCAGAACGCACGAAAATAAATTTTTATGTCAAACTTCCCATGAATAGAAACACTTTTACAGAAAGTGAAAAAAGAAATCCGGTTCTCAATTAGATTTCTCTAGATATTCAGTGGCCCGTTCAAAGTTGTGGCTGCATAATTCAGAATGCTACAATAATTATCTGCTTAGCTGCAAGATAAGCGTTGCTATTTTGTTTCATCGACAAGTTTTGGTAACTAACAGCATCCACCTGTTTTGGATTTAGAGTGTCTGCTTTCGGGTATTCGTTCGATTAAAACATCATATCAGTTCTTTATGCTTGCCGCTTTTAAGGGTATTTAACTTATCTCTTGAGCTAGGTGAGTTTCCCAACGATTGGAAGTTATCTTTTGTCATTCATATTCATAAAAAAGGGATATAAATCGTCAGTAACAAATTACAAGTGTATCTCAAAACTATCTGATATTCCTAATCTTTTTGTCGCTCAAATATTTCGGAATCTCAGTAAGGCTTTATGAACAAGAAAGAAAGTCGGTCAAGCCCGACTATAACGTACTCTGCACCCTTAATGTCGCAGCTCGCATTTGGTCACGAGTCAATCGGCCAGTTAACACACAACGCAGTGCGCTCTCTAAGTCTCTCTCTCTCACTCTCACTAAGATTGCTTCTGCTGAACGCAATGCTTAGGTTATGGGTGGGGTGGGTGGAGGGTGTTAACTGACCGTTTTTTTCTCATAACTTGAGTATCGTTCATCCGATCTTTATCATTCCTTCAGCAAATCGATAAATAATTTTGAGTACTAGATATTTCTAGAAAGTACGAACCATTTATCATCAAAACTGTAGGAGATATGACGTTTTTTCCAAATTGCGGGGGCGTCAGGGGGCGTGGTAAAAATTGAAAATAAACTTGATCTGCCTGCAAGTATAAGAAATATATGTCCCATACAAGTCAAACCTCTATATCTTACCATCTCTGAGATCTCTTCATTCATACGGACGGGACAGACAGACAGACAGACAGACAGACAGACAGACAGACAGACAGACAGACAGACGGACATGGCTATATCGAATCGGCTGTTGATGCTGATCAAGAATATATATACTTTATAGGGACGGAAACGATTCCTTCTCCCTGTTACATACTTTTTCACAAACTTAATATACTCTATGTACCTTCGGTACAGAGTATAAAAAGGATCCAAATCGTCAGTAACAAATTACAAGTGTATCTCAAAACTATCTGACATACCTAATCTTTTTGTCGCTCAATCTCAGTACGGCTTTATGAAAAAGCGTTCTGTTTCTACAAACCTGCTTGAGTTTACTTCTATTGTGAATAGGCGTTTTATTAATAAACTGCAGACAGATGTAATTTATACTGATTTTGACTCTGTCAATCATGATCTTCTCCTTCACAAATTGTATCTGCTTGGTTTTGCTCTAAACCTTCTTAACTGGTTAAAGACTTATTTGACAGACCGTTCCCAGCGTGTCCGTTTCAATTCGTCGCTTTCTGAATCCATCAGCGTACTTTTTGGGTTACCTCAGGGTAGTCATTTTAAACCTTTACTTTTCAATCTGTTCATTAAGGACATCCCTCACCTGCTGCTTCATTCGCATGCTTTGATGACCTAAAACTCTGCTTGTACTAAAAGGACCTCTTTCTTCAATTGGACTTAAACTCTCTGTATACATGGTTTTCGGTTAATTCCCTCCCACTAAACGCTGAAAAGTGTAAATGTATGACTTTTCATCGAACACAGCCGTGTTTATACGACTTTTCGTTTGACTAAATTCAATACTCTTGAACGCATTTACGAGCTTGATGATTTGGGCGTTCGCTTTGTCCCCAAGTTAAGCTTTAATAGACATATCTCTGTCAGCTCTAATAAAGCTATGAGTGTTCTTGGGTTTATCAAAAGATGGTCCAAGGAATTAAACAATTCGTCTCTCTAGTTCGACCAATACTTGAATATGGGTCGTGTGTTTGGTCACCGCATTACCAAAAATATCAGGACCAACTTGAATCGGTTCAAAAACAGTTTTTAATTTTTACCCTCCGTGGCCTCAACTGGGATTCCACCATCCATCTTCCATCTTACGAGCATTGACTACTCTTAATCGATTTTACATCTCTTAAGAACCGCCGTAGAGCCATTGTATGCTTTTCATTCACAAACTCTTATCAGGTGATATTGACTCTTGCGCTCTGTTAAGCCAAATAAATCTTGCTGGTCCTTTGCGTCTTATCAGAAATTTCTCTCCGATCTATCTACAGGCTTGCCTAACAAATTTTGCTAACTATGAACCTTTCCGAAATTTGTGTCTTAACTATAATATAATATGTATTTCTTTTCTCTGCTCACTCTTCTGTGTTCGATGTAAGATATAATTTACTGTCATTTTTTAAGCGACCCCTGCAATGTTCACAGAACTTTGTCAAACTTAAATAAATAAATAAAAAAAAAAATTAAAGTTTAGAGGCTTGATATCATATTCAAGCTTGGATCATCGGACGTTTTAGCAGGCTCCAGGTCAAAAAGTCATGGAGCAATGCGTATTAGAGATGAAATGTCTACTGCCTCTCAATTTTGTGTGGATTGAGATTCTAATTGTCCGTATATGAAGGAAATCACAGTGGTTAGACCAAAACGGGCATAAACCCAAATATACTCAGAGAGTGAGAGCGTAAGTGAGAGCGAACAGCTGACTAGTTTTTTCATAACTTTTAAAACAAAACAAACACACACGCACCACAAAGGAGGATGGTCGACTGTACGGCTGTTTCAAGAACCTCCCGATTCTGTCATCAGTAGGCTTTGCCTAACTGCTGCAAGTCAGCAGAGAACATTGCAATGACTGTTTGGGAATTCCAAAAGGCAGCGCAAGTGCAAAAACTGACAACAACAGACAACTCCAAATTGAGAGAATACTTTGTTTCTTTGTAAGCTGACTTACAAATATTGGAAATGTCAAACTTGACATTTAAAGCAGCTAGAACAAAATGTTATAGAACATGCTTTTCAAACCGAAACCTTTTCTATTTGGTATTTGCTCCGGTTCAGGTTCGGGAAGAACAAATTGAGCGGTTCAACTCTGAACCGTTTTGCAGCCCTGATTATAAGTTTGCAACGCATAGAAGGAATCATCTCCGACCACATAAAGTATACACACCTGATCATATTAATAGGTACACACCGTAATTTTTTAATTATGGATGGTTTTTTCATACTTTTAGTGTTGACAACTTTATAGTTTTTGGTTTTTTGTTGTTGTCAATGTCAATGCGGCAACCCTAGAATTGAGTAGTTAAGTAAAGTGAATGGTGAGACCAATATAGATCAAATACAGAAAGAGATACGCAAAGGACCTATCCTTAAGAAGAAGAGAATGCAGAAGTATAAAGTAGTTAAGAAAAGTGAATGAAGTAAGAGAAAGCAAAGCAAAACACAAAGAGCTACGAAAATTATATTCTGTACTTAAAACGAAGGATAGCCTAAGGGTCAAGAGTTTTTATTTGCTGCCTAAATCATTCACAAATCGACCAGATGCAAGGGAATATAAACTTTGCTTGATTTCTGATTTGGTTTTTGATTTGTTTATATGCTAATATTTTCATCTTCATTTCAAGATTATTTATGTTTGGATCACACACACGGACACACACACACCTTGCCGCTTCACGACACGAACAGCTAAAAAAAACAACAAAAAAAAAAGCACCCTCGAAACGAAACGCGCACCACGTGAAGAAAGATCAACCAGGCCCGAGCATCGCAAAGAGACTGAATGGGCCAAACCACCGATCGCATGACGTCTGGCCAGAAAAGGGGGAAGAGACGAGGTGGCCATTTAATGGCATGATAAATGAATGAAATGCGCTGCGCTCCATTACAGAGAGAGAGAGACAGCAGGGTGTGGGGATGAGTAGGTGGAGCAGGGGATGGATGAAAATGTGAAAGCTTTTGGAGGGGTGACATTTACAGGTGTCTATTAGATTAAGCTGTGAGTTGTAAACTTGGCTAAACTTTGAAACTTTTTATTAGTTTTTTGAAAAGTTGTGTGAAAGAAAGCTTTTTACTTTTTAGGCTTGTTTTTGGGAGCGGGCGTAGGCGGCGGAGTGGGCGGTTTTGGAGCTCCAGTGGCGGCGCAGGGAGCTGCTGTTGCTGGCGGGACAGGCTTGGCGGCTGCTGGCGGGAGCTTAGCTGCTGCTGCTGCCGCTGCTGCTGCTGCTGCTGCTGGTGGGGGCTTGGCGGCTGCTGCTGCTGCTGGTGGGGGTTTGGCTGCTGCTGCTGGTGGGGGCTTAGCTGCTGCTGGTGGGGGCTTGGCGGCGGCTGCTGCTGCTGGTGGGGGCTTGGCTGCTGCTGGAGGCGCAGCTGGTGTAGCTGCCGCTGCTGCTGCTGCTGCTGGAGGCGCTGCTGGTGGTGCTGCTGGCGCTGCTGGTGGAGCTGCTGCTGGAGGCGGTGCTGGTGTAGCTCCCGCTGCTGCTGCTGCTGCTGGAGGCGCTGCTGGTGCGGCTGCCGCTGCTGGTGCGGCTCCCGCTGCTGGTGCAGCTCCCGCTGCTGTTGCTGTCTTTTCGGCCGCCTTCTTTTTGGCCTCCTCCTGAGCGGCCAACAAAGCTGCATCCCCAACTGGCACATTCTGCATCTCACTGCTTGGCGTTGCTCTTGGCTTACCCAGACATACCTCCGACAATTGCCGATGCTCCAGACTATAGCCCGATACTCCTCTTATCTTAGGCTCCAAATTTCTGGCATACACATCCGCATGCAACTCTGTGGTCTCTGCCTCACGATCTTCCATCGCCTTCTTGGACTCTATATCCACTTGCTTTTTCACCTCCTTATCAATCACGGTCAGCTCCTCATCGCTGGCCAGGCATAAACTAATTATCTGTTGCCGGAAATTGGTTATCGGATCACGTTTTCCCCGCACATCCTGTATCTCATCACGTGTTCTATACGAGGTACCCGGATCGGACATGGAATGACCCATATAACGATACGTAAACATCTCCAGCACAATGGGTCCATTCGATTGCACATACTCGATGGCAAATTGTGCCGCACTGCGCACCGCCAACACCTGATTGCCATCGACCCACAGGCCGGGTATATAATGGCCACGCATATAGAAGTCCGTGCTAGCCGATGCTCGTTCCATGTGTGTGCCCATGCCATAAACATTATTTTCGCACACAAATATGCAGGGTAAACACCACAATTTGGCCATGTTGTAGGCCTCAAAGATCTGGCCCTGATTGGCGGCACCATCGCCATAGCATATAATACACACTCCGCCATCATCCTTATAGCGATGGGCCAGGGCCACGCCCGTGCCCAAGGGCACCTGGGAACCCACTATGCCATTACCACCATAATATCGATCCGCATACATGTGCATGGAGCCACCTTTGCCGCGGCTACAACCACCACGCCTACCCAACAGTTCGGCCATCATGGCATTCGTTGAAACACCCATTACATAGGACCAACCGTGACAACGATAGGCGGTTATTACCGAATCCATTTTACGTATCACGGCCGCCATGCCCACGGCCACGGCCTCCTGACCGATATACAGATGACAGAAGCCACGTATTTTTTGCTGTTTGTAGTATTCACTGGCCAGCATTTCCATGCGACGCACCTCAACCATACGGCTATACAATTTTAGGGCATCCTCACGCGATAGCTCCACATCCATGGGTGGTCCGGTTTCCAAATCATAGCATTTGAAGGTCTGCGAGAGGAGAGAAGGAATGAAAGTTTACTTATTTTGAAAGAAATAGTCGGAGAATCGGTTTTCCAATCCTTCATAAATGTAAACCCGTTTTCTTCGCTCAAGAAAATTGATTTGATCTTAACCTTCGGATTGAAATTTCAAGTAAAAATCATACTTGATTCTACTTGAATTTATGTATGTGTGTGTGTACCCATTTAGACTGACTGTATTAGTGAGAGAAACTTTCTCTCTTGTTATTCAGTGTTCGGAGAATACCGCAACGCGTCCAATTTTGGTCTATTGTGCCCCCCTACTGAGTTTACAACTCTCCTAGCAGCCCTATTTTCTGTACGAAGGTCAGGATTTTTGTAGATCCTAGGTTACTGATATTGGTTGGGTGTAAAATGTGTTTCCCAAATCTACGGAGTCTGCGCCTGGAGCTTCGCAGTGTTCTAGTATATGCTCGGAGGACTCCTCCTTCTCTTCGCAATATCTGCATAGTTGGGAGTTTGTTATTCCCAACTTGTACATGTGGCTCCGTAGTCTGCAGTGGCCCGTGTAAAGCCCTGTCAAGATCCTTAGGGCATTCTTTCCTTGTTGGATTAACTTTTTGAACCTTTTGAGATTATGGTTCACTATTAATACTTTAGCTTGTGTCATCCCCCTGGTGTTTACCCAGGAGGCTGTTCTAAGCGTAAACTTTCTCTCTTAGATTGGAACTTGTTCTCGGTTTCAGTACTTACTTCAATCTCGAGTCAGTATCACTTGATTTTCATTGGTTGGAACAATCCTAAAACACTTTTATCAACCAGAAACTGCTCATTTCAAGTACGGATCTTACTTGAAAATCAAACAATCGTGACTCGAGTTTGGAGTAAGTAGCTAAAGTGGTGACCCCGTCTAGGAACACAAACAATAAACAAAACAAATTTAAAACAGTGAGTGTTAAACAAATGAATTTCAGACTCTGATCAAATTCTCAAGCACATCCATACAATGAAGCCGTTGTAAAATTAGTGACGCCCATTGTAACATTCATGTCGAAATACAACATATTCAAACGGCAACATAATCGAACTGAAGACAAGAAGCACCGATTTCAAGACAGCAACTAGGCAGATCCTCAACAGAAACAGCGAGTCGCACAAACAATTTGGCTCGTTCTCATACACACAAAATGCGATTCGCCGCTCATGAAGAGACAGACACATGGAACAGCACACAGCTTGCGATCGTCGAAGAAGCTTTGCTTCAACTAGGACTTGCTCATTCGCAGCTGGCAGCAGCCGCAGCAATGAGTTCACACTGAAAAACTCAAAGTTTTTCTCAACCGACCGATTGTTCTTATGGCAGCTATATGCTATAGTCATCCGATTTGGATCAAACTTGGCCGAATTGTGTGGTAGCGTATAGTATTGACCAGTAACAAGTTTGGGAGCAATAGCATTGAAAACAAAAAAGTTTTTCCTACTAAGAATTTTTTTCAGACACATCCTTTGTATGGCAGCTATACTATATAGTTGTCCGATTTTCATCAAATTTGATGGAATTATATAAAAGCATAGAAAACTTATAAATATGAGGTTTGGGGGCGTTTGCATTGAAAATAAAATCGTTTTTCTCACTAAAACTACTTTTTCGACCGATAGTTCCTAAGGCAGCTATATGTTATATTCATCCAATCCGGCCGATTCCGACAAATGTGCTGCGTATTTGTACTAAAAGGCTTCGTGCAAAGTTTGGTTAAGATAGCTTTAAAACTGTCATGCTGATCTAGAATATATAATATATGCTTTATGTGGTCGGAGATGCTTCCTTCTATGCGTTACAAACATTTGGAAAATTGTAGTATATCCCTCTACAAGGGTATACCAATTCAGGTACCGGCACGGAACCGAATACCGAAATAATGTTAGAACCAGGGAATCAAACCGGAACCGTATGCCGAAAACAACCGATTAAAACTCAGAACCAGAACCGGAACTGGAACCCATATTTTGAATTGTTTGTATACCGGTATTCGAAACCGTTATTCTTGGTACCGAAAAGAACCTTAACATTGTACCGGTACAGTTTCAGTTCTGAGCGTAACAACTAGACTGCACAGCGAGCACTTAATTTGAGAAAGTTTTCCTGGCATTTTATCGGACCCACATTATAATACCACAATATTAGCTGGGTAACTATTTTGGCGGATATTTATTTAAGAATTTTATCCATTTGGTATGGAAATTAGCTCTGACACTTTATCTAAAAGTGAAAACGAAGTCGATTCATATTTCGCGCACTTGCAGCCCCATTGTCATACCTCAAAATAATCGATTTTGTTTTCTCTATGGAAAGTACATCTTTTTGTTTATGATCAATCCAATTCGAAAATATACCGTCTGAACAGTAAGCCGAAGGATCTGTAACGATACCGTCTCTAGGACAACTAAGATATGTCGCTCTTGTTGGATCATGAAAATGAACCTGTAAAATTAAATAACATATTTTCAGAGAATAAATTATATCAATATGAAAATTGTACACCAAATAGAACACAGTATGGCGAATATTTCTGCATCATCAACTCTAAAGTCGTGACAGTCTTAAAGTAAGTGAAGTATGAATAGAATTGGTACAATACAAATAGTTCAGCATCTTCACAAATCAGTTTAATCGCTTTAATCAAGGTTTTCTGAGCTTAAAACGTTAACAAAATAATAAACATGCAAGTCGACTAAGTTTATAGAATTGTAGGAGCTATCAAAAGCTCTTCTTGCTGCTCTTCTTATCTACACTGCTCGCCACTTGAATAGGACACCCTGTATGCTCTCTTTAAAACTGCTCGTAACTCGAAAACGAAATGGTAGAATAACGGTATTTTTTGCATATTATCTTTGTGCAAGCATTCTTCGCTCTTTCTGGTATATTCCAAGTTTTGGAATAGAACCGTTATAAAGTTGTTTGCACTTTATGTGAGCATTCGCAAAAATTCAATGGAATTTTTGCGCCACTTGAATAGAACATGCATTTTATTTGGTCGGTATCGTTGACACGTGCATACAAATTTTGGTTTTCTTAAACTTTTTGCTTTAATTGAAGTGTATATAAAATTAAAAAAAATTAAAATGGGGCGTGGCACTTCATTATCTGAGTCGGAGAAAGGAAAAATCCAAGCTTACAAGGATTCTGGCCTTTCTATTGTCAAAATATCAAAAAAAGTCGACAGGAGCCGTCACGCCATACCAAATTTTTTAAATAATGAGACTAATTATGGTAAAAACATGAAGGGCCGCACCCACAGTTTGCTTACCATCGCGGACAAGCGACTTATATTAAGAGAAGCTTCCAATTCGCACGACTCTTTGGCCAAGATAAGGGAAAAATGCAACGTTAAAGCAAGTTTGACAACCATGCGTCGTGTTATTAATAATGCTACACACCTGAAGAGACTAAAAATCAAGAAGAAGCCACCTCTTAACCCGGCTCGGAAGTTACAACGCCTTGATTTCGCGCGCGCACATGTCACCTGGACTTCGGAGTGGCAACGTGTTGTCTTTTCGGACGAAAAAAAGTTTAATTTGGAGGGCCCCGATGGCTACAGCTACTATTTTCATGATCTTCGAAAAGCACCACACCATCTTGATAAGTTGCACAGCAGTGCTGGAGGTATTATGGTATGGGAGGGGGGCCATTTCCTATTATGGCACCTGTGAGCTTAAATTTATTCCAACCACCATGAATGCCACCATTGTGTTATAATGGTATATTGAAAGAGGCCTTTCCACACTTCCAAACTCTTTTTGCAAATCTAAAATGGATTTATCAACATGATAATGCCCCTATACGTACGGCCCGGATTGTTAAATCGTATATAGCGAGCCAAAACGTGGAGTTATTAAACTGGCCACCCTATTCACCGGACTTGAATATCATTGAGAATGTGTGGGGATGGCTAACACGTGAAGTATATGGATCAGGTTTAGCAATATTCGAGCGTTCCCGAACTAATTGCAGCTATCAAATTAGCATGGGGCTCGATATCGTTGAATTATTTGGGAAAATTGAATGCATCCCTTCCAGACCGAATGTGTGAGGTTTTGAAGGAAAAAGGAGGCTCAAACTTTTTTTGGTTTAAAAACATGTTAGTAATTTCTTATTTAAGTAATATTGTTATTTGAAAAGGATTGAAATATTCTTAAATGGTTTTTAGATAAAGTGTCCTATTCAAGTGGTGCAAAATGAAGAATCCAAAATTTGTTACTTATTGGTTAACAATGTTTTTTGTATACTTACAACTTTTGAATAATTTTGTACTTTTCGTCTAATTACTACATTTAAATAAACTTTATAAGAAAACAAAAATTATTTTCCTAGATGGCTTGGTTTAGCAGCAATCAACTATAGAAAATCGACTTTAGAGGTGTCCTATTCAAGTGGCGAGCAGTGTAAGTATCGGTACATACCAAAACCGGAACCGAAATACGATTCGGTTTAATTTCCTCATAAAAAATGCAGCATAAAACATATAGTACAATCAAAAAATTTCACTTTAACATCAAATTAACTAGAAAATGGGAAATTTTTTGCAAGAGATGCAACCCTGTGGAAGGAGATGGACAATTATCTGGGACACAAACCTTCGAAGTAGATTTTCAAATAAGAAAATGAAATTTCATGAAGCTCCACGGTAACCGAGGCCAAAATCTCTAGAGATTTCAATGATGACACACCCCATAAAGTTGTTGTTGCACTACGTTGAGGCCTAAGCTAAGCGTAAGGGCTATACGCGCTGCTATTGCTATAAGGAAAACCAATCTGAATGCACGCCTTGCGCAATTGCTGCTTTAAATTATACTAGGACTTTAGTATAACACTTTTTATCACAAAAATATTAAGTATTTACGTATTACAAATAGTCGGTGATACTGATAGATTCAATATGTAATCGGTAATCGCTCTTAACAATCAATATTCTACTGCATTAAGCAAGTAAAATCAGTAATTATGAATTGCAAATGAATATTATCTGCTGTTACGATTGATGGAATTAAGAAACGGGAACATGAAAAGACGTGATAAGTTTTTTAAGTAAAACATTTAGGTCAGTTCCGGTTTTCGAACTCAAACGACAGGAATAAGATGGAAGAATTCGATTATGAAGGCAATCGAGTCAAGATAAATGTAAGTTCAAAACTAAAAGCACATCGGTATAGGTCTTATATATGTATTTTCCTGCGAAGCTTCTCCTAAATTCCTTCCTAGTCTTTGTATACCAGAGTTATCCAGCCACAGACCCTGCAGGCCTAACACACTCGGCAATTCACAACGAATGCTTGCCGAAGTTATGCTTCTTTGTGTGTTAGAGAGAGATATATGGTCTTAGTTCCGCTCTCTTCTTCTGTTGTATACAATCGAAATGGAAAAGTAAGTGCAACAAACTAAGTGACTGGTGTTCCAACTCAATTGCTTGCTAGACTCCATGTCTTCATGGTAGCTTTCTATACTTTTCATTTTTCTTTCAATTTATCCCTCTTGACTCATCAATTTTCATTCTACGTTTCTTCAGTAATTTTTACTTACATTCTCCAGTGTCAACGAACTGCAGCCAGCAGCTTGAGAATCATGGCGTTTAGCTATCCAAATGGGATTTCCCATGCGTGTCTTGCTTGTCCATTGTTGGCCCTTATAAATGTTCAACAAATGACGTTGTAATGGCGTTGGATGACCAATACCAAATCGCCCCCATAATGTTACTTTGCACGGCCTTAGCATGGTTGCTACTACGGACTGCCACTACTACGCCACTGTTGGACCAACTCAATGGTCAGGCACAATCCAAAAACAGCCTTGGAATTTTGTTAGATATTGTTTTTGAGGAATGTAAAATTTTGAAATGAAAATGAAGAGTCGAAATCGAAGTGTAGACAAATTTAGACAGCAGACAGCTAAGGCAGAGAGTACGAGACGAGGGGGAAATGCGTTTCGTTTTATATTTCAACAATTTACATCCCGCTTTATCCATAAGATTGAACACGATAATATCCATTGCAGTAGCCACTGGCCCAAAGAATGTGTGGATGTTGTGGGATACTAAGACTGGTGTGTGAGTGTGTGTGTGTGTGTGTTTGTTTGTCAACTTTCGGCTTAAGTGCTAGAGATTTCGTTTTGTCTTAATGATTGACACCCTTGCGCTCCTGGATGTGATCCAAATTGTAGGAAATGGGACCACGCAGCTTGGGTTCCAGATTGTTAGAGTAGACATCAGTCCACAGATGGCTAACACCCAGCTCTGCATCGCTTTTGGCAAAGGCCGTTGCCTCATCGATTTCTTTGCGCACCTTCAGATCGATGGCCTACGGAGCAAGCAAAACATCAATTAGAAAGAGATGAAAGAGTTTGGTGGACCAACAACTTACCTTAATATCATCGGCTGTAAAGAGACCCAGCTCAATGCACAGCTCCTTAAAGGATGTGATGGGATCACGCTTTTGACGCACCTCCTGAATCTCTTCACGTGTGCGATACGAGGTGCCGGGATCAGACATGGAATGACCCGAATAACGATACGTATTCGTTTCCATTACCAAGGGTCCATGGGTATTCACATAGTTAATGGCAAATTCAGTGGCGCTGCGCACCGCCAGCACATCCATGCCATCCACCCAAATACCGGGCAAGGCATCGCCACGTGTATAGTAATCCGTATTGCAGGACGCACGCTCTGTGCTGGTGCCCATGGCTGTAGTTAAAGAGTTTTGACATTATAAACCAAAATTTTGGGGGAAACTAAGTCCATCTCTCTCACCATAGTTGTTATTCTCGCAGACAAAGATCACCGGCAGCTTCCACAGATAGGCCATGTTATAGGCCTCAAATACCTGACCCTGATTGGCTGCACCATCACCATACAAAGCCAGACACATGCCACCATTGCCCTTGTACTTGCAGGCCAGACCCACGCCAGCGCCCAATGGCACCTGGGCACCCACAATGCCATTGCCGCCATAAAAGTTGGGTGCATACATGTGCATCGAACCGCCTTTACCACGGGCACAGCCACTCTGCACGCCCGTCAGCTCGGCCAGCACACCGGACGGTGATACACCCATCAGATAGGTCCAGCCATGCACACGGTATGCCGAAATGATGTTATCCACATCACGCATCGCCGCCTTCATGCCCACAGCGCATGCCTCCTGGCCCGAATACAAATGACAGAAGCCACGAATGATCTTCTCCTTGTAGAGATTACCAGCGGCTGTCTCGATGCGACGAATGGTTTGCATTTGTGTGTAATATTTGAGAGCCTCATCCTTGGTCAGTTTAACTGTGGTCGCGGGGCCCTCATCCAAACGATGCAGCTTGAAGGGCTGGAAAAAAAAAAAAACAAAAAGAGGTAAGAAAAGGAAGCACTTTAAAGGAGTGTTTGGCACGAACGAAACATGGATCCATGTAGTCCATTTCTTTGGAAGTATATTAAAAGTATCAGAACTGCAAAACGGAATTTGGACGGAATTTTAACACATAGAAGGAAGCATCTCCGACCACATAAAGTATATATATATGCTTGATCAGCATGACGAGCTGAGTTGATCCGTCCGTCCGTCTGTTTCTATGCTATTACCAAACTTTGCACAAAGTCTACGCTGCAAATTTGTCGGAACCGGCCGGATTGGATGACTATAGCATATGGCTGCCATAGGAACAAGCGGTCGAAAAACTAGTTTTAGTGAGAAAAACGTTTTTGTTTTCAATGCAAACGCCCCCAAACCTCATATTTATAAGTTTTCTATGCTTTTTCACAATTTCACCTATCTTAATGAAAATCGGACAACTATATAGTATAGCTGCCATACAAAAGATAGGTCTGAAAAAAAGTCTTAGTATGAAAAACTTTTTGGTTTTCAATGCTATTGCTCCCAAACTTGTTATTGATCAATATTATATGCTTCCACACAATTCTGCCAAGTTTGATTCAAATCGGATGACTATAGCATATAGCTGCCATAGGAACAATCGGTCGAAAAAGTAGTTTTTGTAAGATTAACTTTTTTGTCTTCTATGCAAATGTTGCCCAACCTCGTATTTATAAGTTTTCTAAGCTTTCACATATTTCCACCAAGTTTTATGAAAATCGGACAACTAAATAGTATAGCTGCCATACAAAAGTTAGGTCTGAAAAAGTCTTAGTATGAAAAACTTTTTTGTGCTCACCTGCTATCGCTCCCAAGCTTGATATTGATTAATAATATATCACAACCCAAAAGTGTTTTGTTTTGTTGTGTTATGTTAATATAGATGACACTGAACAAAACTGCATCATTGGCTTTGTTTCATCAGCTTTTGTTCCCAAGTTACAGCGGAAAAACGAATTTGTTGAATTTCTGGTCATAAATATCTGAGTTTATGAGCTATTTGCTACAGAGCGCAAATCAAAAACGCTATATAAGTATAGCAGAAGTGTCTAAATTGAACTCTAAAATCAGACAATTCTAGTTTTATGGCAATTTTCTTAAAATAAATCATTCCCTCTTATATAGTGTGGCTGTCGAATTTCTTTCATATAGACCAACAAATGCTTTAATTATGAGAATTTTTTTTTGCATTTATATCAACTTGTTTGGCAGAGCTATGGCCTGTTTAAACCGGAACTATATATTTCACTTTATGGGAGGAACACTAGATTCCCACTCAAGCTCTTCGAGGCAGCAGCGAGAGGAGTCATGTGCTATGCAGCCCCGGGTTTTGGGACATTTGCAGCTAGAGGACGTGGAAAAGGATTTTAAGATGGTGAAATTCTCTGCACGAAACTGATAAACTTATACAACTTTTCAAGAACTGCAGTTTCTCTGCTTAAGTCATATCTGAATAACAGAATACAGGCCGTGGCATCAGTCTCCTGCATTTCAAACTTTTGCTCAGTCCATCGTGGTGTCCCTCAGGGGTCGGTTTTGGGACCATTGTTGTTTTCTGTATACGTGAATAAACTTCCTAATGTCCTGTCTGATTGTGATGTCCACATGTATGCTGACGATGTCCAAATCTATGTTAGTAGGCCCCTTATAAATATTAATGAATGTGTATGTGTAACCAATAATGTGCTTGCTAAAATCGATACTTGTGTTAAAGAGAACGGATTAGGGCTTAACCCGGCTAAAACCAAGTGCATAGTCATATATTATATAAGAAATCCCTCTACACAAGCCAGTTGCCATAAGTTGTCATTAATGGCACTTCAATTAACTATGTAGAACCCCACCCGACAAATAAACGTACGTAATCGGATCTACGACATTTACGATAGTTTCTCTCAACAACGAAATCTGAATTTCTTAAGAAAAGCGGGATTCATACGGATTATCAATTTTTTTGTCTATTTGTGACAGCTAGTCATTGGTTGCCACCTCATTTGTTGATAAATTTAGAACGAAAAAGTTCGTTCGGTGTCCAAGCTATGCGGGTAATACTTTTCGAGGCGAGGTAAGTAAAATAGGGCTAAAAAAGGGAATTCTAGTTAGGACTTTTTTAGTGTTCCAGATGCGCTTTGTTGGAGGTCTGGACCGAGAGCACAGCCTTCTTTAATCTCTTCCAATATCTGGCCTACAGACGTAGGAAACGCGATCTGGTAGAGAATAATTTGGCTGGCATTGAGAATGAGCGCTTGCGCCAATTCTTAACCTCCATGATATATGGATATATATTCGATGAAGGAAGTGTAGGCAGCTGAGAAAAAGGATTCGGCCAGGTGATGGTCTCTTTTAATCATTACTGTTGTCACCCCCTGACACAGCCGAATACCAAAATGGCCGCCCTGTAACTGTTGCAAAAGTTGTCTAAGTATATCAGCTTCGAGAGTATATTGAATCCTATATTGTGAGTATTAGCCATAGTTAAGAATATACCACTAAGCAAAGCCAATATCTTTCCCGTTTAAATACTGCCCTTTATCATGGATTTGGCCAGTCAAATAAGTGCGGTAAACTAAGTGTGGCCACACGGCCATTGCCCGGAATATTGCTGCTTTGGCGAAGACAGCTGATTACTTTCTGGAGGAGACACAGCGCAATGCTCCGAATCAGATGCCCACACCACGCTATGAGGAGCAAATGAATGCTTTGCATGACGCTCAGTTTGATGATGAACAACACATTGTCAAGCAAACCCAAATGGAGTCGGGCCTTCTTTGTACAGTGTTTTTTTTTATCAAAGAAAGCAATGACAATATTACGCAGATTTCAACCATTTTTCTAAATGCTCTTGCTAGAATAGTTAGCAAAGACAATGCAAACAATTGTTATTGGCTGTAACTGCTATTTCCACTGAATTAATTCATATAAATACAAAAACAAAACAAACAAAAAGTACAAATTTTTAAATGGGAGACAAAATGGAATGAAACAAAACATTCTATCAATTATCGAGAAAGTAAACGTTTACAACACGTTTTCGAATCCGTTCTCGACACTTTCTCGACGTATTGGAAACGATTCAGTTTTCGATCCGTTTTCGCTGTCGAGAAAGTGTCGTGAACAGATTCGAAAACGTGTATCGAGAACTTACGTTTGGCTGCCACAAACTGAGCGACAGGTAATACTTTTTCGGACCGAAAACGGAACACATTCTCGATAGTTTTGTTAGAGAAAACTTTGAGAAAACATCGAAAACGGATCCGTTTTCGTTAACGATTGTCGGGTGGGAGATGCAGCCAATCTCGGCATAACATTTAGCAACAACCTAACATGGACTAATCACATATCAAAAGCCACAGGTAAAACATACGGAATGCTGCGGCAGCTCGCAATGACAAAGTCGGTATTACCCGTTCATCTTAAATCATTTACTTAGAAACTGGCCTCTCCCCGATTTATATAAAGACGTTGGAAATGCATTTCAGTTATATAAGAAAAGTACCAAAAATTGTAGCAACGCATCTCTGGCAAAGAAGATCGCAATTTTTTGACAGCCTAGCTCATTAAGTCGTCGTACAAATATCTTTGGATGTCCCAAACTCTTGGAATGACAAGCACGAACAGATACTGAAAGACCTGGCAGTAGCAGCACTAATGATATTTATACATCAGGCTAGAAACAGTGAAACCCGTGTGTACTACAGGAGCGTGAAATATGACATGGGAGTTCAAAACTATTTCTCTGACACTCTCGGCTCTCAGGCAATATCTGTCATATTCAAAACGACAACAGAGTTGCTGCATCTCAATTATAGGCCATACAGAACAGCAGTAAACACCGATTGCAGCATGTGTAACCTACATAAGGGAAGACACTTTCCGTTTTATCAGAGTATGTCCGGTGCTCAAAGAACTTAGCCAAGCACACTGGGTAACCCAATTAATAGGCATGGAAAAATTCGAGGAAATTCAGAATGGTGGAAATTGAATGGTGTTAGCAAACTACCTCAAGAAAGCACTTCAATATAGGCATCAAATTATTATAGCAGATTTTTAAAATAAAGTATATAAAAAAGAAAAGAAAAATTAATCCTAAGACTTATATTATTATATTATATTATAATTAATTTTGTAACTGGCTGACGGCATCTAATGTCAATCGCTAAATATGAAAAGAAAAAACCAACTACTCAAAATTTGTATGGGAACTGTGAAAAGGCTACTTGATTCAGCATAAATTGATATATGTTTACAACAGAAAACGGCTTCGTTCGATTGCAAAACGCTCACACATTATTCAACACCCGAATAATCAGGCTTCGCGCTCTATTCATCAAACTTGCATACTCAACATGTTCGCAATACAGTTTTATTCGAACCAATTGTTGGCACTCTGATTATAATCATGTTCGACTTCATTCCAATCAGTTCGGCTGATTGTTCATTTGGCTCAACGACGATTGTTTAGAGTGAGCGAAA
Source organism: Lordiphosa magnipectinata (assembly GCA_037044535.1). Lineage (NCBI taxonomy): Eukaryota > Metazoa > Arthropoda > Insecta > Diptera > Drosophilidae > Lordiphosa > Lordiphosa magnipectinata. The sequence continues at coordinate 60,613 of JBAMBO010001548.1, forward strand.
ATCACCTCGTATGAATAAACTCTTGTAAAGGCGCATAGGCGCTGCTGGCAGATATGGAAAGCGAGAGAGAGAGAGAGAGAGCAATGCTCTGGCATTGCTCACGATGCGCTGGCCAGTCAATTCTGAGTTTTGTTCGATCGAACACACAAAGCGTTTGCCCATGATACAGAGTTCCCCAACGATAGCCCCTGGGGCACGAACATACTCGCCAATTCACACCGAATGCTTGCCGAAGTCATGCATCAGTGTCTGTTAGAGAGAGACACAGCCACATTTTCGCGCTCTTGAAAAGTGTATTATAATTTTGCCCAGGAGTTTGCAACGCATAGAAATATTCATTTCCGACTTGTATATTCTTGATCAGGGCGAAGAGCTGAGTCGATTGAGATTTGTCCGTCCGTCTGTCTATCTGTTTCTACGCACACTAGTCCCTCAGTTTTGAAGCTATCGAGCTGAAATTTTGCACAAAGTCTTCTTTTTACTGCACGCTGCTAATATGTCGGAACCGAAGGAGTCGGATGACTATATCTTAAAGCTGTCATAGGAACCATCGGTAGAAAAATGGGTCTTAGTGAGAAAAACTTGTTTGTTTTCAATGAAAGCGTCGTTAAACTCGACCATTAATAATATTATATGCTTTCAAACAGATTTGCAAATTTTGGTCAAAATCGAATGATTATATCTTATAGCTGCTATGGGACCGATCGGTCAAAAAATGGGTCTTTGTGATAAAAACTTTATTGTTTTCAAGTAAATCGTTCTTAAGGTCAGTGATTATTAATATTAAACGCTTTCAAACTAATTTGAAATAGTTGATCGACATCGGATGACTATATCTTATAGCTGTCATAGGAACCATCGGTCGGAAAATGGGTCTTAGTGAGAAAAACTTTTTTGTTTTCACTGTTAGCGTCCTCAAGCTCGGCAATTATTAATATTATATGCTTTCAAACAGATTTGCAAATTTTGGTCAAAATCGAATGATTATATCTTATAGCTGTCATAGGAACCATCGGTCAAAAAATGGGTCCTTGTGATAAAAACTTTATTGTTTTCAAGTAAATCGTTCTTGAGGTCGCTGATTATCAATATTAAGCGCTTTCAAACTAATTTGAAATAGTTGATCGACATCGGGTGACGATATCTTATGATTACCATAGGACCGATCGGTCGAAAATGGTTCTTAGTAAGAATTTTTTTTTCGTTTTATATGTTAGCGTCCTTAAACTCACTGATTACTAATTCTATATGCTTTCAAATATATTCGCAAAATTTGGTCGAAATCGGATGACTGTATCTTATAGCTGCCATAGGACCGATCGGTCGGAAAATGAGTCTTAGTGAGAAAAACTTTTTTGTTTTAATTTTTATCTTTCTTAAACTCGGCGATTGTTAATTTGATAAGTTTTCCAAAAAGATTCGCGAAATTCTGTTGGAAAATGGGATTTAGTTAGAAAAATTATTGATTTTTAGTAAGCGTTCTTAAACTCTGACATTTCAAAAACAGCATTTGCAAGGGTATAAAAACTTCGGCACAGACGAAGTTAGCTTTGCCTTCTCGTTAAAATTAAATGTTTTTAAACTGATCTGCGAAATTTGGTCGAAATCGCTTTTTCAAGTGTAATAAAACTTCGGTACAGACCAAGTTAGCTTTCCTTTCTCGATTTTCTTATTCTTGGTTCGGGTTGACTTTTTCACAGTGAAAAAATGTCGCAATTCCGGTTTCGAAACGGGCTGTTTTGCAGTCTTGTTTCAAAAAACCATTTGGCATAAAGTTAGTGGAAATTTCGACACAGACAAAATTAGCTTTGCCTCTCGGTTTTGATCATTTCAAATTCCCCTTAAAACATCAAATAATTCCTAATACAGAGATTTGGTAAATTTGGAGTTTCCTTTATAGACGGAAACCTTAAATTTCGATGCAATTTGAAATTTCAGCTCGCTTGCATAAACCATTGATCTAGCGTTCAAATTTCTTGAAAAGATTAAAATGTAGTTTCTGTGTGCATTCTCTGCTGGACTATCAAAGTGGCGTGATAAGCAAGGTAAACAAAACAAATTTGCCAACGCATAAAGAGGGGGGGGGGGGAGGCAATCGATGCAACAAATTGGAGGCTGATAAGGTGCGTGTTGCGGTCACGCGTTGACCACGAGAAACGCGATTGCGTGACCTTCAATTGGGTCTGGGGACTGGTTTTTAGCTACATTTGAACACCGGCTAATGCTTAATTAAAAGGGGGTGAGGTGGGGGTCTCGCCATTTGTCAATGCAGCCCTGTGTGGAATGGTCGGTTGGTTAGGTCACAAAATCTCGCATTATGTAATCTTTGTTTTGGCAGAGATTTTTTTTTTCATTTTTTTTTTTTTTTACTTACGCGATTCACTTGGACCGTTGCCTCTGTGGCATAGTTGTTGGTTTTACTGACGCCAGCCTGTGCTGCATTCTGGAATAAACCGAAAAATGAAGATGAATAACGTCGACTGCTGTGTGAGCTTAGCTGTTGTTGTTGTTGTAGTTGCTTCAGTCGGCTGCTGTTGCTGATGTAGATGGAGCTGCTGCTGCTGCTGCTGCGTGAATGGTTGTTGTGGTTCTTGGTGATGATGTTGTTGTTGTTGTGAGTGTGTTGTTTAAGATTAGTAACAACATTTGGGTTAGTAGCATTACGTACTTTTTGCAATTGCTTAACAACGATGGGCAATTCGCTAATGCGTGATAAGGAGCGCAACATAATTTTTTTTTTTGTTCGTTACAATTTGACTAAAATTGGTTTTTTTTAATTTCAACTACTGCGGGGGCGGTTGCTCTTGCGCTCTCTTTCACACGGCAGCAGAAGGCTCTCTTTTTGTTTTATATTTCCTTTTTATTATCACACACTTTGCACACCACCGACCGCTAACTTGGTTGTTGCCAATGTTGCTTAGAGATGGGAGTTTAGACGATGTTTTTTTTTTTTGGACAAAGTGCGATGTACCGATAGTTGACTTATTAAATATCGATATTTTTAAGGGAAGGTGCTTAAAACTTATTGTTGTTGTGGTTTTAATATTAATTTATATGAATTATTAAAAACTATATATATACATATGCTTACGCTAGAGCTGAGACAGGGTAGCTACTAACCATGAACAGTTGCCGATAACTATCGCTTTGACCCTTACCAGATTACACTACATTAAAAATCTAACTTTTTTTTGAGAGAATTGAGGCTGAAGAAAAAATATTTATTCTTCACATACAAAATTATGCCTTTTTTCGTATCTATATTCTCGGAATAAATGCTATATTGATTAGGTGGTGGTTTTCATAATAAAATTAATGGAAAAGGTTGATATTTTTGACATTTTATGTGATTTTGAGCATGAAGACGTTATTTTCTTGAGGTGGTCCAAAGTAGTGTTTTGTAGGCAAGGTTAAGAGCTACAAAATTGCTAAAGACAGTAGAGTAAAATTCCAAATAGTTTATGAGATATAGAATTAAATAACTAAACATTTTTTCAAAAAAATCTGAAAACTTCAGGAGTCCATTACAAGAAACCCTTGGCCAATCAGACCAAACCCTGATAGGGTTTTTTTTGCTACCATAGGTAACTTCCAAATTTTGTTGGTTTTTCTTGTAATTTAAAAACTCGGAAAAAATTCGAAAAATGTTTGGAAACTTACATATTTTGTCATCAACCATTAGAGATTCGAGATGGGAAGCTGAATTTGTCACAGTAGTTTTAGAGTCAAGAGTAAAATCGGGGTGTTTAGAGGCAGGTGAAAGATCTTTTTAATCTAGAAACGAAGCAATCGCTCTACATCCTCAAATCCATAACACATAATTGCCCTGGATGTGGCTAAAAACAGTTTATATTTGGTGCTGTTGTTGACTTTTTTCTTCCCAAGCAGATGCTTCCAGGTGCTATTAATAGCGACCTTGGAGTCTGTCAATTTTATGTGCCAAATGTTTTTTAAATGACATATTTGAAGTCAGTAACACACCTAGGTATTTGTACTCATGTACTGTTTTTAACAACACCCCGTCTAGTGTCCATTCATCCGCTCATGAAAATATATCAACGAAAACTAACACAATCATGGCTTAGATGGCAATACATATCAGCTTAAAGCATTATTTCATCATTTTTGGGGGTATTCAATAAATTCCAGCCACAGTTCGTTGCTCATTTGGGCACGTGTTTACTCTACAAATATTTTTGACAAATGATGTTTGTGCACTTGTTCCCATCCAATTGACGAACATGTTTGCACGAACACACGCAAGATAGAATCGTTTCTATTCTCTGCGAACAAAAAGTCGAACACAAAAATCTGTCACATTTCGTCAAGCACAGCAAATTCGTCGAACAAATTCGTGTGTGGATGCCCTGCTTAAAACTAAAATATTTAAAATCCCAACCTATGACAAAGTAATGCGCATGCGCTTTTGGGCAACTTGCTTTAGATTTGGCGAAGTTAAGGTATTCAAACTTCGCTATGCGTAACTTTTCCATTGAGTTCAGAGCGTCTTTTAAACTCCTTTTAAAGTTGAAACAACAAAGAGGAACTTTTAGGTCAATTTAAGAGAAATATTGACCTTCTTTTCGGGCTAAGTTTCTTTCACTATTATCTCTGGTTATGGGAAATAGGGAAACGGGTATGTACCAGTTCTACCTTTTAATCCTCTTCTTTCTTATTCTACTTTAATTTTATTATTTTTGCGCATTTTCTTTCTTTCTTTGTTCTGTTCTTTTACATTTCACTTTCTTTCTTGCTGTGCCTTCCAGGATTCCTGTCTTACTTGTTAAAACTTACCCAAATTGCTTGCCCCGCATGCCTCAAACACAATAGAGAAGATGAGTATAACATAATAGGTTGTCAAAAAAGTCTTGCGGTATTTTTTTATTGAATTTTCAATTGTTCATAAAATTGGTTATAATAATGCGATTTAAGTCAAATATGCGCCGTTTTGTTCGATGACGAGTTCCCAACGAGATGCCAACTTCATAATGCCCCTCTTATAGAAGCTCGCTTCCCTATTGGCAAAAAAACTCGGAGAGCCAATTTTCACAGGACTCTCTTGTGGCCAACTTCCGACTACCAAGCTCGTTCGCCATGGACAGAAATAGGTGGTAATCACTTGGTGCGAGATCCGGACTATACGGTGGATGCAAAAGAACCTCCCAGCTTCTGGCGCGTCACCAAAGATGTGTGTGGCCTGGCGTTGTCCTGATGGAAGACAATTCGGCCTCTGTTGATCAAAGATGGCCTCTTCTGCATGAGTTCTGCATTCAAGCGGTCCAGTTGTTGGCAGTACAGGTCCGAATTGAGCGTTTGGCCATAGGGGAGCAGCTCATAGTGGATGATTCCCTGCCAATCCCACCAAACACACAGAAGAACCTTCCTGGCCGTCAATCCAGGCTTGGCCACCGTCTGGGCAGCTTCACCGCTTTTCGACGACGACCGTTTGCGCTTCACGTTGTCGTAAGTGACCCACTTTTCATCGCCAGTCACCATCCGCTTCAAAAACGGGTCGATTTTGTTGCGATTCGCATGCATCCATACGGGCAAAAATGTTTCTTTGCGTCAAGTCGTGTGGCACCCATACATCGAGCTTCTTTTTGAATCCAAGCTTCTTCAAATGGTTTATAACGGTTTGATGACTCATGCCCAGCTCTTGGCCGATGCTACGGCTGCTACTATGCCGGTCTCTTTCGATCAATTCAGCGATTTTATCGCAATTTTCGACGACAGGCCTTCCGGACCGTGGCGCATCTTCGATCACCTCTGCACCAGAACGAAAACGTTGAAACCATCGCTGTGCGGTGGAAATGGAAACTGTATCGGGTCCATAAACTGCACAAATTTTATTGGCAGCATGAGATGCATTTTTGCCTTTATCGTAGTAGTACTGTAAAATATGCCGTATTTTCTCTTTATTTTGCTTCCAAAAAGCTCTAGCGTGAACCGATGCGACGAATACAACTAGAACTACGCGCTTGCAAAGACAAGCTTGCGGAAATACCGCAAGACTTTTTTTACAGCCTTATATAATCACATCGTGACACAATCAAATTCACGTCACGTGTGCACCGCTAGTTCAAAATTGCCTGACTACCCTTACTATTTTTTTTTGCTAATTTATGGAAGCAACGGTCACACTGTTCACCTGTTTTCATTTTATTGTCAAATCTCTCCAAGCCCCTAATCTATTGTGGACATTTGGACTTTTGATTTGTGTTCTTCCTTTCCTTAATTTTTTTTGTTATCTTAATCTTAATAAACGGGGGTGGGGAGCGAACGAGCACTCAATTGAGTTACGAGATGTCGTTGCGTCCACTGGTTGAAGGCGATTGCGGCGGGGTTAATCCCCTAATGCAATTGGGTGGCCAATTTACCCGCGATGTGGCCCACAAGGATGAGGGTTTTGTACAGCGTCAATTTGAGCGTGGCCTGCGACCCGATGAGCAGCTAATCAATGAGTTTTTGGGTCAGGTGGCTGCACCACCGCAATCCTTTCACATGGACTCACTGCTGCAGGAGATGAGGGACATGCAAATTCAAGGCAATCCGCAGGCAGATCAATGGAGTCAAGATTTTCAACAACAGGGTCTGGCACCTGGTTTGCCCAACAAAGTGGTGCACATGCAGGCGCAGCAACAGGAGCTGCAGCATGTCCAAGAGTTCTTTGATGAGCCACTGATAACCAGTCAGAATTTTATGCCAGTGATGAGACAGCCGTATCTACCATATCAGCAGCAGCAGCCGGATGCTTTCTTTGATCCCAATATGGAGACCATTTGCACGGACAATCTACCGCAGGCACGTCAGGGTGAATCACTGGAGGATTGGATCACCGACTATCAGCGTAGCAATGAGCGCAACGAGCAAACAGCCACAAATTTCAATGAGAAATTCTGGCAACGTTTACAGGACGAATGGCAGAAGCTGGCCGAGGAGAATGAACATCCCTGGCTGTCGGAATACAACGAAAATCTGGATGCCTACAAGGAGTACGAGTTTGCGGAGGAGAATCCCATGTCGGAGCTGGAGAATGCTTTCGAAAAGGGCAAAGAGTATCTCACCAAGGGTGACATACCCAGCGCGGTGCTGTGCTTTGAGGTGGCGGCCAAAAAGGAACCGGAACGAGCTGAAATTTGGGAACTTTTGGGCATTTCACAGGCAGAGAACGAAATGGATCCGCAGAGCATAGCGGCCTTGAAGCGGGCATTGGACCTGCAGCCGGACAATCGTCGTGTGCTAATGGCTCTGGCCGTGTGCTATACGAACGAGGGATTACAGAATAATGCCGTCAAAATGCTCTCCAGCTGGTTGGAGGTTCATCCTCAGTATCAACATTTATTGGCCACCCATCCGGATTTGCAAAACGAAGGCATTTCGTTGGCTTCCTCATTGATTGGTGCCAGCAAATTGAGAGATTTGCAGCAAATCTATTTGGAGGCAGTACGTCTACAGCCGGCTCAGGTGGATCCCGATGTGCAGGAGGCATTGGGTGTGCTCTATAATCTGTCTGGGGAGTTTGACAAGGCGGTGGACTGCTATCGTGCTGCTCTACAGGTGGATCCACAGAATGCCAAGGTGTGGAATCGTTTGGGCGCCAGTCTGGCCAATGGTTCACGCTCCGTGGAGGCGGTGGAGGCCTATCAGCAGGCTTTAAGTCTGCAACCGGGATTCATACGCGTGCGCTACAATGTGGGTGTCTGTTGCATGAACCTGAAGGCCTACAAGGAGGCAGTGGAGCATCTGTTAACCGCTTTGACCATGCAGGCCCACACAAATGCCGCCCGTGAGTTGCCCAATGCCACGACCCTGGGTCAAAATCAAATGTCCGATTCAATTTGGAGCACCGTCAAAATGGTTATTTCCCTCATGGGACGCAGTGATCTGCAGGGATATGTGAGCGATCGCAATTTGCAGGCCCTCAATGAGGCATTCAAGGATTCCGATTAGAGTTTAAGGTTCGAGGGGTGGAAAAAAAGGTGTTTCTTTCATTTAATAAAAAAAAAATTATTAATCCTAAGGCATGGCGCCCAGTCGCTTATAGTCAATCTTTTCCAACTGCACCAGCGGCTTCAGCTGTTCGGCAAACACACGCATCTCTTCGCCCACATTCTCCTGCCCGGTGGGCGCCACCACCGACAGTTCCACAATATAACTTTGCGAGATTTGCTCATTGCCCATATCCTGCTGTTTCCCATGCACAATTTTGATGAGCTTGGAAACGGTGATCTTCATGCGACCCTTCCGAAACATATAACCCTTGGCCATGTACTCGAACTCCAAACGAAAACCCATTTCGGAGAGGAAATCCAAAATGCCATTGGTGCAGGCACAGTCCATGCAACTGCGCACCAATGTGGGTCGCCGCTGATCCACCTCCGGCTGGCCCAAATAACGCATCTGCATGGGTGCATCCCGATCCATGGCGCGCCGTACGCGTAGCAATAAGGGTTGATTGGAATTCAACTGACGCAGACTCATGCACACCTCCAGGTCATGAAACGGCTCCGGCGACGTGTCCACATTGTCACACAGACCCTTCAATCTGTGGCAGTAGAAAGGGCGGGGAATCATACAGATTTATATATTTGAAAAGATGCTTACCGATGCATCAGATGCTCCACCGCCGAGTCTAAAATGGAACCCTGCAGCAAATACTCGAGATTGGGTAGAAAACGATTGGTCAACGCATGCTGGAGGGATTCGCGAGCCGAGGAGACGCCGGCCATTGTTACATTTGGACATTTATCTCTGTTTTTTGTATTTTTATTTTTATTTTCTTTTTTCTCATGCGACGCATCAGTATGGCCGTATGCGATAAAGTTGACAACAGTGTAAGCGTTTACCAACACTGTGTTTGGTTTATGCGTGATATAAATCAGAATTTGCAGTTCAACAAAATTAAAAGTACTTAAAAACCACTTTGTTTTATTATATTTATATGGGGAAGGAACAAAAACAAGACTACAAAATGACGCATGCATAAGCTTGGTAATCTGAACGCGTTCTTCGGAACAAATATATGTCTCAATATTGAGAGGATGTAGAGTCAAAAACCTGTAAACTATTTAACAATCTATGAACCCAGATTCGAACCAAAACCTTAGGTTCGATTTGTACAGCAGGCACCGCGGTCGTACGACCTTTTTTTGGTATTTTTTGCCAAAACATGAGGAGCGAAAGTTGCTAAATTTGCAAAAAATAATTGCTAGAAAAAGCTAAAAATAAAAAAAAGGCTAAAAATAGTTGCTAAATATTTGGAAAATGTTGGTTTTTTTGATGTAATTTGACAGGTTCAATTTGATAAGAGATTCTCTTTAGAGAAGTTTGACAACCTACTATTTAGAGATATATGACAAGTGTAAAATCTGCTTAAACAAGTTTTTGTTTTTAAACATAAAATCCAATAAAACCCTTTAAAAAAATTACATTTCAAGGAGTTAAGACTATAAAAATACTTAAATAGCGCTATTAAAACAGCTCTAGAATTTCCAGTTTATTTGGGAGTCCAAGCCAAACCTAAATTCCCACACACACAAGAATAAAATAGTTAAGTTTTAAACAAAAAATTGGCAAGTCTCAGTTTTGAGCTAATCTGAAGGCGAGGTTGTGATTTCGTCATAATCAGCAAATGCATCTTCTGTAAAATTTTGGCCCTTTAAAATTTAAGCTAAAAATTTTAATGAGAAATCAAAAAGGGGGAACATTTGCTATATCTGCGTAGTCCATATTTTCGAAATAATATTTATTATTTAATAATAATAAACAAAATAACAATTCTTTAAGCCACACTTATGCTTAAAACAGGGCTACACACCGGTTTGAACCCGGAATTCGGACTTTTTCAAACTTTGAACTTAACCTTAAACGAAACCAACAGTGTTGCCAAATCAGCTTTTTTTCCCGTCATTTCTAGCTTTTTTTAAAACCGTATTGTGGGTAAAATTTTTTAAACAGCGGAAAGCGGGAATTCTGGCGTTTTTAAAAATGATTTCTGCTTTTTTTCAGCTTTATTTGTATTTTGGATTCATTTGCAAAACTTACAACTAAATCGATAGCTTGTCACCTCTGTTAGTCATTTATCGACCCTAATTGCCACTTCTATCCTTCAAGAAACGGTTATCTCAAAGTGCTAGCCAAGTTTACAGATCGTTTGACAAAAATGTTAAAAGTTTTCAAACAAAAAAGTCGTAAAGTCTGGCTGCAGAATCCGGAGTTTAAGGCTTGGCTCCGCAAAAATGAATCTCATACCTCTTGAGTTTACTGCAGTAATTGCAAATGCACAATATGACAATGTTAACTTCACTAAACTTCAAATTACAAAAAATGGATTATTTCATCAGATACTAATAATAATATAATTCAAGATTTATGCTTCATATGGATAGCTAATTGGAGAAATCTATTCGACACTGCTGCACAAATTTCTAAGTTAAACTTATGAAGCAACTGAAGCTCAAGCACTGATCTACTTTTGGGATTTTCACAAAATTCATTGTATTAAGCAATTTAATTGATTTCAGTTTAAGCCCTATAAGCAGTTGTGTTCCAAATGAGATCCGATGTGCTCTAGCATCTTTCTTTAATTCTAACGAATCAGTACAAATATAAATAAAGTTTTTTAATATGTTATTGACTATGTGACTGCTTGGCCAAAATTTCCAACATCTTCTCTTGGTTGGTAGCAATCCGCTCTAGGATTCGGTTTCGCTTTTGTGAGGACTCAATCATTTTATCTGCTGTCTCGCTCGCAATTCGATTTGCCTCCTGTAGATGGGAGTTTAAAGTTTCGAACTGCATGAGGAGTCCTTCAAGTGGACTGAAAAGTCTTCTAACAGTTCGACTTGGTTATCGTCACTTGTAGTTGGGAATGAAAAACACATTTTCATTTGAAGTTTCTTATGGCTTTAAGATAAATGAATAATTCTATACAAACCAAATTGATATCCATTTTTCGTGCTTACTTTTAACCTGTAGTTTGCATTTGTTTATCTTTATTATTGCTCTTCTTAAATTTACGCGGTTGCATATTCCGACAACTATCGATAAAAATTGCACAAGGCTGGCACATTTTTGAGGTAAATAGGGTCTGCCATCGCTGATATTTTTCGGTCGAGGAGTCTGCGACCGTCCCAAATTCAAAGTCAACTGCCATAATTTTGTATGGCCGGACGACCAGTCTCAGGCAAAAAATACCAAAAAAGGTCGTACGACCGCAGTGTAAGTAGCGTATAAGCTATTTTTAGTTATTCGCTACTTTTGAGCTGTAGTACAAAATAATGACTAATAAATCCTTTTTAAAGACGAGTATCTATGCTATGAAACATCCCCTTAGTACAACGCCTTAGATGTAAATAAATCAGTAATGAATTGGGGCATAATCAGTAGAAGCTGCAGTTCATGAGTGTTTTCTCTTAATTTTGATGCCTAATAAAGAACTCCCTGCAAGTCTCAAAATCATTACGAAAAATCCCTTAAGGAAAGTCATGTTTTTAATACCAGCTCTTTTAAATCAGGGCTGATTTCAGTACTGAGCCCACCTAACGGGTTCTGACACCACTCAAAATGTTGAACCTGAAGACGTTAAATTATATCTATTTGGAATGGATATTATCATATCCTTACAAAATTGATATATTAATCCTTTTTTTCTTATTCTTTTGACGGTTTTCAGCTGCATTAGATGAAAATTCTAAGATCAATTTAACATTAAATATTTAGTTGTTGGGCTTAGCACATAAAATATACACAACCTTGAGCCAGCTAAGAACTATTTCTTAAATTAAATGTAAATTTTACTACCCAAAATCGAATATTAATAATATTCAATCCTGATGGATACTAAATTTATCAATAAATATTCTTTTTTGTCTGTGCATTAGGATGGTTTTAAGAACTTTTATTTGCTTTATTATTTAATATTATTTCGAACAAATGGACAACATAGATATAACAAATTTTGCCCCCTCTTTGATTTGTAGGCAATATTTTAAGTTCAATTTTTTTTCACTGAAGATGCTTTGGCTGCTTACGACGAAATCACAACCTTCCCGTTTATCTCAATACTGAAAGTAACCAAATAGAGATTCTGTCTCCAGGCTGTTTGCAGACCACATTTTAGTTATTATTGTAGTCTTAACTCCTTAAGTAGTATGTTTGTGTAATTTTTGTTATATTTTAGTTATAAAATGAATATTTTTTCAAGTTTTGACTTTTAGCAACCTTTTTTTAGCCATTTTAGTTTGTATTTTTAGCTATTTTTAGCCATTTTTAGCAATTATTTTTTGCACATTTAGCAACTTTAGGTCCTCATATACTGGCAACACACACCTAGAATGTTTTACATCATAAATTCCTTCACAATTGCCTGTTAAAACCTGCCAGCCAACAAAATATAATTTCAAAAAGGTTAGCAGAAAAATTTGCACACTTTTTTTTGGCATTTTTTTTGCTTTCGCGCCTTGTTGTTTAAATTGTTTGATATTTGGTCACACTACTCTGCGAAACCAAATCAGAATTCTGCGTACTTTTGTCGCAGTTTGTCGGCAGAGACAACATTGTGTGACACTGACGCTTGGAATTAACAACAAGAACAAGATGGAGGTGAATCTTTTTGAGCAACGCGAAAAAAATAAGCATTTGAAGAATGAAACCGAATTCCTGAATTATTCCAACTACCAATGGATAACCGACTATTCACGGGACATTTTCGAGACCATGTTGGAGTCTGAGCTGCAACGTCTTCCTTTGCAATTGATAACCACCCAAATGGATGAAAGGCAGAAAATGTTGGAACTTTGCCAAACGGTGGCACTCATGTACAAGATGAGCCGCTGTGCCCTCCATTTGGGTAAGTTTAAGCCCAATTTTTTGGTTATTCTTTATCCACTTATTGCATTCTCACACAGGCATTTACTATTTGGATCGCTTTTTTGATAACTTTATAATACGTCCCGACAAGCTGCAGCTGGTGGCCCTAACCTGTCTTCATGTAGCCGCTCATATTGAGCAAGCAGATGTAAAGACACCGCGCTACAGTCAATTGAATAGTCATGTGTCGTATGCCTACACACCCTTCGAATTTAAGGCGGTGGAACGCAAAGTTTTGCTGTTCTTCGATTTCGATCTAAGGCGTCCTACCACAGCCCACTTTGTGGAGCTAATGGCCTGTAGCTTTCTCACACGCACTGACTATGATTCGTATATAGAAATGTTGGATGACTACGAACTGGCAATGTGTGTTCCACCATTTCGTCGGTATGAAAGTTTTGAGGAAATGCTAAATTCGCTCGTCCAACTGTTATTCCACATGGCGGATGACACTTTGAGCATTCATCGTTTTGGCAACGAGCGGCCATCTTTGCTAGCTGCTGCCTGCATTGCAGCAGTGCGTCAAGTTAGTGGTCTACTCCAACGCTGGTCGCCCCAACTAACAGAGTTGACCACATACAGCGAGCAAATGGTGGAACCATTTGTGGATATAATAATACTATGTAACTATCAACACAACACCGCACCGGAGAAGGAAGATAAGGAAAATTTGACCACTTCAGACTCTGGCATTGAGGAGAATTGCTTCACTATGCCAGTATCAGAGGTAAAGACAGTGCAGGAACCAGATGGTAAAGCTGCACGCCAACAACTTAAACGTAAACGTACAGATAATGATGATATAGCTGCTAAACAGTATTATTTGGACAATGAACAGAACTAAATATATATAACCGAAAGTTGAGAATAATCTTTAAGATTCAGTATTAAGGCTTGGGGAAAAGCCAAAAATTCGAATTTATCATCGTGACCAAAGAAAAGTAAAAATCTTGACTAAGTTATGGTATGTTTAGCTGCCGCTTTTTTTTATTTTTAATTTCATTGTGTATCTTTTTTTAACAAACAATAAAACAAACAAAATATATTTCTAATTTTCTAATGTTCGTCAAAAACTGTCAAAGTTGAAGCTGCAAGATTTTGTTTTCATAGGAAAACACTCAAAAAACCGCAGCTTTCATTGGTATAACCATATGACTCGTAGATGATTATTGTTTCCGAGTGTCTTTGCCAACATACTAAGTACTAGAGGTAGCTGACAACTGTTTTGGAAGCTAAGGGTTTGGTGTGAACGCATAATGTAGGTTTTAGCAGCTTTGACAGTGTGAAAAGGCTAAGATGAGAAGAAGTTGGAGCACTTAATTCGGCAAGTGGCACATCTTTATACTCAAAATTACAATAATTTCCAATTAGAGTCCGGTTTTACCTACGTTTTTTACAGTCTTTCAAGTTTAGCTTGATGCCCATTATGAATTTGCCCAAACAATCTAGAGCAAAGTTGTAGCTTAGCTTAAAATTAACAAACCTACTTCATTCTATTACTTCTTGATATAGTTTTAGGACTGCTTGCCTGCCGTTAGGGCCCCAAATAGAAGTGAAATGTTTTCCCTACTTTGGCGCAAATGACTATTAGTTCGTTTCAGGTTACCCCCAGCTACAGTGGAAACCGTAAGCCAGGCGCCAGGTTTCATTACTTATGATTAGCTTATATGAGTCTAAGGGCATGACTATCAACCTCTTCTCCGTAAGGAGCTGAATGGTAGTACCCTGACTTGCCAGTTTGTCGGCTGACTCGTTACCCTCAATGTTACGCTGTCCAGGTACCCAAATGAGGTGGATACAAAGATGCTAAGCGATCGCATTTCAGGATCTACGGCATTCAGTGAGCGTCTTGGCGTTATTGGTGTACGAGTCAAGGGCAGGGCTTAATACCGGAACCGAAATAAACCACCGAAGCTATTACTGCGAGAAACGCCATCCACCAGACTACCGTGGCCGAAGCGATAAGCCGCTTGAAACCAAATGTTGTTCTGGGAGGAAGACTTCCCCCCGAGAAATCCCCCAACAAGCGTTTTATGAAATTTCTAATTACACTCCCGTCTTTTTCGAGTCCTCTGTCTGATTAAAATAGTCATAAATGTGCTCGTTTTCTGATCATAAATGATACTTTTGTCGGTAGAAAATGGTATTCTAGCCGCGACTCTTTATGAAGAGTCGTTTTTAACCCGTTTTTCTGATCAGTTTCGACTCATTTGCAATTCCTTTTTTAAATTTAATCACATTTTGAGCAAATGCATGAGTCATTTTCGAGTCTTCCTTAAATCGCACATGAAACTAATCTCTTTTTAATCATAAAATGGATTCAAAAAAGACTCACCAAGTTGAGGAATCACCTAATGATCTTCGCTCAGGGTACTCTGCGACGCTTAATAGCTACCTATCAAGGATCAACCAGGCAGTGATCGATGAATGTCCCAAATGTTGTGCAACTATGGGCCTATGTTTTAAATTTTTGGTCAACCGAAAACTTAATTTAACCGATTACCTTTCGAATAAAAAAAAACAGCTTGTTAATACCGCCTATGGTTTTTTGTGTAATTAAATTTTTTGTAAACCTTTAAAAAATGGCACCTGAAGGTGCGCTTATATCATGATCCTGGACGATTTTAAGAACGTGAAACTGTTTTTGTAATAAACGTTGCGTTAAGCAGACTAAGTGTGGCGTCTATATTGGCCACATAACTTAAAATGTTATGAGTAGACATCGGATTTTATGCACTTTTTTAAATGAAGGTTGATTAAGGTGAAAATTTGGAATTATGCTAATTTAATAACCCACTTTCCATTGGAAACTGCATATTCAAAATATACAAATTTGCATATTATATATAATTGTATACAAAATGTATAAAAATGGCGAAATTTACAAAAATTATCATTCTTGAGCTTAGATTATTTTAAAGAATATATAGATGACATATATAGACAGTTAAATGGAAGTTGTTGACCGAGCAAATGAAAGGTGTACCTTGAAAGTTCTAAAATATTGGGAAATTTCTAAATTGTTCATTCATTTCAGATTTTTATGAAGATTTTATGGACGGCTAAAGTACACGGGTAAATAAAGGGATTTGCCAAATTTTTAAAGGACCTAAGATAACTATGATGGTTGGATGGATGGCAATTGAAGACGCGTATATAAGAGGCTTAGACCAAAAACCGCGAAATTTGTCAAATTTTCATTTGAGTATTCACGAAAGCGCAGCCGTTGGTAAATAATAGGCGTCGATTGAACAGGTCAAAATTTTTATACCCGTTACTCGTAGAGTAAAAGGGTATACTAAAGTCGTGCAAATGTATGTAACAGCCAGAAGGAATCATTTCCGACCATATAAAGTATATATATTCTTGATCAGCATCAACAGCCGATTCGATATAGCCATGTCCGTCTGTCCGTCTGTCCGTCTGTCCGTCCGTCCGTCCGTCTGTATGAACACCTAGATCTCAGAGACTAGAAGAGCTAGAGCAACCAAATTTGAAATGTAGACTCCTATTGTCTGCACGCAGATCAAGTTTATTTTCAATTTTTGCCACGCCCCCTCACGCCCCCGCAATTTGGAAAAAACCTCATATCTCCTACAGTTTTGATGATAGATGGTTCGTACTTTCTAGAGATATCTAGTACTCAAAATTATTTATCGATTTGCTGAAGGAATGATAAAGATCGGATGAACGATACTCAAGTTATGAGCAAAAAACGATCAGTTAACACCCACCACCCACCCCACCCATAACCTAAGCATTGCGTTCAGCAGCAATCTTAGTGAGAGAGAGAGAGAGAGAGAGAGAGAGAGAGAGAGAGAGAGAGAGAGAGAGACTTAGAGAGCGCACTGTGTTGTGCGGATAATAAATAGCCGAGTTAAAAAATGTTGCATACTTTTCGGCTGACCCACCTCAGGCATACAGGAAGGCTATTAAACATTTGTTTCCATGAGTAACGGGTATATCGAAGTCGGTTAGAGCCGACTTTAACTTACGCTCTCGTTTTCATATGACCAAAGATTATATGAAGACTTAATAGACGGCAATAGTGGATGGGTAAATATAGGAAGTTCTTAAATTAAATTTTATTATTTTTTGTTTTTACGTAAAACAAATCAATTGGCGACCCAAATCCATTAATATAGTCAATGATTTAGTGAGCTGATACAGACACTTGCCAGACCACGGATGGTGTTGTCAGAGTAACCGGCGGACAAAGTCTGGCCATCGGTAGACCAAGCCAGAGACAGACACTGGGGCTGATCGGCCTTTGAGGTGGGCGAAACGACCTCAGGGCGGAGTTCCTCAACGGTCTTCTTGCAGGCCAAAACCCAGATCTTGATGGATGGACCATAGGCCACGCACAGCCAGTAACCGTTGGGCGAGAAGCACAGGGCATTGATGATATCGTTGTGCTCCAGAGTGTACAGGTTCTTGCCGTCATTCAGATCCCACAGCAAAGCCTTGGAGTCCTTGCCACCGGAAGTGCAAAGTGAACCATCAGGAGAGACGGTCACGGTGTTCAAGTAACCATTGTGGTCATGGTGATTGTTCTTCAGCTTGCAGTTGGCCAAATTCCAGACCTTGACGGTGCGATACCCAGCCGCAAGAGACAATGATGGGGTTGGAGTGGTTGGGCGAGAAGCGCACACAGGATACCCAATCGGTGTGGCCATCCTCCTGGATGGTGAACTTGCACTCGGCCAGAGTGTTCCACAGCTTGATGGTCTTGTCGCGAGAGCGACGGTTATCGGCCGAGAACGCAACCGACAAAACATCCTTGGTGTGTCCCTCGAAGCGGCGAGTGGTCTTGCCTGCAGTCAAATCCCACAAACGCAGAGTCTAATCCCAAGAGCCAGACAGAGCATAGTTGCCATCAGAAGAGAGCACCACATCGCTGATAAAGTGCGAGTGTCCATAAAGACGCTTCTGGGGATAACCGTAGTTGGTATCCTCATCGCGGGTCAATTTCCACACGATCAAGGTCTTGTCTCGCGAAGCCGAGATAATGGTATCGGGATCCTTGGGATTGGTGGCAATCTGGGTGACCCAGCCATTGTGGCCGATGAGGGTACCACCTAAGGACTGCAATGTCTCGGACATTTTTAATAAATTAAAATTTATTTAATTGCAACGGGAGCACAGTGGGGACACGTCCAAATGCGCTGCGAGCTGGCAGAAAAAGAGAGAGTGCAGATCGAACTGTTAAAAAAATCGCGAAATTTTCAAAATTATTATTTGAGTTTTGATTTTTCATTATTAAGATGTGATAAATGGCAATTTTGGACGCGTAAATGGTTAAATCCAACGGTCCAAAAAAATGCGAAATTTATAATGTAGACAGGTTCAAGATCCTGTCAAGATCAAGCGGACCAAAAATCCGGATATATACAAAATTTTATGATACGTTCAGATTATCATGAAGATTTAATAGTTGGCAATTCGGCAATCGGTTTAAAGAAATTTTAACATTGGCGAAATTCTTATATGAGTTTAGATTGACACGAAGACGGGTATATCGACGGGTAAATAGGAGGTGAAAATCATACGAACCAAAAACTTGTGAAATTACAAAAAAAAATTTTAACGAGTTTAGATTATCATGAAGATTTGATAGATGGCAATTGTATATTAAGCTTTACTTCTTCGTATTGTGATTAAAATTTTAAAGGTGGTGCTTGGTATGTAAATATGTATTGCAAAACAGTTTGATGACAAATCTGTTAACCATTTTTAAATTAAAATGTGTTTTTATCACTCATTTTTGGCATTTTAATTGATTACAAGTTGAATTGGTGACGTTGATTTACAAGTTCAAACAGATTTGCAACAAAATCAAAAAATTGTTAGCACTGAAACATGTAATTTCATAAAAACAGGGTTTTTGAATATTTTGCATGTTCTGCATATTTTTTATGTTTTTAGCGGACTTAGATCATTGATCAATAAAAATAAGATGTGTGCAATCAGAACTTAAATCGGACATGCGGTTCAAAATATGCCAAATCCGATGTCTAGTTATGAGATTGTTATGTGCTGAAAGTAGAAATAGCAATTTCTCAATTATATTTCGTGTTTGTTTATCGTTGGCTAGAGACGAGAATCGTAAATTCCGCCAAATAGATCGTTACACGAAATGCGAGCCAGGGCTGCGGACTGGTGGTTCTTAAGCGGAACTAGTTCAGGAGTTGAGCGGGTTCAAGTTAGGATTTGAACTGTTCTCAATTTGTGGGTGAATGGTGGCCTAGGAAGAAGAAAAGAAAAGGTCATTATTTCAAAGTCATTGTAGCCTGTAGACCAAGAAAAATTGTTGGAGTTGTAATAAAATTTGTTAAAGTGAGAACTTGTGTTCAAGAACTTGTGATATATGTATATTAGGTCACTATATAAAGTAAATTCCAATGATAGGCCTTTTTCCAAGAAATCATCCCCGAGTACGGAAGCGACTTGAGAAGAAGAGTGGCCACCAGAGGACCCAATTTTCGCCAGGAGTAAAATTGGTCACCCACCTCTGGGTGGCCCCAGGTTTTTATACCACCATCTCCCAAGTAATAAACAACTGGCTGACCTTAGTTTTAAGTAGTAATTTATTTATATAATTATGTGTTAACTTAATCTCAATTTTTATATATATATATATTAATGTTAGTTGTCGTGTATTCGTCCCAGAGGTACCCTGGTTAGAAAACATAATGAATATGTCTATAGTTGTTAGTGGATCGTTAGAGAATATATGTATTTGAGAGTGAAAAAAATATGCTAGTGTAAATTTGTTCTAGGGGGTGAGGTGGCGTCATAAAGATTAGCGTCTGAAAAGATAAGGGGGTTGTCCGAAGTCTGAGAAGTCAACCTATGGCAGGGCGGGTTATGTTCTGGCAAAATAGCCCATCTTTTTTTGCCATGTTTTTTACCTTTGTTCAATATTTGAGCCGAGACTGGCGATCGTAAATATAAATTTTTTGTTGTTAGCCGACCAGTCCAGCTATCGAGATCGTACTCATCCCTGAGTCAGCCGTAAGCTAGCCGGCGACCGATAGTGGGACCCGGGAAAGAAGGTCGGATCATAACAAGATATGCAAAAATTCACTCTTGGAAACTGAGTTCTTAGCATAACTTAAATCGCGATTTTAAAACACGCATAAACTGCCTTACATACTCCGATCTGGCAACGCTGCCCATAAATCTACCGCCAAATGTTTTTGTTTTTTGTTTTGGTTTAATTTAATTGCATTTCCACAACATGGACTATGATCTATTCCAGTCGGATGACGATGAGGACATACTCAGTGCCTTTAATGAGGCCACACAACGCTTGCAGCAACAGCAGCTGCAGCAGCCACTGACCGAGCAAGAACTGGACGAGGATGGTGGTGTGGACATACTGCCGGAATTCAATTGCAATGGACGTGACACACTCAAAACACAATTCCCGGGCGATAGTTTTATCAAGAATGGTTATGCACAAATGTTACCACCACGCAGTAAACTGCATAATTTACAATTTGATTTCAATCTTGGCCAGCTACAACAGGTGGCTCTTGTGAGAGGCTATCTTCAGGGCGAGGCTTGGTGGGTAAAAACAAATGTTAACAATTGAGCAACTTTTATACAATATCTAATCTTTACATACACACAGTAAAAACATACAAAAGTTGTATGCAGCCGTTGGAGGTCACAAGGGAGGCTGGTATCTTATACGCCGGCAGGTTACCCAGTTCTATCATTTGATTTTACATGATGAAAATGGAATCAATGAAGGAGACTATCAATTAATGGATGATTTGCGTCAATTAATCAATCTACTAATGGATAAGGAGGCCTGGCGTATATTATATTTTGCGGAACATAACCAGGGTAATAAGTGTACCACAGCTGCTTATCATTTGTATCATGGTGTCTTGGAATGGCGCCTACTGGATTTGTACATATTGTATGGACAGCCTCAAAGTAGAGAGTTGGAGTTTATGAGACAACTGGAGCGTACTTTGGATGATTTGATTTTATGTGGCAGTTTACATTATGGCAGCAAACAACGTCCAGAGTTGGTAAATGGTTCGTCCTTTATGTGTAGATGTTTAAAGGAAATGTGGCTAATGCTTAAAAACTTGATACCACAATGGCTAAAAGATAGAGAAATGGATTTTTGGACAGTCTATCATCAGGCCATGCAGAGGCATAGAACAACGCTGGAGGGTGTAAACTTTCAAGAGTTTTATGCCTGGCTAAGACTTGGTCTGGCTCGACTGGATTACTGCTGTACAGCAGTTGAACTACAAACCAGTTCACTTTTAAGACAATTCTTGGCCTGCCAACCGGATGAACAACAAAGACGTGTGTATTTATGTCTTTTGGCTCCATTGCCCATTGACACGGATGTCTTGAGTCAACTGTGGGAGTGTTTACATCGCTCACTTAATTGCAATTTTAGTATAGCTGGCAGTCAGCTCTCGGAACAATTGACTTTAACCTGTGCCAGCGGCTGGGCTTATGTGGAACGCTATACCCAATTGCTGGAAAAGAGTCAATTGGTGGATTTAAATTTGAGCAGCTTTACCATGTTCACCTGGCTAATGGGCAGAACACTGAAACAAATGCCACCCGCCCAGGCACAGAAACTCATGGGACGCATCTTTAGCAAGTTTAGTGCAGCCAAACTGTTGGCTCTCAATGAATCGGGCATACATCATGTAATAGAGCTATTCCTTTGCCTCTTAATGTCACATGGTGACTTTAAAGAGCTGGCACCCAAATTGAGAGAAATGCTGCTATGTTTGGCCTATGACAAGTTATTGCCCGCACGTCGTCAAATGGTGGCCAAGGGACATATGGCTGTACTTATGTTACATGTACAGCGTGGCTTAGCTTTGGAGGATTATATAAGCAAGCTGTTGAATCAACTGGCTGCCATACGTAATGATTTGGAGGTATCAAATCACTATGCCTGCACTTTGCCACACATTTTTGATATGTCTAAGGATTTGAATCAGGGTGAACATTTACTCATAGCCCCCTGGTTAAGTAATTATATGGAAAAAAGTGGACAAGCTACGCAGGATAGAATATGGGAGTCCGTACACTTAATGATGCAGCAGCGTAAGCAATTGCCATTGCCTATCAAGGAGGCTTTACATTTACATTTGCTACCTTTGATGAGATTACAGTATGCAAATGGCCAAAGCCAGTGGCTGCCCAAGTTGGCGGCTGATTTTGTTTTAATGGAATGCAAAGAGGATAGGAATAAGCTTATGCTTAGTCTTTTGCAAACCACGGAGCCTGTGAATTCAGCCTACTCCGCTCAATTGTTAAATCAACTCTTGATTCAAGGATTTACAGTCTCACCAGCGGTTCTACTTCAAGTATGGATCAAATCTTTGGTTTTGTTAACTGCACAACATGAGGCCGTTGTGTCACTCAATCCTTTTATACTACAACTGGAGGAGTTTCGTCAACTGGGCTTGGATGCTTCTTGCCTGGAGGGACGTGAACCTTTATGCAGCTTCTTTGGTGCCTTGGGACGTTGCCCGCAGACGGCTGCCCATGTACGCATGCAACTTAGTCACAAACTACATAGCTATGTTTTACATTTTGAACTGTGGCTAACACCGGAACGTCTGCGCTCCGATTTGGGTGGACGTTTCTTTAGTTTTTTGGCCATTGTCATTTACAATTGTCCCACCTTGTCCTATGTACGGTCCAAGCCCAGTTGTTTCTTTCATTTGGCCATGGTTAGGTTTCTGTTAACCCATCAGCTACAGGCGGGTGTAGCACCCGAATCCCGCATTTCACAATTTGTGCATAAAATCTTTCCCGTTTTACTTCAAGGTTTGGGTAAATTGCCCTATCGTACGGATATGTATTTAAGCAAAACTTTGGAGCAGCTAATTTTATACTGGACGCCACATTTTGCGTTTAGCTCAAATGTCAAACTGGTGGCACGTCCCTATTTTATACTACTGCAAGCGGCGAATGAGGAGGGACAACTGGCACAGCAGGTGTTGCAGCTATTGGCTAGCCAATTCTTGTCCGTGCAACGTCGTCAGGCGGGTTTACATGCGGGCTTGGTCATTACGTTGCTGCAGCAACTCATTGAGACAGTGGAGCAGGAGGCTCAGTTGTTAAACCTATTGAAAGCCATTAACCTGACCCTACTAGAGCATGTCATGTTTGTGGACGAACACGAACATAGTCGTGGTCAGGTATTGGCCTTGTATCGTCTACTGTTCGCCCGGGATTTGTATCCGGCAGCTCAGGAATTGATTTCCTCTGATGTTCGCCATTTGGCGGAGAAACATTTGGCTCACTGCACCTATTTCTACTTTCAAATGCTCATCAAACTGGCCGAACTGGCACCCCATTTGATACGTAAGGCATATCCATTTGTGCTACAACAGTCGCAACAGGTGGAACTTAAGCGTGGCGCTGGCGAGGATGTGGGCATACGAAAGTGCCTGCAACGTTTAGACCAAGTGTTGGGTGTTTAATAAAAAAAAGTTCTTTACTCATTTTTCACGTACAAAAATTGCTTATTTGTTTTTTTGTGTTTTTTTGGGATTGAAAAGGCAGCTTCTCGGTGGTTTTACACAACATTTTTGGCCTCGCGCGGTATGCGATTGGTTAAATATTTGGCAGGCATGAAACCAGTGTCACCCAGGTACTTGATAGACACATTGCCCGACGGACTTATGGTTAACCAGGTAATTGAGGCATGATTAATGCTAATACGCAGCCAGGCTTCGGCCGGAAACTGTAGCGCACGGCACACAAAGTAACGTATGACATTGCCATGGCCCACTATAAGTGTATACGATTCCTGACTCTGATCCGGTTGGGCACGATGAAAGTAGCGTCGAAATGAGGACTCTATGCGTGCGCCATCGCGAAAGAACTGCTGCAAGTGGAAAGGGTCATTGGTCTAAATCATATTTTTGTTCTCAAAAGTATCGACTCACCGAAGCCTCTGGTTTCCAATGTCCCACCGGTGGCTGTGGCGGTATGGGTGCACCCTCTCTTAAGCTCCCACAATGCTTCATTTTCGTCTCATCATAGTCAATCTCTTGCAGTATGATATTCGCCGTCTCCTGTGCACGCACCATGGTGGAGGCTATCACCTTGTCCCATTTAATGCCCAGCTCATGCAACCGCTGACCCGTATACCGAGCCTGTTCACGTCCCCGTTCGGTCAAATGATGCGATTCGTCGCTCTCACCATTATCCAAATATTCACCATGCCGTATGAGTATAATGTGACGGGCACATTTTGGTTTCACTTTCTCCAGTTCGCAATTATAACGATTCTGCTCCTCGGGCTCTTCATTCTTTTGCGGTTTCACCAAACTCTTGGGATCACGAAAGTCCCAATTGTTGTCCCACACCGCACAGGGATTGAGAGGTTTTTCGCTTTTGGTCCATGAATTGTAAACCACCGACTGTTTGCGCTGGAAATAAAAGGCAGCCAAGCCGGCACCCGTGCCACAGGCAAAGGCGGTAAATTTCCGCATCTTGGGGTTAAATCAATGATCTGCAGATAAAACTCTTGTCTATTGTCCACCGTCGTTCTTTAGTTTGCCAAGAAAAAGAAAGCATTTTAACTGTGTGGCAACGCTTATTTGCGTGTATTAGAGATGCCACGGAAGAAAAACATCTAAAAAATAAACGCCAAATTTTGCAAGTTATACAGCCATGCGCTTCCATTTTTGCTTTCGCAAAACTTTTACGATTTCAAACCTGTTTTTGTACCAAATTTGTACTCTAAAGTTATACAGCCATGCTTCCATTTTTGCTTTCGCAAAACTTTTACGATTTCAAACCTGTTTTTGTACCAAATTTGTACTCTAAATCGCAAAATTTGTACAAAAGCGAAAATGGGAGCATGGCTGTATAACTTGCAAAATTCATACGGTTAAACAGTCGAGTATACAGACGCACTCCCAAATCCCAAAAAAACTGGCCCAAAGTCCAATAAAATATATATTTTTTAGGAACTTTTAATGGTTGGAATAGTTGTAGTAATACATCTAGTTTGTATTGTGACCTTTAAAAAGGGGTAAGTGTCCCTACCTGGCTCAGGTATGAACTCTGTTCGTAAGCGTCGAGCGTGCCTTATCGTTTACTCGTCACGCATCGAAAATAACACAACGTTCAGAACGGATATAGAATCGCAAAATGTTAACCGATTTGGATTCTGTTTCAGAAAGTAAGTGCAATTTGAATGTGTTGCTCGAAATTATTATTTAACAATGCATGAAATAGTGAGTCATTAATACAAGTAGAAGTTTTTTCTTGGTCATATTCTGAAAAGTCGTGTTAGAAAAAGCAATAAGTCAAAACTTATATCAGTTTCGGCTCTCAAACAAAATAGAAATTGCTATTTAGACACTTCTTCAAAAAATATACAAAAATTGCTTATTCAGTCTCGGTAATGATTTTTGTAAGGTAATGCGTAAATTTTCTGGAGTTTTTTGTAATTCTCTCGACAGCACTCTCCCCCAATTCACCAAACCAACTTTTTCTAAAATAATTTGGCCCGCTGAGCACGAAAATTGACATGAACGAGAGCGTAAGTTAAAGTCGGCTCTAACCGACTTCGATATACCCGTTACTCATGGAAACAAATGTTTAATAGCCTTACTGTATGCCTGAGGTGGGTCAACCGAAAAGTATGCAACATTTTTTAACTCGTCTCTCTCTCTCTCTCTCTCTCTCTCACTAAGATTGCTGCTGAACGCAATGCTTAGGTTATGAGTGGGGTGGGTGGTGGGTGTTAACTGATCGTTTTTTGCTCATAACTTGAGTATCGTTCATCCGATCTTTATCATTCCTTCAGCAAATCGATAAATAATTTTAAGAACTAGATATCTCTAGAAAGTACGAACCATCTATCATCAATACTGTAGGAGATATGACGTTTTTTCCAAATTGCGGGGGCGTGAGGGGGCGTGGCAAAAATTGAAAATAAACTTGATCTGCGTGCAGACAATAGGAGTCTACATTTCAAATTTGGTTGCTCTAGCTCTTCTAGTCTCTGAGATCTAGGTGTTCATACAGACAGACGGACAGACGGACAGACGGACAGACGGACATGGCTATATCGACTCGGCTGTTGATGCTGATCAAGAATATATATACTTTATATGGTCGGAAATGATTCCTTCTGCCTGTTACATACATTTGCACGACTTTAGTAGACCCTTTTACTCTACGAGTAACGGGTATAAAAACTTATTATATTATCGATAAACGGGTTTTTGGATGTTTTCCGAAGCATAACTTTTTGTTTTTGCACCGATTAAAAAGAAAAAACCTGGCCAAAAGTTTCGTTTTCACACAAAAATGTGATAGGGTGAGTACTTTTAATGCTATGGGCACAAATGTAGAAAAAAAAACATAATTTTTTGCAAAATTAGTATTAAAATTCAGATGAAAGCGAATTCTTCGCAAAATTCAAGGAGTGGCTCAACGCTCCTGTGTCTTTTTTAATTGAAAATGCAGATTCGAAGACTTCCACGCCAAGCCCTGCAACGCAAAACACAATGGGTGTGTTCAGCAGAATAACTGATCCCCTGAGCAGGTATCACAAAAAAAATTATGCATCGATTAGTTTCTGCTGTTGGAGTGAGCAGTATCACTTCAAAGTAGCAAACTATTTCATTGATACATGCTCCTGTATCATGATACCTC
The DNA here is from genome assembly GCA_037044535.1 of Lordiphosa magnipectinata. Lineage (NCBI taxonomy): Eukaryota > Metazoa > Arthropoda > Insecta > Diptera > Drosophilidae > Lordiphosa > Lordiphosa magnipectinata. The sequence goes on from JBAMBO010001548.1 coordinate 87,160, forward strand.
AAATTGACTATTATAATGCCGCATCACTCGAGTTCAGGTGGAAGATTATTGGAAATTTATAGTTGATCAGGGAGCAAGTTGTTCTGCTGAACACGGCCAATGGGAAGATTTGAGTGATCGGTTAAACGGAAGAAGACGGTAAAGAACGAAAAGAACCTACCGTCGAGGAATTAGCCTTCGCTACACAATTGAGTCTCAGGGATTCACTAAATTTACAAGGTTCAAAAGTAATTGCCGATGTTACAGAAGGCAGCCCATCGAAAGCATCGCAGCTCGGGAAATCTAAAGAACGTGTTACAGAAAATGTTCTGTCAGGCAACGAAGCATTATCACTTGTAGTAGAAGGTAAAATGAGCAAAAGTCAATACCAATTAATACGTTCTGTAAGCGTGCAAAAATATTGTAAAAACGTTTTTACAATTTGTATTTCTGAAGTTTGACTTCGAATTCGTAATCAGCGACCCTGAAAACCCCCGAGTACAGACTTTCAGTCAAATCAAATACGTTTTTGAAGAAACAGTCCGTTATATTGGTTTTATCATTTTGTTTTTCTGAAGTTTGACTTCGAATTCGTAATCAGCGATCCCGAAAACCTCCAAGTAGAGACTTTCAGCCAAATCAAATACGTTTCTGAGGAAGTTGTCCCCCATATTGGATCCGCCAATTTGTTTTTCTGAAGTTTGACTTCGAATTCGTAATAAGCGACCTCGAAAACCTCCGAGTACATACTTTCATTTAAATCAAATACGTTTTTGAAGAAACTGTCCGTCATATTGGATCCATCATTTGGTTTTTCTGAAGATTGACTTCGAATTCGTAATCAGAGACCTCGATAACACCCCAAGTACATACTTTCAGCCAAATCAAATATGTTTTTGAGGAAGTTGTCCGCCATATTGGATCCACCAATTTGTTTTTCTGAATTTTGACTTCGAATTCGTAATCAGAGACCTCGAAAACACCCCAAGTACAGACTTTCAGTCAAATCAAATACGATTTTGAAGAAATTATCCGCCATATTGGATCCGCCAATTTGTTTTTCTAAAGTTTGACTTTAAATTCGTAATCAGCGACCTCAAAAACCTCCGAGTACAGACTTTCAGTCAAATCAAATACGTTTTTGAAGAAACTGTCCGCCATATTGGATCCGCCAATTTGTTTTTCTGAATTTTGACTTCGAATTCGTAATCAGCGACCCTGAAAACCCCCGAGTACAGACTTTCAGTCAAATCAAATACGTTTTTGAGGAAGTTGTCCGCCATATTGGATCCACCAATTTGTTTTTCTGAATTTTGACTTCGAATTCGTAATCAGCGACCCCGAAAATCCCCGAGTACAAACTTTCAGCCAAATTAAATACGTTTTTCCGACTTTTGGCCAGCTTTTTGGGATTTGGGACCACTTTGCGTCGCCTTCAACCTTCAAAATCGTACACTAGCTGACATCACTAACGAACGACTCACGCTCGTGAAAGTTAAAGCGTGTACTAAAACCGCAACACTGGAGTTTTGGAAAATTTGTTTTAGTTAAATGGTTAAATTTGACTTATTTGACGAAAAAATCCATCGCGTCATCTGCTGCTGCCGACTAACTAAACTTACATAAGCTATTTCGTTTTCCAACTCGAATACCTTGTGACAATGTTTGGAAGAAAAAAAAAGTTATTGAAATTACTTTTACTTTACAGATACTCTAGCCCAGCCCATGATGGAATAAGTATAAGGTGGTCTCTGAGTTTTTTTTTTAACTATCTCCGTCTCCCTCTAACCACCGTGTTTTCCTACGTCGACAGTAATTTTGAGTAACAGATTTTGTTGTCTCTATGAAGTATCTACTTGTCACAATGGAGTTAACATCACTCAAAAAAGAGAGGATATATATATACAATATCTAATTGCGAGTTTTAAATTATTAAAAATAAAACTAAAGAACCACTTCACTTCTTTGTATTATAATAGGCGATTCTAAACCCCACGGACCTGTTAAGGGTTAATCAACATACTCTTCTTCCATTTCGTTCACTCTCACTGTACGATGTGCCTTTCACTTGCACTTATTGCTAGCATACGCTAAGGGACAGCTTTTTGCCGAGGAGACCACCTTATACTTATTGCATCATGGTCCAGCCTAGCAGTAATTATACAGAATGGTATCGTTTCCCATACAACTGTCCACAATTTCACGTTGGCCTGTCCGTGAACACGTTCAACATGAACGGCGATTAGTTGCATTTGTTTAGGAGTATGGATTTCGGATTTGTCTACATTTTTGTGCATTTTGACAATTCAAAATGTCGTTTCCCGCTTTCGCTTAATTGCTAAATCAACTAGGCCGCATTTTTCGAACTTCACTGTGACATTTGATGCAATTTAGTAAAGTTTGTTGTTTTGTACTTACAAAGTTACATCGATACTTCTCGCCTGTCCTTATTTGTTGGTGCATACGACCAACTTTTTTGAACTTCTTGAAATCCAATCCAATCCACTCAGTTTTTACTTAAATTTTTTAACATTATTTGTACAAGTGACGCACTCTACTAGCACGCACAAATGAATCAAGCTATGAAATAACGGCTGGTTTGAATTTGAACGGTCCCGTATTGGCGCCTTATATCGATATCGATAATTATCTAAGGCTGCCCTACAAATAATCGATAATTATCGAAAGCAACCCTGCAAAATGCTCAGGGAGGCGCGAGCTGAGAGCGAGCAAATGATATAAAAGGCCGACACCAGAACGCAGCAAGCCCTTTTGATTAGCAGAGCTCTAAGCGCAAAGGTAAACCAGAAGCGTCTTAGCCTCTGCAGTTCTGCCTCCACCTTATTTTTGTCTATATTGGATTATATTGTTCTTGTCATGGCTTAAAAATTTATTTTCTGATACTATTCAGATTTTAACAAATAATGTTTTCGTGCAATGTGAACACTTGTAGGGTCGTTTCCCGCTTCCGGGAAATAGTTTTCAGTGTATTTTTGAATATTTTATAATTAAATTTATCGCCAAAGGTCTTTAAGCAGCAATGAGAACATTTTGAAGGGTCGTTTCCCTTTCATTTATCGTCTTGTGTAAATTGCAAATGTAATTGTCTATTATAAAATTATGTCTAAAAATTGTATTTTGATTTCTAAATACGAAAAAAGTTTCTAGAAGGATTTTCATTGCCATGGCAGTTCTTGTTTTACTCTTTCTAAATCTTGCATAAATTTCAATGCCCAGTTTGATTCTGTACCATTTAGTAACGTTTGAGTTCATCTCTTCTTTGCCCGAAACGAATTGGCGTGCGAAACTGAAGAACGAAAATCGAAATCTAAGACGATTTCTGTGTTCCACATACTCCAAACCCCCCACATACTATGGATAAGTATGTTGCAGGTCTTCAAATAATATTTTCGCGCAATGTGAACACTTGTAGGGTCGTTTCCCGCTTCCGGGAAATAGTTTTCAGTGTAATTTTGAATATTTTATAATTCGATTTATCGCCAAAGGTCTTTAAGCAGCAATGAGAACATTTTGAAGGGTCGTTTCCCTTTCATTTATTTTTGAACTTCTAATTCTTATATATAAATTCGAAGGTCAATATTTTGCGCAATGTGCACATTTGAAAGATCGCTTCCTCAATTTTTATAAATTTATCACAAGATCTAAATCTTATCTTCTTTTGGAGAACAAGTGCAGAACAAGTCCGAACTTTTCAGGGAATGTTCTTGAATTGGCCATATCATACCATGATCTATGATTTGCCCACATGAATTTGTGCTCGTTGTGGCTGTAAAGTACATATGTTTTACAGTTTGACACGCCAATTAACGCTAACATCAGCAAATGGTACAGAATCAAACTGGGCAGATCATGAAATATAATTGCCAATTCAATAAGAGCGTTCCCTAAAAATTTCGGACTTGTTCTGCACTTGTTCTCCGAAATAATTTGAATTATTGTTTTAGGATTCAATATTTAGAAAGAGTGAAACAAGTACTGTCATGATTATAAAGAACCTTGTAGAGTGCAGTTAGCAGGCACTTCATTGCCATACAAGTTCTTGCCTTTCGGTTTCTAAATCTTATCTTATTTTGGAGAACAAGTGCAGAACAAGTCTGAACTTTTCAGGGAACGTTCTTGAATTGGCCATATCATACCATGATCTATGATTTGCCCACACGAATTTGTGCTCGTTGTGGCTGTAAAGTACAAATGTTTTACAGTTTGACACGCCAATTAACGCTAACATAACCAAAGGGTACAGAATCAAACTGGGCAGATCATGAAATATAATTGCCAATTCAATAAGAGCGTTCCCTGAAAATTTCGGAGTTGTTCTGCACTTGTTCTCCGAAATAATTTGAAATTTTTGAAAAATTTTGTGACTTAAAACCGGTTGAAGACCCGCTTTACTTGTGTGGTATTGAACCACCGCAAAGATTCAATATTTAGAAAGAGTGAAACAAGAACTGTCATGATTATAAAGAGACCTTGATAGAGTGCAGTTAAAAGACAGGCACAGTTCATTGCCATACAAGTATCTTGCCTTTCGGTTTACATAAGAATACGTTGAGAGAATGGCTTAGGCTTTTCGGATTGAACAACGGTTGCAGTATACAAGTCTGAACTTTAAATCAGGGAACGTTCGTTGAAATTGGCCATGTCATACCATGATCTATGAGTTTGCCGCACGATGAATTTGACTACACGTTGTGGCTCGTACAAGTCACAAATGTTTATACACGAAATTATGACACACCAATTACACAGCTAACATCAGTCAAATGGTAGCAGAATTCAAACTGCGCAGATGGCATAGAATGAAATTGCCAATTCAAGAACGTTGCACACTTGAAAATTTGACGGGAAAACAGTATGTTCTGCAGCTTGTTCGATCGGCGACTTAATAATTTGCATAATTTTTGATAAATTCATTCTCTATGATTATAAAACCGGTTCGAAGAACCTGCTTTGATATGTGTGGCATTGAACCACCGCAAAGCATTTCAATATTTAGAAAGAGCCCTGAAACAAGAACTGTCATGGTTACTAAAGAGATATTTAGAAAGAGTGCAAACAAGAACTGTCATGGTCTATAAAGAGAGAGCTAGAGTGAGAGACTTAAAAGATAAGCATAGTTTAAGACCCGGAAAAAAAGCCAGACTATAAACGTTGACAATTCAATGAATACGATCGAGAGAATGGCAGAAGGCTTTTCGGATTTAAAACCGGTTTTAGTACAAAAGTTGGACTCTAAATCACAGAACTTTTGTGAAAATGGAATTGAGAACATGGCTGTAAGTTTTCTGCATTCAGGATGTTTGACTTTAGTTCCATCACGAATCTCGCACGGAACTAAGGCCCTCCATACACGGCTCGTATAGTCATCGTAGCGATTTCACGTACAAATGGCCTACAATTGAATGTCGCTTTGATGTTGCACACTTGAGTTTGAAGGGAAAACAGCATGAGTGCAGCTTGACGATAGGCAACTGCCTATCAATTTCTGATTCAGGGGTCTTTCATTTTTCTACTTCAGTTATATTTTGCACAGTGGGTCTTAGGCCGTTCGCACACGTTTCGTATCGCCATCGTAGCGATTTCACATTCAAAAGGCCTAACATTTTATGACGATAGTCGTCATGCTGCAAGCATATTGTTCTCCCTTCAAAGTCAACTGTGCTCACGATCATGTCGTGACACACCCGTCACGCGTGCACCTCCAATTTGGAAGCCGCTAAACTATCTGGCAGCATTCTGCATGATCCGCAGCGCACTCATTAGCCCGCAACATTTCAATAAATAAAATAGTTTACTATTAATACTGTGTCTATATATTGCATTTTTACTTTAATATATGCTTAGGCTGTATTTTAAAATAAATATACGTGTATTGTATTGTATAATTGTTGTCTTCTGCTGTTTTGGTTTTTGTGTGTTTTCTTTTTAACCTAATCATAAGTTAAACTAAACTAAACTACTACAAAAATTTAAAGCTGTCGCTTTAGTAGTTGCGAGTTCCTTTCAAAACATCTATGTCCCTGGCCCCAGGCGGAGGCTTGGGGGTGGGGTTTTTAGGCACTTTCGGCCGGGATGGAAGTAGTAGAAGATTCCTCTTCCAGCTGAGCTGGCGGCTCCTGCTGCTGCTGCTCCTGCTGCTCCTGCTGATCCACACTCACAGTGCGTACAAACTCTGCCGAGGCCTCAACCACAATGGTGGGCAGCTCATTGACATTGACTGTGCTGGGAGCAGGAGCAGGCTCAGCGGTTGGCACTGACTCTGGCTGGGGTTCAGCGGGACTGGGTTCAGGCTGTGGTGGTGGAGCCAATTCCTGTACAACTTCTACAGCTGAACTCTGGCTGGGCTCCTCCGGTTTCAACTCATTTGGAGTGACTAAGCCTGGTGCCGCCACGGCCGGTGAGGGCGATTTTGATTTGGATTTCGATTTAACACCCGGCGAGGGTGTCCTGGACTTGGAGGCACGCTTCTTGTCTTCCTGCAACACCTTCAGATTCTGCTCGTGGGCACTGCGATCGAGCAGCACTGAGGTGGATTGCGGCGGAGCTGGACTGGCGGCCCGTTTGATCTCCTCTATTTTGGCTTCCAATTCTTTACGGATTTCCTTAATCGGTTTCAGCAGAAAGATGGGCACATCATCATCACGTCGCTGGTACAACATTTCACCCTCGAATTCCAATAGTTTATGTTTCCGAGCACGCAACAGTATGCCCACCACCTTGTCCGAGATGTAGTTGTAGATCTACAAAGCCAATAGAAAACGCAAATCAAGAAGAGTTCCTTCCGAAGTTAAATGGAGTTGTGCGACTTACATTGAACAGCTCGCCAAAGGGTATCACCCGCATTTCGGGCTCATCCTTGACCTCATAGCCCTCCGAATCGATGATTTGGCACAGCTCTACCATTTCCTTCATCACATGCATATTGGCCTTTTGGCCACGCATCTCTGTCAGACTGCCGGCCAGCGGCTTGCCATACTGATCCTTGGAGAAACTTGGCTTGGGCGATGTGGCGCGTCCATCGTGGGCAAAGGGATTCAATAACTGCGATTGCTTATGCTGTGTCGCCTGATTGTTGAACATGGCCACTTTGGAGGACAGTGGTGAGTCCTGCAAATAAGAAATGTAATGAAAATTTAAAATTTTGAAAACTTGTTTATGGATTTTGTTGGTGTGGAAGGAGGGCGGGGGGCTGGCGAAGCCAAACTGGGCTTCAATGGCGCTGCCACCCTGTTGCAAAGTTGATACATCGTGTCACGTGAAACTTCAAGCGGGAACAATTTGGCTTATAAGCTAAGTTTTAACTACTTCCACTGTTAATACAGTCTTGACATTAAACTTAATTAACTTAATTTTGTCAAAATATGCCCATCTGGCAGCACTGCCAAAGGTAAAATTCACATTTTTAAATTTCTAACGGAGTCACTCTGCATTAACCGTCTAGTTCGCTTCAACGTTTAGCGATTTCGACCAAAAACATATAATTTTAATAATGACCGAGTTTAAGAATGCTAACATTGAAAACAAAACAAGTTTTATCACTAAAACCCAATTTCCGACCAATTGTTTCTATGGCAGCTACAAGAAGTAGTCATCCAAACCGGTCGTTTCCGACATATTAGCAGCGTGCAGCTAAAAGAAGACTCTGTGCAAGCTCGCTTAGAAACAGACAGATAGACTCAATCGACTCAGCTCGTCATGCTGATCAAGAATATATATACTTGTTTTGAAGTTGAGCGACTTCAACGCATGTTCAAACTTCCGAATACGGCTCCAAACTACCGGCCTGCCAACTCTCCACATATGTATACTTCTTCTTCAAACCAACTTCAAATACATCCGTCAGAGATATTAATTTGTAATATACTACAAATTCAATGTAAACACCTATGTACACTGCAAAATGTATTGAACGTTTTACTTTTCATCTTATATATAACACATATGCGCCAATCTAACCAACTCGGTGCATGCTACTGCAGAAACATGACAGCCGAATACAAACAGAAGTGTGTGCCACACGCAGCGTGCCAATTTAGCTATATTTCCCCTTTCTTGTAAGCTCGATAGCCGGAAACTATTCAGTTTTGTCGGAGCCTCAAATTCTAGCCATTTATTTGGCATTGTTTAGCCATTTTAAATTCATCTCTCTTAAGTTTTAGCGTATTAAACAGTCGATATTTGCTAGGAAAAATAGCTAAATTGGCAACACAACAGCCACGCGCCAAAAATTGGGCGCACGAAAGAATCGAAACAGAAAGAGACAGAAATCACACAAGTCAGAACAAAAAAAAAACGCGCCTTTCGTTTCGATTGAGAAGTTTTGACTGAGAAGGTGTGACGCAATGACGTCAAATTTTAATATTTACGAAATTTTACATACAATGTAAGCACACAGAGAAAAAGATTGATATGAAATGGCACTCAATTCGACATTTTGTCATATCAATATTACTCTCATATGACTAAAGCTGCCTTTACACTTGTCATTCATCTCTAAAGAGACTCTCTAATGATAGTGAAATAGCAAAGCAAATAACTCTAAATATTTGGCAAATTTAGGCTTTTTGGATATAATTTGACAGGTTCAATTTGATAAGAGATTATTTTAAATATTTGAAATTTGTAATTAGTGTGAGTTGGCAGGCTCTAGGTCCGAAAAAGTTGCGTTTGTTCTCAACTTATGCATTGTACCACCAAAAAGAGCTGGTTGCCTATACAGAACTGTTTCATCGTTATCCCTAACGACTCTTCAGTAGGCTTTTCGCTGAAGAAAGCATGATTGCCAACTGCCTCTCCATACCATCATTGCTTAGATCAGTTGGGAACTGCTAAAAGCAATGAAAGCAAAAATAGACAAGCAATGAGTGCTTTCATCTTTCTGGTGGTAATGCTTAAGCTTAGGGCTGAACTTTTTAAGTGCAAAAGCTTGAACTAAATCAGAATGTCACGAATGCTAATGCGGCACCTTCAAAAAAAGACATAGAGACATTTTTGATCAAATCATTGTGAAAAAAAGTTCCAAGTGTGGCGAATAAACACCAATCGATGCTCAATTTTGTGAGTGAAAGACTGATTAAAGTGCATGCGAGAAAGCATAATCAATGTTTTGCAGAATCGGTAAGTTTGAAAAAAAAATGTCATGCACGCAAACATGGTTAGCTAAATATTTGTATGTATGAATGCAAACATGGCCCAGTCGGACTTTGCAGAACGTGGTTCCTAACAGGAATGCCATTTTTCATACTGATTTTTACACGGAAAAAATCACTACATATTTTTTTAGTATGATAGAAGTTTAAAATTCTGTTTGAAATTGCATCTACATTCTTTCCTCATGTGCTTGGAAGGCTAAAGTTCACTATAACATGACACCGTCCCTTCTCTGGGTTGTGCTTTTGTCATGCGTACGTAACAAGAAAGAACGCAAAGAAAAACCAGAACGATTTCCGAACGCTGTTTTTTTCTAACACGTTCTTTTTCATGTGTTTGGAAGGCTAAAAGTCACCATAATATGAAACGATCCCTTCTCTAGGCAGTGCTTTTGACACCTATTAATGGGAAGAAGAAATGCGGAATGCAAAGACAAACGAATCAAGCCAAGAAAAAGAAGACAAAATAAAGAGGACCAACGGGACAAAATGAACATTTTTGCGTCATATTTTTATACTCTGTACCAAGGGTAACAGCCAGAAGGAATCATCTCCGACACTATAAAGTGTATATATTCTTGATCAGCATCAACAGCCGAGTCGATATAGCCATGTCCGTCTGACACAGATCTCAGAGATGGTTAGATGTAGAGGTTTGACAAGTATGGGACATATATTTCTGATACTTGCAGGCAGATCAAGTTTATTTTTAAATTTTGACACGCCCCCTCCCGGCCCCGCAACTTGGGGCCTCCCATATCTCCCACAGTTTTCATGATAGATTGCTTGTACCTTCTAGAGTATCTAGTAATCAAAATTATTTATCGATTTGCTGAAGGAATGATAAATATCGGATGAACGATACTTAAGTTATAAGCAAAAAACGGCCAGTTAACTCCCCCACCCATAACCACAGCATTCCGTTCAACAGAAGCAATCTTAGTGAAAGAGAGAGAGAGAGAGAAACTTAGAGATGAGCGCGTATAACTCGTAAGCAAATGCGAGCTGCGACATTAAGGGTACAGAGTATGTCGGGCTTGAACGCCTTTTTCGTTCTTGTTTAACATGATTTGCTTGCATTAAGAAGTTGACGTCGACAACAGCAAGTGCGTGCCTTAAAAATTAAAAAAAATCAAAGTCAACTTTTATTGGAAATTACACCGATGTGTAAATTATATGAATAATACCGGTTCCGGTACGTCCCAGAATTAATGTTTCGGTTAAAGGTACTATTTCGGTTTTCAATTAATTTCGGTTTTCGGTTTCGATACGGTACCCGGATTTTTATTTCGGTATACCGGTACGTACCGGTATAAGTACTACCTTATTTTTAAATTGGAAAAATTAAATTCTGCGATAAATCTAAATCATGAATTTGTATTAACGCGAAATCTTATTGTCAGAAAATGGAAATTTGAGACTCGCAATGGGCAGTATCTTCAATTTAGAAATGTGTAACCATTTTTTAAAACAAAGCCTAGAATCTGCAACAAATACAGGGAATTCACTGTAATTGTTAGGTAGTGTTGCACCTACCGCCATAGGAGTATTTAGGAACTTTTCTTCGAAGTTTTGGGGGTCTATTTTAATTGCTTCATTTGACTTAAAAACAGTCGGTAGTTTCGGATCATATGTAAACAAAAAAACCGCCATCCATTGTCCTCCAATTCGCGTTTTTATTAGACGTTGGTTATGCTTATAAAAATGTCCTCTATGGTGAGTTACTCGCGGTTTTTTAGCCAATATAAGATGGAATATCACTAAATGACAACTTAAGTTAAGCCTCAGTCTTTTGTTACATTCTCTACCTGGTATTTTTGTTGTCAAATAATTCAAATCCAAATACGGACTTAACGCCCAGGGGCTTTAAGTCCGGGCCTAAGGCCCAGGAAAGTTCTGAAGTATATCTCAAAGTTGTGATCGTGGGCTTTATGTCATGTCCCATTTTTAGTTTTCAAATTTAACTTTGAATTTTATACGTCCACGTCTTTTTCAACTAATATAGCATTCTTGTGATTTGCTCGCAGTAAGATAATTGCATTTAATGTGGTTAAGTCCATACAACTTTATAGAGAATAGGCGTTCTACGCTACCCTGCGTAACTGGAACAGAAGCACGACTTGTGACATCTCATACTATTCTGGGAACTTTGTATAGAATTCTGACCACCAAAACTGGGGCAAATGTTGAAAATCTCGTCCGATGCAAATATTTTTGCATGCTGTAGGTTGAGCTACAACTCGTGACCAATTCTGCAAAGGTAAAAAAACCGAAACTGTACCGGTACCAACATTTCGGTTTCGTTCCGGTGCTATCGGTTCCAGAAATAACAGTAAACGGTTTTCGGTTCTCAAAAAAAAAATTTGTATAGGTTCCGGTTCCGGTACTTGATTTGAAACGGTTTATTTCGGTATTAAGCCCTGATGGTAAGAGTCAAAATGTATATAAATCATCACGAAATAACTTATCTAAAATTTTAAAACTACACAGAGTCACTGAAAAAGCAATGGAAGTAAGGAATTCGTTCGACGATTACAGAAAGGCGTTTCAAAGAATCAAAAACAAAGTATACAAAGTGGCTACACATGCAAAAAAAAACAGGAAACAGCGATAATAACAATAACAACAAACAAATATAACTTTTAAAAGCCATTGTTAAAACTTATTGTTGAATATTATAAATTTTCTTTATTAATTTTTGTTCGAAATTTGGATTAAACAAAATGAAATAAAAAATTTCCAACTTCAATTGAAACGAAAAAATACTGACTTATTCCAAAGCCAGATCTTTAGTATGCTCTTTTTCATGCCATCCAAAAGAACGTGTTAATCATACATTCTTTGCGCAGCGAACGCCGCATGCATGGAATATTCCCTTCCGACAGTGTTGGGCAAATTTTAATTGATTGACATATAAAAAATTAACAATTAATTAATTGTTAAACGACAGTTTCTACAATTAACAATTGATTAATTGTTAATCTTTTTTAAAAGTTTGATTAAAAACTAACAATTGAACAGGGTTCGAAATCGCTCTTTGCTCGCAACTCTCTAGAGGCAGCAAGTGAAAAATCATACCAGAATAAATGCATAAGCGCAATTGACAGCTAAGGGATCTCCATGGTAATAAGACCGCTAAATACTTAAGAAACTGATTTTCAATACCACAAATGACACACATAACTACATTGTCATGATTTTGACAATATTGAACCGCGATATATACCATGGATGACCAATGGCAAAGAATATAGTCAAGATCATAAAGAATGTTTCAAACCACTTTCCGTTATTGACAAAGCATTAAACCGCGGAAAAATACCAAAGGAGATCAAAAATAGTAATAATAACAACCAAACTTTACTTCCAATCAAGTGGAAAACCATTCAAGGATCAATGCAAAAGCGCAATTCGCAGCTAAAGGATTTCAATGGTAATAAAACTGCTAAGTGATTAAGAAACTGCTTTTCCAGACCGCAAAAAAACACACATAACTACATTGCCTTGATTTTGACAATAGTGAACCCCGAACCATGGATGACCAATGCTGAAGATCATTGATGGAGCATAAAGAATGTATCAGTACCACTATTTTCACTGTTAATTTAGAACAAGAGCCTGCCAGATGTAGTTCATTAGCGTTATTCAATAAAAATTTCATTGCAACAAGTCTGGCTAGCAATTCCGAACCCTGCAATTTAACAGTAAGATTTGTTTTTTTTTATTATTATTTCTTTAATAGTTAATATTACATTTAAGCACTACCCTCTTTTCAAACATGCTATCCGGTAAATTGTGGCTCTTCGGCAAATCCGTCATTGTGGCAAAAGAAAAAAGACGTTCAAGTCCTACCAAGTAATGACGTGTTGCATTTTACAAACAAAATCGATGTACAGTTTAAATAGCATTTTACTTTCGTATTTCGATCCTCTGGACATTTCATATATAAAGCAATATATATATATAAATATGTATATATTGCCTGTAGATTAATTTGCTAGGAATTTAAAATAATTTTCGTTCAGTAGAACCAGTCGTGGCTGCGAAGATGATAAGGAGTTACCTACAGCATCGCTCGCCGAGGGAGATAAAATATTTTTTCCTGTGCCCAGAGCAGAATCCAAAGAATTACTATCTTCATCCATTTTAACGGTTGGCTCCATTTAATTCCAGTATTTAGCCGAGCTGACTTACTCTCCTTTTAAATTTACCCTTTTTTTTTAACAAAATAATTTTACTGTACAAACTTTGAACTACAAATCACATAGCTTACCTAATTGTTAGTTTGAACTGTAGTCTGGAACAATTGAAAAATTCAATTGCAATTGACTTAGTTGTAAGTTACAATTAATTTAAATTAATTCAGCTAAATTTATTGCAAGTTGCAACTAATATTTTACTTCTGGATTTCTGGAACTGTTCTTTGAGAAAGAGAAATTGGTAGGGAAACCCGAACGATTCACAAAATTTAAAGCAACAACAAAAACCCATGCTAAAATATCAACCCAAAGATGCATTCTTTGACGGTTTCACGCCTTAATAAAAGCGAATGGAATTTTTCAGTTTTAAGAACTATTTCTTCGGTGAAAAAGAAGTTATAAAGATGCGCATTTCTCAGGGTGTCAGGTCCGACTGGGTTCCCTGCCCCAAAGAAAATTGTCACTAATTCTTTGGCGCTAAGAAGATTGGTAGTGAATTCTAGGGAATTTTTTCAACTCGAATATAAGTGAATTCGGGATGGGATTAAACTTAAATTTAAAGATTGAAATTGGAATCGCAGCCGGATTGAGTTAAAAGTTTGGGGCCCATATTTTAATGTCTTGCTAAAAATTGAATATTGAGGGAGAGGAAGGGATTGGAATTCGAAAAAAGAAAAGTGTAAACTTTGTTTTGAAAATTTCCAATCAGGAAATCAATTCATTGCCTACCTTTGGGCTGACTCAAAACTATTTAAATTTGTATTATTATTATTTTTTTTTTTTGTTTGATTTCAGACTTTTTGTAAACTAATTGGCTACAATTAAATAACAGCAGTTAAACATTTTGTGTAATTTTTCATTTAATAAGTGCAACAGAATGTTTTAGAAATGAGCAACAAGCCAACAAATGGCACGAAAGGAATGCGCAAATGTCGTGGCCATAAATAACAAAAACATGAACGGGATGAGCCGGCAGGAAGAGGAGGTGGGGGTTACCCCCTGGCAATGGCCTTCACAAGACAGCTTGTGTGTTTTTTTTTCTTTTCTTTATTATTTATTTTCATTTCAGTTTTGTCTCTATATATCTATCTATCCATCTACTATATATATTATATATACAATTTGATAATCATCGCATCGCATAAGTTAGGAGAGTGTGTACAGATGACTTTATGGACAGATGGTTCTTTTGCCATGAATGAAAATACGACAAAGATGACGTTTTTCTTTGATCAAAACTTGTTTTGCCTCTTCAATCATCAATGCGCAAAATTTTCATTCATCGAAAATAAATCAAAATGTTTGGTGGAAGTGGTGAAGGGGGGGGTGAGGGAGAAAGTGTGGGAAAACACGTAGGGAGAAAATTCGCACATTGACCTCCACCACTAAAAAAAAACAGGCTTCAACTAAGTTAAATCAAAAAAAAAAACGCACAATAAAATTAAATTTGAATACATAATCTGGTTTTTATTTTTCCTTTTTTTTTTTTTTTTGGGTTGGGATCTGCAGCTGCTCAACAGATCTGGCTGTGTGTGGCAGCCATTTGTCGGCGCCTTTCGGTTGTCACTCCGCTTGAGGTTTGGGCATTGTCGTCTGCGCATTTTCTATTCCCAACATTTATCTAACTCATATCTCTTATATGTACGTATGCACGTTTCTATGTAGAGAGGATGGCGATGGTCATTGCCAAGAATTTTTCCGTGTTTTGATCTTTATTTGCTGTGCGAAAATTTGTTCTTTTGTCGTTTTCATGGTATATATATGTATACAGACGTGCTTATATACACATATGTCGCCGTTTTTTTTTTTTTTTGCTTTTTGGCAATTCATGTGGCGACAAATTAAAATAAAAGCAAATACCAATTTCAATTTTTAAAAGAAAGCAAATATTTGTTTTTGTTTAATTTAATTTGGTTTATTTCTTTCTCTTGTTTTTTTTTTGGTGGAGAGGAGGAAAATGACAAAAAAATGTGTCAAGTTTTATACTACGACTTCTGGAATATATAAATTTTGATACCGAAATTTCGACGATCCTGAACCTGTTCCCCCCTATTCATTTCGTTTTAGCAGTCTCAAGGTCATGTTATGTTTGAACATAACTTTAAAAGGAGGCTGTTTCAGGAACCAACCGGTTCCATTATCATTAGTTTTTGCCTGTCTACTGCAAGTCAGCAGCTGCAGTAGCCAAACATTTGGTAGCAATTCCGCATACTCTATCCCGCCCCGAGAACCTTTAGTTTGTTAGCAAGAAACGTTGGGTTTTAACCGCGTGTTCTGTCCCATTCTTGATTGTCTTTAGGTCAGTCTAGAGCCACGTCGGGTACTAACCGCGTGCTCTATCCCGCCCCCTGAAGACCTTTAGGTTATTAACAAGAAACGTTGGGTATTAATTGCTAGTGTGAGGTTGTTGAGTTGTTCTTTAAACTGAACATGTTCTTCTTTAATTGTTCATTTTTGTTCAGCGAGTCTTTCTCAGTCTATCTTGTTCAATCCATCTTGTTCTGAGTTGTTCTTGAGTTGTTCTAAGAGCTGTTCGGTCTCTTTTGCTCAGAGAGTTGTTATGTCTGTCTAGCTTTGTAAGCTTGCTCTAAGTCAGGCATGCCCAAAAGCTGCATACGACAGAGCACTCACCAATACTCACAAAGATAAGCACCAATACCAATAATGAAATTGTTGTTGGTCAGTATGCTTGCGCTCACAAACACCAATCAAAGAAGAGAACAAAACCGGTTTTTGTTCTACGCGTCGCATACACACGAAATCGTTAGCGTGTGTGTCGTTTTGTATGCCTCGCGCCCTGCATGTATACGATCATTGATTTCCTATGTTCGGTACAATTACAATAACAAAACGTACTCAAAGAGCATACGGCTGGGCATCGCTGCTCTAAGTGTTGTTCTGTGTTCTTTGAGCTGCTTAGTCTCTCTTGCTGTGTGAGTTGTTTTATGTGTCTCGCTCTGTCTTGCTCTAAGTGTTTTTCTGTGGGCTGTACCAAAGATTTATAGATATTACAGATGAAGCATGTGATGCAAAAAACGATTGTTCTTGGGAGCTGACATTGCATCTCAAGAACGAAAAATAAAAAAGTTTGTATGAGTTGTGGTATCTTCTAAATGTAGTGTCTTTGGCTGTACTTACAACTACGAGCCCCAACCACTATTAATTCGAACAGCATGTTTTTTTTGCAGTGCGCAATGTTCAAAACACGATATTTTCAATACTATTACAGATTACGCATACCAATGTATTTTGTCTAAAAGAGAATTTTATTTTCTTTACGATGACAAAAAAGTTTTGTTGTATTTCCAACAGCAACAACAATATGAGTAATTTATTCAAACGGTAGACTTAAGAGATAAGAAAAAAATGACCACTATTAATTCGAACGCTGCGTAAGCTTACCTTTATCTCAAAAGAAGAACAAAACAAAACCAACCAATGTAACAGAATCACTATCTAGTTATAATCTGCAAATAATATCACAATGCAGAATGCAAAAAATTTGAAAATTACTGCAGATCAGTGAAAGCTTAGCAACGATGGCACGTGGTAAGCCTATAAATCAGAGTATTGATTAGATAATCTGGGATAAATCTGGGAAGACAATTACGGAGATAAGCAAGCAATTAAATATGGCTAAGTCGTCGGTGTATAAGGTGATACAAATTTTCAAGAAAACTGGGAGCATTGAAAATAATATTACAAATAGAGGACGAACATCAGCAATAACACCCCGCGACAAAAAGGAACTGGCCAAAATTGTTAAGGCTGATCGTCGCCAATCTTTAAGAAATTTGGCTTCTGAGTGGTCGCAGAAAATTGGCAAAACTGTCAAGCGAGAATAGACGCGACTGCAGTTAAAAAATATTGGATATGGTTTCTATAAAGTATGTTTTGTTATTACCTATGCATCATACCCAATAACTTATCTTACTCGTAGGCCATGGAAAAACCCTTGCTTACGCTTCGTCAAAAAAAGAAGCGTTTGCAATGGGCTCGGGAAAGGATGTTTTGGACTCAAAGGCAATGGGACACCATCATATTTAGCAATGAAGCTAAATTTGATGTTAGTGTCGGCGATACGAGAAAACGCGTCATCCGTACAAAGGCAGAAACATACCATAAAGACTGCCTTAAAAGGACAGTAAAGTTTCCTGCAAAGGATTAGGAAAACTGCATGCATTTCATTGAAGGGACGGTTAGTGCTGAAAAACATAATTATTTTAGAAGAAAGCTTGCTGCCATCAATACCAAAACTGGCAGATTGTGGTGAATTCACTTTTCAGCAGGACCGAGCATCATCGCACACAGCCTAACGAACCAAAAATTGGCTGCAATATAAACAAATGGAGGTTTTAGATTGGCCATCAAATATCCCAGATCTAAGCCCCATAGAAAATATTTGGTGGCTAATGAAAAGAAAGCTTCGAAATGAGCCACAAAGGAACATTTCTGACCTTAAAATTAAGTTGCAAGAGATGTGGGACTCGATTTCTCGAGAACATTGCCAAAATTTGTTAAAATCAATGCCAAAACGGGTTAAATGCGTAATACAGGCCAGAGGCGACGTAACACAATTCTAATGTTAATTAAATTGTTGTTTTTAGTATGATAGTAAATCATATTACGCAGCGTTCGAATTAATAGTGGTAATTTTCTTCTTATCTCTTAAGTCTACCGTTTGAATAAAAAACTCATATTGTTGTTGTTGTTGGAAATACAACAAAACTTTTTTTGTCATCGTAAAGAGAACAAAATTCTCTTCTAGACATAATACATCGGTATGCGTAATCTGTAATAGTATTGAAAATATCGTGTGTTGAACATTGCGCACTACAAACAAAACATGCTGTTCGAATTAATAGTGGTTGGGGCTCGTATAACAAGTATGGCGACAACATTTTGAACTAAGAGAACGGCAGAGTTATCGCGAGAGTAAAGGACGCGCATACACACAAATTTCGTATGTGTGTACCACAAAAAAGCAATGCTGAAACAACAGAAATTAAAAACGCGGTCAGTGCAACCAAAACCAACCCCTTAGAAATGCCGTTGGCAAAACAAAAACAAAACAAAAATACGCAAAATAACATAAAACACATAACCTTCCGCCATAGACTATAAAACTAATGCATTCATACCTAAACTATAGAAATCAAGCAATCGTATCAAATGCAAACATGTCAGAGTTTCTCCCTATTACACGTGGAGTTCCACAGGGATCAGTTTTAGGGCCTCTTCTGTTTACAGTGTATGTAAATGATCTTCCCAGTGTGTTCCATATGTTTGCAGATGATGTCCAAATGTATATTAGTAGTTCGTTGAGTCAAATTGACCAGTGTAACAATGATCTGTTTAATGTTAGTGAATGGGCCAAGAAAAATGGACTTAGCATCAACTCCATCAAATCGAAATGCCTTGTCATAACACAAAAAGATCTTAAGTATTGAAAACTTTGCAAAATTAGAATTAGATGGAGCATCTATACTGTATGTTAATAAGGCTGAGAACCTTGGAATAACTTTTAACAAAACTTTATCCTGGCAGGATCATATAAATAAGGCAGTTGGGAAGACTTACGCGCTGCTTAGGCAACTATCGATAAACCAGAATTGTTTACCTATAAACATACGACTGCTGATTGCGAAGTCTTCTTCGTTGTTCCTGTACTTTTTTGTAAATGTGATGCTGGTAGCCAACACAAATTAAATGTAGCTTATAATAGTATTGCAAGATATTATATATTTATGGGCTACAAAGAAGGGATCACGTCACAAGCTCTGCAGTTAAAATATATGATCTCAGCCTTAACGCTTTAATTAGTTATAGAGTCCTTTTAGTCATTCACAAAATAATCTACAGACAAAATCCAGACCACTTGTTTAACATGTTAAGCTTTACCCTCATCCAGAAGAACCAGCAATCTTGTCTGCGTGAGAAACAGACTGGAAAATAATTTGTGTGACTAGTGCAGTAAGATAAGTAAACTTTTAGCACTAGGATGAATAATAATAATAATAATACTAGACCTAGAACAACAGAACAAGTGAGCAATTTGAGTACGTTGACTAACTTAGCAAAAAAGAAACAAGTGAACATGTTCAGTGAAAAGAACAACCTTTACCCAACACTATTAACTGCGTGTTCTATCCCTTACTTGATCGTCCTTAGGCTAGTCTAGAGTCACGCTGGGTATTAACCGCGTGTTCTGTCCCATTCTTGAGTATCGTCAGGCAGTCAGCTAGTCCTCGATATCGTTGAGTTAGGAATGAGTCAAGCTGGATACTAGCCGCGTGTTCAGTTAGTCATAGTGTTTTGAGCAGAGTAGAGTCCCCTTTCTAAGTAGTCCGTAGGCCGGAATCAGTCACACCGGGTACTAACCACGTGATCGATCCCCTTACAGTCCTACAGTCAGACCGTGGAACCGCGTCGGGTTCTAATCACGTGGTTTCTCAGTCTGTCTATTAGTCTGTACGTCCCACTTTACTAAAATGTTTTGTAGTGGCATGAAATTGATGGTTGCCTTATCATTCCCAATAGTCCCAGCGAATTACAAATTTCTTGTAATGGCTGAGGTAAAACCCTGGCTGGAAAACTTCGTAAGTCCCACGGCTGAGTCCCAAAATCCATTGCACCAATTTTTTAGTGGTTCATTCATACACCACTTCTTAATCTGGTGCTTGACTTCGAAGTTTTCAACTTTGCATTAAATTCATCACTTTTTTATAAAAAAATGCTAGATTTTAAGTGCGATTTACTGCGATATTTTATTGCGGGTCACCAAAGACTCATTTATTAAAAATACGGCGCCACATATTTCATTAAAATCTATCTAAGAATTTATAGAAGATATTGGCACTTAAGTATGAAACTAAAGGTTACAAATTCATGCAAATTGACGTAGTTTGATTGTTTTAGGGCCGATTTCTCATCTTCTAGATAGCTGCTTTGTACTGTTATTTGTAAGTTTATGTGACAGATACAATTTCAAACAATTTCAACGACATTGCATAAAGCTTATCGCTTATATTTTGGATATTCCCCTTTCTTTTATGTAATACATGTAGAATTTAACAATTTTAATGGATATATGAATATAAAAGTTGGTTGTGACTGTTTTAGTGACCTTTGGTTGGTTACACAAGGCAACTAAATTAGACTTTTTCCAGCATATTGAAGGGTTGGTGGTGATTCTAGATTATTTTCGTGTGTTGAACACGAATCTGTTTTCAGAAATGATCCTTCACGTCGACATTTTGAGTAATTTGAGCTTAAGGATACAAGAAATGCCTTATTTGACTCTTTTTGTGGAGAACCTATACTTCTGTTTTGATATTATAGGAAAGAACTACTCCTTAACTTTGAAATAAACTATTCCAAACAATTCTACGATGTTTTCCAAAGAAGATATATCATTTTTTAGTAATTGTATCCGAGTTGTATGCAATGAGTTTTGTTGAAAATTTTCATTGAAATTCTATACAAATTACTAGCCGGTTGTAATGTTTCTGCAAAGCATAATTTTGTGCAGTAGACAGTTTTGGATTTTTATTATTATCGAGACTATGTATTCAAAATGGTATATCTTTGCTTAAAAAAAAATCGTACAATTCTTTGGGATAGTTTATTTTGAAGTTAAGAAATAGTAAACGAGAAGGCCAAGCTAACTTCGTCTGTGCCGAAGTTTTTATACCCTTGCAAATGCAAATGTCACAGTTTAAGAACGCTTACATAAAAATCAAAAAATTTTGTAACTAAAACCTATTTTCCGACAGATAAACGTCTGAAAAAAGTTTTTCTCACCAAGACTCATGTTCGACCGATCGGTCCTATGGCAACCATAAGATATAGTCACCTGATGTCGATCAAATTTTTCAAATTAGTTTGAAAGCGTTTAATATTAATAATCACCGACCTTTAGAACGATTTACTTAAAAACAAAAAAGTTTTTTTTCACTAAGACCCATTTTCCGACCGATCGGTCCTATGGCAGCTATAAGATATAGTCATCCGATTTTGACCAAAATTTGCAAATCTGTTTGAAAGCATATAATATTATTAATGACCGAGTTTAATCACGTTAACATTGAAAACAAAAAAGTTTTTCTCACTAAAACCTATTTTTCGACCTATGGTTCCTATGGCAGCTATAAGATATAGTCATCCGATTTTGACCAAAATTTTCAAATCTGTTTGAAAGTATATAATATTATTAATTACCGAGTTTAATCACGTTAACATTGGAAACAAAAAAGTTTTTCTCACTAAAACCCATTTTTCGACCGATAGTTCCTATGGCAGCTATAAGATATAGTCATCCGATCCGGTCGGTTCCGACATATTAGCAGCGTGCAGTAAAAAGAAGACTCTATGAAAATTTCAGCTCGATAGCTTTAAAACTGAGAGACTAGTTTGCGTAGAAACAGACGGACAGACAGACAGACGGACAGACAGACAGACAGACGGACGGACAAAGCTCAATGAACTCAGCTCGTCCCCCTGATCAAGAATATATATAGTTTATGGGGTCGGAAATGAATATTTCTATGCGTTGCAAACTTCTGGGCAAAATTATAATACCCTTTGCAAGGGTATAAAAAGGATTCTTGAAGAAAGTAAATGGTATAAATCAAGGCTGCAAACCTGTAAAATATGACGAAGTCTGAAATAATGATGTTCAGGCGAGGCGGTCGTCTAGCAGTAGCTGAAAAAATGGAGGTTTAGAGACTTGCCTGTAAAAATAGTCTCAGAATACTGCCATCTGGAAGTGACACTCACGCCAAAGCTATCATTTCAAAAACAAGCATAAATGTGACCTGGAGTAAATATGTATTTGATAGTAATTTACCAGTAAATTTCAAATGGAAAGTCTACAATGCCGTATGTAGGTCTATACAAACTTATGCTGCCCAGATTTGGGGTTATAGCTGCTTCAAAGAGATCGATAATTTCCAGTTTTTCTTTTTGAAAAAAATTTTAAACCTGCCATCTACAACACCAGACTATGCACTCGCCTTGGAAAGCAATGTGGAGTAAGCCCTGTCAATTATATTTCCAAGGTTCTTTTTGAATATAGAGACGAACGGCTTCCAAATTTACTTGCTATAAAAATTTTTTACAAAAAATGTATTTTTGGCTATGGAATTAAAAGCATTATGTGTCTCAAATTGCTTAGATTGGCACGACATGGAAATCTCGAGGTCTCAATGGAACGGATTCTGCGTGCAAATGCACACAGAAGTATGTATATGTGCAACGGAAAAACAGTATCACCAGATTCTATAAGTATCTGGACAGTGATATAGGAGAAAAGTATCGTCGAGAGATATTTCGTGGATGATGAAAGCCAGATGTGGTATGCTTTAGCTCCAGTGAAACAGTTACCCGCAAAGTGGAAAGCCCTATCTGCCCCCTATGCAATACAGAAGAAACTGAAGATATTCAGCATTTTCTGGGAAGATGTTCTGTGCTAAGGGAGTTCAGAGTCCTGCACCTTGGATTGAAGTGCTGAACTGTTCAAGCGCAAACGATTGGGCGAATTTAGTTAGGTTCCTAAAATCATCACAAATTTTGTCTGTATTATTGTAATAATGTCCTACGAACTTTAACGTAAAAACTGTATAACATGTTCTCAAATGCCTAAATACTATACTAAATACTAGATTAAGCTAAGCGTTTACTGTAAGACTCTAAGGAAAAGAAATAAATTACTACTACTACTACTACTAACTGTAAAATTTTGATCAAGGTTCGGTTCGGAGGTTCGAACCCGTTGTAAAGTGGAAAGCAAATGGTAATTAAGCTTTTAAACTCAGTATGTTGAATGCTAAATGTGCTCAATGTGATAAGCCTGTTAGGGTTGTCTCGTAGTTGAAATTCCCAAGTGGCCTGAGAAGGCAGCTGCTGACTTGCAGTAGTCAGGCAAAGACCGCTGAAGATTGAACTGGAAAGTTCATAAAACAGCTATACGGTGCTGTGTGTCCTGCATAAAGTTATGTGCAAAAACATAACGTGACCTCGAGCTACTTTAATTATACTATTCAGTCTACAATTCCAAGTTTTATCTTTGATCTCTGGTATTCACATTAGCATTTTACTTTTTTCAAACTTACCACCACAAAGCGCAGGGCGCCTAATTCATGTGAGACATCTGTCATATTGTGGCCGCTGTTGGTTTGCTGGGTTTTGCTGGGATCTTGCAGTTTGGTTGGTTTCTTGATTGTTGTGTTTGTGTTTGCTGATGTCGAAATCAAAGCCAAGAAAGTAAGTTGGCCTGCAAAATAAAAAAAAAAAAAAAATTATAAAACGGAAAAAATGGAGTACAAAAGAAAACCAATTAAATTTGTTTTTTTTTTTTTGTGCAATTTCGCTGTGAAGCGGCAGCGCCCATTGTGTGTTTGGGTTGGGAGGGGAATTGCCACACAACACGTTTGTTTATCATTTCTTTTGTGACCCAGACCCCAGCGGATGCCACCGGAGCCAAAGCAAAAAGCAAAGCGAATTCCGTTAGGCTTGAACTTTGCGCATGCGCGACCCCAAAACGAAAAACACAAAAACCGCAACCGAACTGAGCTGAACTCACTTTTGTTTTGTCTGGAATTATTTTTTATACAATTTCCACTCTCAAGACAAAATGCACTTTGTTTTCAAATTATTTACGTTTTTGTTGTTTCTTGCACAATTTTTGATTGAAACAAAAAAAATATAACAAATTGTGGTTTATTTTGTTGTTTGTTTTTTTTTTTTGTTGAGGTGAGGAGGTGCACGCCGTTTGGTTGCTGGGACCAAAAGTGAGCGCTGAAAGCGAGCGCGCTTTCTTTTTATAGCCAACACGCACACACACACATAGAAATACACACACATACACTCAGTGCTTCTTCTACTGCTTGGGATTTTCAGCTGTCGCTCTTTTGCATTTTCTTTTCATTTAATTTTAGACACATTTTCCCTACAAAACAACAACAATTACAATAACAACAAAGCTCTCAGCATTTGATACAAAAGGGCCAATTGAGAGAGCGCAAAGAGTTACAAGTGAAATCGAGTTGCGAGTTGAAGATGTAATGGGGAAAGGTACAAAATGTACCAAGAATCGGTTAAATACAAAGTATTGGCACCAAATTGGGATTTCAATTTATTTTTTTTAACTCTATTCCACACTAAGGTAGGGGGAACTGAGAGTTAAAGATTTTGTTTGTTTTTATTGCAAACCGTTTCTTAGCTGATCGAGAATATAACCCATCCACTCTTTGTACAAAAATGCTGAACCGTTGGGTTAACCGAAAATGAAAACGGTTCAGGCAAGGATATACATCTGTCATCACATAAGCTGAACCAACTCAGGTAGAGCTTTTCTCCATATTTGTTGAAGAAAAAGTTAAAGTTAACAAATGTAATTGTATCGAACGTTAAACTGGTGATCATACCCTTCTCTTTTCCACTCACTCAAAGGTTCAAAGGACCCTTTTGGAATTCATCGCCCAGACAATGCAAAGACAAAGATATTCACATTTTTATGAGGTGATACTAACTCCTCTAAGCTTACTTCGACTGCGAAAAGTGGAAAGCTTTATGCTAAATAGTTCAGAAGTTCGGATACAGTATAAAAACTATGATCTCCTGTGATCCGAACCTATACGTATTTACACTTTAAAAAACAAAATAGAGGAAAGCTAACTTCGGCTCGACCCAACTTTATATACCCTTGTAGCTTGTATAATTTATATAAATTAAGGTTTTAAATGATTTTCGTCAAACATTCTTAGCTGAGTTGTTTTCCAAACTCAGCCACTACTTTGACCATTTGCTTGCCAATATGTTATATGTCAGCTATACGATAAATACATCAGATTTTGACATAACTTCCCAGAATTGTGTGGAAACTGATAATATTCATAACTGGAAAGCCATCTTTAAGCTACCATTAAAAACAAAAAAGTTTTTCTCACAAAAACTACTTTTTCGACCGATGGTTTCTATGACAGCTATATGCTATAGTCATCCGATTTGGATCCGAATTGGCAAAATTGTGTGGTAGCATATAATATTGACCAATAACAAGTTTGGTAGCGATAGCATTGAAAACAAAAAAGTTTTTCCCACTAAGACTTTTTTCAGAACTATATTTTGTATGGCAGCTATACTATATAGTTGACCGATTTTCATCAAACTTGGTGGAATTATGTAAAAGCATAGAAAACTTATAAAAACGATGTTTCAGGGCGGTCGCGTTGAACACAAAAAAGTTTTTCTAACTAAAACTACTTTTTCGACCTATGTTTCCCATGGCAGCTGTATGCTATAGTCATCCGAACCGGCCGGACAGACGGACATGGCTATATCAACTCAGCTCGTCATGCTAATTAAGAATATTTCAACTTTATGTGGTCGGAGATGCTTGCTTCTATGCGTTACGAACATGTTTACAATTTTAATATACCCTCTACAAGGGTATACAAATTTCCCACTTTTCCGGCGCTTTTCCACCCCTTGGGCGTGCATATAGGTTTCTGTGAGAAAGACTGACACAAAAACAGCAACAAAAATATGTATATATTTGGCGCTCTTTCACTTAAGTTCCGTTTTTGCATGTTGGCTTTATGCTAATTCTTCGGATGCTGTCCCTTTTTTATGCAAAACGAAAGAGCTCGCCTACGGTTAATCGTTGTAAAATTTTTATTCCTGTTTGTGCTGCGAAACTGCAAAGAGTAATTAATTTATTTAAAAGTTGCAAGTCAATCTAAACGATCGCTTAAAACGCCAAGGCCAAAAACAAATGTGTATCGGAAGTATTTCGCCTTTGACATTGAAGAAAATGTAAGCAATTGCTTAATAAACGAGTGTGGACAAAAAATTAAGGTAAGTTTGATATTAACGAATTTACTTTCCGAAATATATACATATACATATGTAGGCTTAAAAAGTTAAATAGCCTGCCTTTATGTGTGTATGTACATGCTAATGTTTGCATTCCTTTGATGAAAAGAAGCGAAAACTATGTTTGTGTGTACATTGTACATAAATATGTACATATGTCTATATACCTTATATGTATGTATGTACTCTTCTTCCTTTCCTTTCTTTCCTTTTTATAAGGCGATCATGGAACAAATTTAAAAAAGCAAATTTCTCGATCTCACGCCGATTTGATAAAAAAAAGCTTCACACAGCAGCGGAAAAGAAAACTGCTGGTTCCAGGTCCAGGTGCATTGATGAATTGTTTAAGCCCAGCATTCGGGTGGAAATTACCAAACAGACTATTCGAGATGCGTGTGTTTCTCTGTGAACGGTTGATGGAAGGCCATTTGTCCTGATGAACGACCTCGGGATTCAGCCAAATTCGAAATCCAATTATTATTACGACGTACTAAGTACTCTGTAACTCACTTTGTTTGGACTTAAGAAATACAAATCTAGGTACCGAAACGGAACCGAATACCGAAATAAAAAAAAAACCAAAACAGAAGTTTCGGTACGTACCGAAACCGGAACCGAAATTCGTTTCGGTTTGATTCCCTGGTGTTGGCACATAATATTGATCAGTAACAAGTTCGGGAGCAATAGCATGAAAAACAAAAAAGTTTTTCCTACAAAGACTTTTTTCCACACCAATCTTTTCTATGGCAGCTATACTATATAGTAGTCCGATTTTCATCAAACTTTCTGTGAAAACATAAAAAACTTATAAATTCGAGGTTTGGGGACATTCGCGTAGAAGACAAAAAAGTTTTTCTTACTACATCATCGATGCTCTCCTGTTACCCGAACCTTTACGTATTCCCGGTTTAAATAAAATATCAAAACTCCCAAACTTTTCAATTTCCCATTTCACAATTTATACAGGAAATGAATTTTCTTAGATTTTATACTCTGTACCAAAGGTACACAGAGTTGTGGCAACACACCAACTCTAGCCAAGAGTGACCGCAAACCATCTCTGGCTGAAATACCACGCCACATCATGTCTATCGACCTGCGCCGGCATCTATTCGATTCTACACTTACATGTGTGTCCAATCCAACATTGTGTTAGAGATCTATGAGCTCGCTCCGGCCAGTTTATCGCTTGATGCTCAATCCTAATAACTGCAACACCACGCAGGAAAACTAAAATAGCTGCCGACTGTAAGGCCGGCCTATGAAAGCGAACATACATTCGCCCCCGTAAAAAGGAGTATCTGCTTCATATTTTTAACTTTTCTACAATTTTCTTCTAATTGATTCGGGGTTAGTCATTGCACTCATACCGATATCAAACTCAAGTTCTCATGCAGGCAAATTAAAGTCCTCATTGTGGCAAAGCAAAGTCCTCATTGAGGCTAAGCAAAGTCCTCATTGAGGCAAAGCAAAGTCTTCATCTAGGTAAACTAATGACCTCATCGAGTCAAACATAAAGTCCTCATCGAGGCAAAGCAAAGTCCTCTTTGAGGCAAATTAAAGTCCTCAATCTAGTGAGGCACATATAAGAGAACGGCTTCGATCGATTGCAGAACACTCACACATTATTCAACACCCGAATAAACTGACTTCGCACTCTATTCATCAAACTTGCATACTCAACATGTTCGCAGCAGAGTTTTATTCGAACCAATTGTTGGCACTCTGATTATAATCATGTTCGACTTCATTCCAATCAATTCGGCTGATTGTTCGTTTGGCTCAACGACGATTGTTTAGAGTAAGCAAAAATCACCTCGTATGAATAAACTCTTGCAGAGACGCATAGGCAGTGACGGCGCTGCTGACAGCTATGAAAAAGAGAGAGATGGAAAGAGTGAAACCTCTCGCTGAACGCGGTGGCCGGTCAACGCTGAGTTTTGTTCGATCGAACACATAAACGTCCGATCAAAAAACTCTAGCTGCTAGTCGTCGTATTATTAGCACATAGCGCCGTTCTATGCGATTGCGTTGTGAGTTGAATATATTCAGCTCTGAGTTTGGTTGATTGATTAAATGTGAGTAAGAATTTTTGTGTATGAGCCAATCAAGAAAAAAGTGATTTTTGCAGTTCTCTGGCACATAACAGCCCTCAATCTATCAAGGCACACTTAAGCCCTCAGACGCAGATGCTATCAAGTCCTCAACTAGAGGCAAAACCAAGGATGCAACCGATCGGAAATAAAGACTGGTTCGGTTTGGTGGTTTATAGAAGCTTTAAGCCACCGGTTCGGTTTATAGCACGGTTTATGAAACAAACAAAACCGCAGTTTTGGTTCGGTATAGTGGTTCACTCTTACTTTTTGAGAATTATATTTCCAATAAGTATTTTTGGAAAATAAAGTCATACGTGATTTCCGAATAAACGTTCGTATTTCACTTTGAAATTCTACAATCATAGCCAAGTACCATCATAAAGAGTTTCTTTCAGGAACAATGGCTGCAGACGTTCATATATTCATATATATAAATAATCAACACAGGAGACATTTGTCATCTCCACAGAGCATATAAAGTTTGTGCAAAAGTATATAACAGGAAGAAGGAATCATTTCCGGCTCCATAAAGTCACGTCCCCGCAATTCAGGTAAAGTTGCAGTAAAGCTGCATTCAGGTGCTACAGAGTATATTAAAGTCGATCTTCAACGACTTTCCAACTTGTTATATTATTATATGTTTGCAACGCATAGAAGGAAGTATCTCCGACCACATAAAGTATATATATTCTTGATCAGCATGACGAGCAGAGTTGATATAGTCCGTCTGTCCGTCTGTTTCTATGCGATCTTCTCCGTCAGTTTTACAGCTATGTTAACCAAACTTTGCACGAAGTCTTTTGGTACAAAAACGCTGCACATTTATCAGAACCGGCCGGTTTGGATGACTTTAGCATATAGCTGCCATAGGAACTATCGGTCGAAAAAGTAGTTTTAGTGAGAAATACTTTTTTGTCTACAACGCGAACGTCCCCAAACCTCATATTCATTAGTTTTCAATGATTTTACATAATTTAACCAAGTTATATTAAAATCGGACAACTATATAGTATAGCTGCCAAACAAAATATCGTTCTGAAAAAAAGTCTTAGTAAGAAAAACCTTTTGGTTTTTGATGCTATCGCTCCCAAACTTGTAACTGGTCAGTGTTATATGCTACCACACAATTCTGCTAAGTTTGATCCAAATCGGAGGACTATAGCATATAGTTGTCATAGGAACGATCGGTCGAAAAAGTAGTTTTAGTGAGAAAAACTTTTTTGTTTTCAATGCAAACGCCCCCAAGCCTTGTACTTATCAGTTTTCTATGCTTTTACATAATTCCACCAAGTTTGATGGAAATCGGTAAACTATATAGTATAGCTGCCATACAAAATATAGTTTTGAAAAAAAGTCCTAGTAGGAAAAACTATTTTGTTTTCATTGCTATTGCTTTCAAACTTGTAACTGGTCAGTATTATATGCTACCACACAATTCTGCCAAGTTTGATCCAAATCTCCAGGACTATTGCATATAGTTGCCATAGGAACTATTGGTGGAAAAAGTAGTTCTAGTGAGAAATACTTTTTTGTTTTCAACTTTTTGTGGAGTTTGGTCAATATCTGATGAATATATCGTTGAAATAAATGATAAATAGCAAAAGCGATGGGCTCGTAATGGCCCGTACCGCTCTTCCCCCATAAAAAATTGATGAATTTGTTTACAAATTCATTGTTCCGTTAGATTTTGGTGCCCAAATTTAAAAAGAAAGATCTGCAAATTTACTTTTCTCCACCCTGGGAACTTTATTTAAATGAGGAAAAACTTCAACTTGAATGACCCACCACGAAATAAACTATTAATTAATTTAGTAAGAAGAAAGATAGCTCAACTAGACTTTTACCCTGATGGGAAACAGGCATATCGTACACCGGAAACAAAAATCCGAAATGTTCAGTCTAAAATTTTGCAGAATTTTTGTCTTGATCCCGTCTTTAGCTCGGGCATATTTTGAAAAACTCACCTAAGTAGTGTAATATTAGTATTGGAGCTGGGGTGGTGGCTCCTCCTTCTCCAATCAACGCCCGTGCGAGTTTTTATGCGCTTCGCTTTGCTGAGCCTAGGCCACAATTAGATAGATTCTCTTCCCAGAACTGTGTGCTTAGAGCATAGAGCAAAGAGATAGAGAAAGCAGAGAGAGAGAGGGAGAGCATGAGCATTGTGTTTGGTGGCATCATGCCACCAACTGCCGATGATTCTTCGTCTAGCGATTCATCTTCGGATTTGTTGTTGTTGCTGTTGCTGTTGGCTGACATTGCATTTGGTTTTTGGGAAAAACCGGAAGTAGTGTCTTCGCCGTCCGTCCGTCCACTTAACAACAGAAGCACTAGCCCGCAACTCACTCAAAATAGATTGGTCATCTAACGGGTTAGTGATCGTGGTTTGTGGTTCGTGCAACCTGATGCGAAGATGCCAATACATACACATACATAACAAAACGGGTGGAGGCGGTGGTGGAGGGGCGGGGGCTAGACCATATGTATATAAAAGCGAAATGCAAATGTTGGATGCCATTCAAAAATACCCACACGCCAACTGACCGCCCCCGCCCCCGCCCCCCTATCTACCTCTAGCCCACTCTATTGTTGGATTCAAGAATGAAACGCAGCTCCCGCGGGTCAAACGTACCGTTCTGAATGCGTTAAGCGCGCGTGCCCAGCTGCCTTGGCTTGTCAGTTTGGGTGGGGTTCGCACTCGTCCCGCCAATCTTTAATATACGAGTTTATTCCGCTAATTAAACAAATTTGCCGCATTGTTCGAAATGCGATTCGTTTTCCCCAAGTGAGGCACTTGATGGGTAATCGGGTGGTAGATTGGGCTGGCAAGATATTAAGTCATTTGTGGTCTATCGATAAATGATCGATACATGTAAATTTCGAAACATATTCTTTAACGATCTTCTAAATATTGTCAGCTGTCACATTTAATGAATCATTTTAATAAATAACAGACAAATCGATGTTAAGTTTTATTCTGTTAACGAAGTACTATCGATAAATTCACCAATTATTGAGTTCAAGTGCTAAATAAAGCACTAATAACTGCCTTTAATTGAGGTATAAAGCTAAATAAAAGACACTGCTATTTTAAGTCTTAGTTTGTTATCGATAAATTATTGATAAACTGTACAAAATATATTGTTAATAGGTTAAGAAAGATAGATAGGTTAAGACTTCCATTTCAATATTAGAATTTTCAAAACAATTCGCTGTTTCATCCAATCTGCCATTACTGGTATCGTAAAAGTCTTCAGAATTCCTTTGTATTTGAACTCTCATTCACAACAAGCCAATCTTTAAAACACTACAATTTTGATGTTTTCGTTTGGATTCCACTTCAATTTCAATTTTGGACAAAACCAAAGTCTTTGCATCGATTAAAGTCAAGTTTCGATATATCGATATCAATACATCAGTATATATAATATATAAATAATTCCAAAGTCTACAAAATAAATGTAAATCGTTTTATAACTCTTTTTTAATAGCATCTTTTAATGGATCACAATATTTCAAATTATTCCATCATTGAAGATTATGTATTACTTGAAGTAAAGTGAGCAGGAACAATTTCAAATTTTTCAACTTCATCTGCTACTACTGTGGATCTGCTAACAGCATTCCAAATTTCCGTTGCTTTTGCTAAGCAAAAATTGTAAAACCGCTTGAATGATGTTTTTAGTAGAGCCTGCTCAGTATCTTTTGTGACAACTAAGCTCAAAGTGTGTGATGCGCATCTAAAGTGCCTTGTCAAAGTTATCTAATATCAACTGAACTATCCAGTTCTATGACCTTTAAATCAGACTCTTTTAAAACTGTACACCTTAAATGCTTAACAAAAGTTGGTTACATTTTCTGTAACTGTTCCATATATTTGGGTATCTCTAAGTCCGTATTTGCTATGAAATTCAGCTAGTTTAGTAGAAATTATTTTATGTGGATGGGAGAGCGCACAAGAGAATGGACGTGTTCAGCAGAATAATTGATCCCTGAGCAGGTATCACAAAAAAATTATGCATCAAATAGTTTTTGCTGAACGAAGTGCTACATTTTAAACAACGCCCCGAGGCGATAAATTTTGAAAAGGCTGCGTAGACACATTAGCGCTCCGTGTCAACATAAATTTTGCATCTATTTGTAATTATATTTTATAATTTATTATAGTTATTTACAGCCGATTAAAAAGCTTATCTTTGCAATCAATGCACAAAATGCGCATATTCTTACCGATAGCTTTCTTCGATACATGCTCCTCTATCATGATACTTCAAATTGGCTATCATGATACCGCATCACTCGAGTTCAGCAGAAGGATCAGTGAAAATTTATACTTGATGAGGGAGCAAATTGTTCTGCTGAACAAGCCCAATGACTATGTAAATTTACAACTTACAATAAAGTAACTTTAGTACTGAGTACAAGTACAGATAGTACAAAGTACATATAGTTCGGCTTCCTAATACATATCTAGAATGGAGCGTAGGTACGGAAAATACTTCAATTTGAAAATACCGAGGTAAGGTAAAGGGTACACAAAATACATGGCTACAAATACCTAGGTACACCCCAACACTGTCCATTGGTAAGTTAGAAGTTCAATTTCACCGAAAAAAGTGGAGGAAAATTTGGAATTATCCCACTAGCTACCGAGCAACCGTGTTTCGAATCAAAACCTTGTTTTTTTTTGGGAACCTTAGACTTCCCGATATTTTCAAACCTTCTTAAAGCTTTAAATCTTTTACCGCCCCGAACGTTATTAACTTTTAGACACATTAAGTAATCAACTTTATTTATCAACTTGAACGATAGTCAAGTTATAAGCAACAAAAAGTTCGCTGCCGCAGCACAACAGCAAATCTGTTTTCCATATTTATACTGAGCATATATTTTCGCAGGTACAGAGTACTTTAAAGTCGCGCTTGATTGGGCTTTATTACTTTGTTTCTTACTAAAACCACTTTTGCGACCGATCGTCATCTGATTTCGCCCTTATTTTTGCGAAACTGTTTGAAACAGGGAATCAAACCGAATTTTATTTCAGTTCAGTACGTACCGAAACTTATGGTATGGTAAAAGGATCTGTTTTTATACTCTGTACCAAAGGTACACAGAGTATACTTGCAGGCAGATCAAGTTTATTTTCCATTTTTGCCACGCCCCCTCCCGCCTCCTCAGTTCGGAAAAAACGTCATATATCCTACAGTTTTGATGATAGATGGTTCGTACCTTCTAGAGATATCTATTAATCAAAGTTATTTATCGATTTGCTGAAGGAATGACACAGATCGTATGAACGATACACAAGTTATGAGCAAAAAACGGCCAGTTAACACCCCGCACCGCCCCACCCATCACCACGGCTTTCCATTGAACAAATGCAATCATAGTGAGAGAGAGAAGAGAGAGTGAAACTTTAGAGATGAGCGTATAATAAAAAGATTGCACGATAAACGCGTGACTCCTTGGATGTATTATAATATTATAGTCGAGGACAAATGAACTGGTACAGAGTATGCAGTACAAATACCTAGGTACATATTTTGTGTACCTTTTACCTTACCTCGGTATTTTCAAATTCGAGTACCTTTTACCTTACCTATTTTCATTTACCTTGTTAATATGTAAGGTACTAGATACTTTTCGTACGGGACTTTTTCGCTCTGAATACATTGTAACTGAGATGCTGCCGCGCTCTGTCATATTGAAAAGAAAATTTCCAGAAACCTGCTTGTGGCTTTAACTGGACATCCGGTAAACAATCTGTGTTCAAAAACTATACGATCCATGCTAGATAATAGGAAGGCCGGAATATCAGCCGGGTTTCCATTTTCACTTTCGCAAACATATTGCGATTTTTAGACAAATTTTTTACTTAAAAACGGTTTTTAATCGCAAAACTTTTACACAAGTGAAAATGGTAACACGGCTGTAAAAGAAAAATACATTTTATATGTACGTTTACCGATATTTGGAGTTGCAATA
Organism: Lordiphosa magnipectinata; assembly: GCA_037044535.1. Classification (NCBI taxonomy): domain Eukaryota; kingdom Metazoa; phylum Arthropoda; class Insecta; order Diptera; family Drosophilidae; genus Lordiphosa; species Lordiphosa magnipectinata. Next base: position 121,462 of record JBAMBO010001548.1, read on the forward strand.
ACAAAATTTACTTTCGTGTAACCGGCCACTATATAGAAAACAATCTACATCGTCATTCTCTCGTGCTCGCATATAAGCGTGTGCAATTTTCTCACACATATGAAATAATTGCTACTATATTAGTTGAAGTTCATAGCAAATGCGAACTTAGAGATATCCAAATGTGAAACAGTTACAGAAATTTATCCAACTTCTAAAAAACACTTAAAGTGTACAGGTTTGAAGGAAACACGTGAAGCCTGATTTTTTAGAAGGGTCTGATATAAATGTTATAGAGCGGAATAGCTCAGCGGTTGTTCAATTCTTTCTTAGCGAAAGCAACGGCAACTTTGAATGCTGCTAGCAGATCCAGAGTAGCAACAGATAAAGTTGATAATGTTATTTTTATCGCAAGAGTCACAACTTTGCAGGGAAAATCCAGTTGTTATTTAGGATTTTTTCTGACTTCAATGCTTGAATAATTTGAAATATTGTGATCAACTTATGGATGCTCTTAAAAAAAGACTTTAAAACGGTTTTCTTTTTTTTTGAAAACTTGACATCAACCGAGGCAAAAAGCTTTACTTCAAATTGAAGTGGATTCCAAATAAAAAGAACAAATTTGTAAAGTGTTTTAAGGATTGGCTTGTTCAAAAAATTAAGGAAAATTTGGAAACTGTAGTCAATGAGAGTTCAAGGATACGATACCAATAATCGAAGATCTTAACTTAACTTGAACCATGCTTTTAAATTTAAAAGTTCCTTTTTTGTGCCTTTACCTTTACCTAGGTACTGAAAATTCCGGATACCTTTTACCTTACCAAGGTACATTTTTTGATATTTACCTTATACCTTACCTGGGTAAGAAAATTGGGTACCTTTCCAATCACTGAGAGTATGTTATAGTCGGGCTTGACCGACTTTCTCACTTGTTCGTTTCTTGTATTTTTTGTTTAAATGGCTATGCAAAATTCTTCTTTGGTCACCATTCTTGGTACCGTTATCATGAATTTTGCGTGATGTGAGTTTGATGTACATTTGGCGGTGAGCGTTAACCCGATAAGCCTTATATACGGGTCACGCACACACATACAAAGCTTCTATGACTTGGCGTTTGGCTACAGTTGTCGGAATTTTTGCTACAAGTCTGACTTGGGATTCTCAAGCGATCTTAGCAGTTCTGGCATGTGTTGGGCATTGAAGTTGGGCAAAAGATCGCTGATGATCAAACTGTGGTAGTTTGTGAAATAGCTATACGATCAACCAGCCTCCTTTGTGGTGTTTTGCGTGTCTTGTTTTAGAAATGTTATGATAAAAATCATCACTTATAGACCTAGAGCCCGCTAAAAAGTTCTATGATTGAAATCTTAAGGTCACTAAAACAGTCACTTTGTGAAATAATTAAAGGTAACCTGTGGATGCATTTATAACATAAAACAATGATTCTTTAAGTGTTTTTTTGATACTAGCATGCCACGAATATTATGAATATCAGCATCTCGGATATAAGGTAATCGGAGCGAAAAAATCACGTCCCTTACCTTTTGACTAGGTAAATTAAAATAAAGATCTACATTGGTAAGGTAAAAGGTACACGAAATATGTATCTAGGTACTTCCAAACACTGCGGGTAAATAGCAGATGTAGATCAAACGGTCCATAAAGCTTTGATAGATAGTAATGGCAAAACTAAATGTAGCTGTAACGGCACAAAAAATCGCGAAATTTTCATAATTTTATGAGTTTTGGAAAACAGTAAGATTTGATAGCAATTGATGGCAATGATCGAACGGTACAAAAAGTCTTTACGGGTCAATCTCCAGCGGTCCAAAAAATCAGAAAATATTAGATTAACATGAAGATTTTATATTTGGCAATTGAAGACGGATAAATAGGAGGTGCCGGTCTATCGGCTTAACAAAATTAAAACATTTGCAAAATATGAATTTCTTATATGAATTAAGAGTGACATAAAGACGGGTAAATAGGAGGTGTAGATCAAACCCACCAAAAAAATTGCCAAATTTTATGAGTTTAGATTATTATGAAGATTTGATAGATGGCAATTGTCAAGTAAACTTCACCAAAAGTGGCATAGAAACGCTAAACAGAATGCTTTATATAAACAACAACAACCATTGGAAGACGTTTTATGGCCCAGCAATTACTAGGTACTCGGCCAGGTCGTTATCAGCTCATTGTTGGTGCATTCTTAGTTATGTTATTGTTGCATGTTTGGCTGACAGCCACAAGTGCATGGCGAACGGCAAATGGCGAATGGCGAACTGCCGATGCCCGTTGGGCAATTATATGGCATGCCAATCGCGGGTGTTTATAGTATTTGCCATATACCCCGAGTATACGTATTACGAGTATAAGCTTTGGGTATGGGTATGGGTATGGGGCTGGCGTTGGCGTTAGCGTTGGCATGGCCCCCCCGACATAAATAAAATCAAATCATGAATGAAAATGCGTTCGCCTGAGCGAATTTCCTGTGTGTTGCAGTCACTCCTCCTATCCCCAACCTCCCCCAGCTGCAAATTGTTTAGCATGATTATATATGATTATTTATATATATGTATATAGTAGGTATATGTATAAATGATAGATTTGCACTTGAAAGCGTTGAAAAGTCGGCCAATTTGCATGGCTAACGAATGGGCAAAGTAACATGGTGAAAGAAGGGGATGGGTGTGGGTGGGTTGTGGTTTGGGTGTGTGTGCACCATTAGTCATCTCTTACAGCCCCAATCGCACATGATCAGATTTTCTTTCTATGGCTAAATAATTACTTAAAATACGAATATTGCCTAATTTGGACATAAATTGAATTGAGACGCAACAGGGCGTATACGTAATGTGTACCAAATTGCGCATACGCTGCGTATTTTTATTATTATTGTGCATTATGGCGCAGAAAATTTTGTTGATGGCTCATCCTTAGATCTTTATGAATATGTATAATATATAGGTATATTATAGATATATATATATGTGAGCGAGCACTTGACCCGCCTTTTAGCTATTTAAGCGAGGGTAGACACAGAAAGTATTTAGTCAAACAGAAGTGACTTTTGTGTCACTTCTGTTTCCACCTACCCCTCTTTCTCTATCTTTTGGCCGTTGACGCAAAACTGAAAATGCTGCCGCTCCGTTGTTTTGTTGCCAAATTGTTATGATCTACTTAGTTGGATAGAGTTCATCTATGCCACAAAATTTTCGCACTTAGTTGACCTTAAGAATGCTCAAAATTGAAACTTGCGCAAAAAAAAAAAAAGAAAACAAAAATTTTGACTTGGAAATGCCAATGAAATTCCGACAGCGAGAAATTGCCCCGCACTTGTAAGACATGTGTAAATATTTATATTATCCGCTTGTTTCTTTCTTGTTTTTTTTTTGCGTATTTTTCTGTACAGTGACGTCGACGTCGTTGACCGACGCAAGAATTTTGGAATTCGGCTTGCCCGAAGGACGCCTACTTGTTGTTGTTGTTGTACGTAATGCTCGGTTTCGAGTGGGCGCATTCTGTTTTATTATGTGTGTGTGTGTGTGTGTGTGTGTGGTTTTGGTGGCATCATGAATCAGGCCTTTGAGGCCTGTGGGAATTTCTATATATACAAATTTTGGTTGCTGCGAATTCTATTTTTTTGTATGTTTTGTTCTGCGGTCACGTATTTTTAGTTGGCTTTTTCTATTTGTTTTCTGTTTTGATTCAATTTCCAGTTGAGTAAGTCTGTATAGCCCTCAATGGGATTTGAGTTGGTGGTGCCCCCCTCCTCCTCCATGATGATCACAATTATTGTATAGATAATTCAGTTTAAAAGCAGCATTGGGCACAAAGATTGCATTTTGTTGTTGCTCCAAGTTTTCAGTAATAATTCCAACATCTTTTCTTAAGTGGCTTTTAGTGATCAGATTAAAACCAGAAAAAATGGGTGTATAGATCTGAAGCGATAAGAACAGTGGCAGAGTAACTTTAATTCCATCTATGTCGTTTGGAACTCACATGCGACGAAGGACATCAGAGGGAAAATGAAGCATTGAATTCAACTTGGAAAACATTTTTTGAATAAGCCGGATATTTCTTTGAGTAGCAAGTGGAACAGCTAGAGGCATATTTGTAGCTGTATGCAGCACAAGTTTGTGGATTCTTCACTTCAGCTGCATTTCATAAAAAAAATGCTCAAGATAGCAGAGACTACGCCCAATTATGCACTTTATCTGGAAACGGCAGCAGAAAAAGGATATTTGTACGTTCTAAATTTGCAACTAAAGTACATTCATAGGGTAATGTTTGAATACAACGCTTGCCGACTAACCCACATATTAACCAAATACGTAATACGAAAACAAGTTTTTTGGTTTGACGAAATATAAAATCTATTAGAAAGCTGCGAACTTTCTCAAGAACACTGTTGCAATATAAGTATTAAACTCCTCATGGAGCTAAGAAAAAAAGACCACATATCCCACATCCAGAGTGCAACACGAAGCGAATCTCGCTTCTATAAGTATCTTGACTATATGAGAGGTACAAACACGGTTGCCACTTGAAAATATTAGATTACACCAAAAAAAATGTTAAAAAGAGCCATTTTCATTAAAAAAGAGCCAACAAAATTTTCTTCCCTTATTCATGTTATATTTTCATTTAATAAAATACAAAATATCGCTTTCACAAAATCGTTAAATTAGACATCAATTTTTTGAGTATTTTTAAATGTACAAATAATCCCAAAAAATATTTCATGTATTAATTAATTTCTATGGCAATAAGGCATAACAGCATAGCTCGAGTTATGTTAAAATTGAGTTTTTAATACGAATGGCTTCCTCGGATTTAATTCTATATTGTGTCCAAATTTCACACCAATCGGATGAGTGGTTACAAAGATATAACGGTAACACAAAACAACGTAAGTCTTGGGAAGTCTGAATAAGTATTGGTCTGTAAGTCAAAATACTAAAATAACAACTTGATCTTATCAAAATGACTTATACGAGTATACTTAAAGAAATAACTCTTCCAATCTGTAAAAAATTTCCACTTTACGACAAAGCACTTTATTAATATATTCATTAAGGGCCGATTTGTCATCTGCTATATAGCTGCTATATGCCAGATAAACTTAGAATATGCTCGGTTACTTGTTATTTTATGTGACAGTTAGTGCTTTGTAAAAGATGTGAAATCGGCCCTTAAAGGTAATAATTGCTTCCTGAAAAATACGGAAAACACACTTCTGCTTTCAATCCACAGATTTCTATACATTATAAAAACTAAACAGTCAATATTTTTATTGTTTACATACATAAATCATACTCTAAGATCAGTACCTAATGTGGCTCTGTACTCATACTCAGCTCCTTGCAAACTGAATCAAATTCTAGTTTGCAACAATTTGCCGAACCAGCTCCAAATCACCGTTTTCTTTACTTATAAAATGGTCGATTCCCCAATACACTTGCTATACATATATTGTGACTAAGTTCCAAATTATATCTATAAGAGTGTGCAACAAAGTTATTGAGAATTACACTATGTAACAATTTTCTGTAGATTGAAGGGTTGGTGGTGATTCTAGATGATTTTCGTGTGTTGAGATTTTTGGTAATTTGGGATTAAAGTTGCATATAATGCCTATTTTGAACCTTTTAAAGGGCGATTTGTGAAGGAGCTTACTTTTGTTTTGACTCTAATAACACTGTGCAACACTAAAAAGTTGATAGAGTCGAGACCAAAAAATTCTGAAAGGGTATGATGATAGTACAAAAACCTTCGCTGGGTTTGGTCTGTTTAGCTGCCGTTTTCTTTTTATTGCACTTTGAAGTTTTCAGCTTCTGATTGGGATTCGCAACTCCATATCTCGTAAACTATTTGGAATTTCGCATTGACGTCTTAGAGGAAGTCGTTGCTCTTGGCTTAGCTTACAAAACATTCTTAAGTAGCAACTCAAAAAAGTCACATGTTCATACTCAAAATTACAAAAATGTCTTAAAATCATCATGTTATCCCCTCATTTTGTACGGTTTTTCCACTTTGTCTTGAAAACTGTAACGAATTTGACTAAGCAATGCAGGACAAAAACTTAGCTTGGACTTAAATAAACAAACGATTGGAACATAGCAACTTGATTCGATTGGTCCTTCGTATAGTTACGGGCCCTTAAGCATGTAGAATTGGAGCCAATACTCGAAAAATGGCAATTTTTGGTACCAATTGGTCGACACAGTCAAAAATTTTGATTGTTTTGTATTAAATCAAGAAAATAGTAAGAAAACATAACTTAAAAACTGTAAATAAAAAAATTTAATATTTTTACTTTTTTACCGAAAATGTTCGTTTTTTCGAGTTTTTATGACAGTTGTACGTGCTTGTGGGCCTATAACTATGTGAAAGAGTAACTAAATGAAGTTTGTTCGTTCTAACGGTTTGTTTATTTTGGTCTAAGCTACAACTTTGTGCTGTATTACTTGTCCAAATTTGAAACGGGTTTCAAGATGATGTTGAAAAACTGTAGAAAAGTGGTCAAAACTTGGGTTTTTTGGGAAACTTTTGTAATTTTGAGTATGAAGATATAATTTTTTAGATTTGCTACAAAGAAATGTTTTGTAGGCCAAGCCAAGAGCAACAACTTTGTTAAAGATTTTAAAGCAATATTCAAAATAGTTTACGAGATATGGAATCGTTAGTCCTACTCTGAAGCTGAAAAGTTCAAAGTGCAATAAAAAGAAAACGGCAGTTAATCAGACCAAATCAAGACTGGGTTTTTATACTACCATCACACTCTTTCAGAATTTGTTGGTCTCGACCCTATCGGCTTTTTTCAGTTCAAAAATGTGTCACAGTGAAATATGGGACGGTACAATTCTACGATTTTCTTAAGCGAAGATAAACCATTTATTAGCATTACTTCGCAGAAGTTTTGGAATTTTTTTAATTTCTACGTCCATTTCGGGCTCCATGCTAAAAAACCAATTCCAATAATAAAGTGACAGTGCACCAACAGGAAAATAAAACACAATTTTTGGTGCAAAAACACCAAGTGTGGCAACCGTGGGTACGACATACTGTAACAATTCATAAAGCAGAGCGACAATTAGTTGGATACTTAAAACACGCCCTGATTCTCTGTGGTTAAACGGAAGCATACACAGACGGGGGAAATAAGGAGTGCACTCTGTGCAACCTTAGGGAGGTCGAGGATATAACACACTTCCTAGGCAGATGTCCTGTTCTCAGAGAGTTTCGTTGCAGATCCCTTGGAAGAACGGAACTTACGGAGCAGGAGATAATATGCATATTAAAAGTTGAAGACCCATTCAATTGGATTATGATTGCGGATTATATAGAAAAGGCCATCTATTATATATTTATAAAAGAGTTCAACCTCACTGAATGACTGGTGACCGTCGCACAGCCCAAACCATAAGAGATGGGATGCTGAATTTTTCACATTAGTTTGTCTCTTCTACTGAAGGTGAGTACTAAGAACGGATTTTGGAAAATTCTGTCGGGAAATGTGGCAAATTCGCGAAAAACTTTTGTATTCAACTTTTTTGGTTTATCATCCGATCAAGTTCAAACTCATTTTCAAAGATATTTATGAAAATTCAACAATAACTGCATACCAATTTTCCGGAAAATACACCCCCCTGGGTGGAAAGTGGGTGGTCAGAGTTGCGTGGCCGAAAGTTTAGTTGCCAGCGATAAGCTCCAAACTTATTTTCAAAGTTACACATCCGATTGACTTGAAACTCTGTTTGTAAGTATAGAATACGAAATAATTTGATAGGATTTCCTGAGCTATGTAATTAGGTGGGCTCCGACAAAATTGTCAGCGTCTCCGTACCACGCTTAAAGCCCCATACGGACATCCGACGATCGTAATTTAGCTAACTTCGTCATATGTTTCGTCACCGTGGAACGTAAGAGTAGTGTGACCAGAATAAAGAAAAAATTACGCCGAGAATTGAAGTTTGTGGTATTTTTAGTTTTACTGGCTGACTGACTTATATTTGCAAGTGAAATTGGAGTAACTGCTGGTTGTGGCCCATCTTCAATGCAGTCACCCACCTGAGTTGACGACAGCATAGACTCAGAAATGCACTCTTCTATATCCACTGCAGAATTGTCCACGCACTCAGCAGGAAGCAAGCGGTCCGTTTGAAATGTCCTGTAAAATAATGAATCGTTCATTAAACTAATTTACAAAAATATTATTGATCGGCTTACCTACGCTTTGATGAGACATTCGGCAGAAACGACATTAATGCGCCGAATTCCCAATCAATGTTAACATCGTCCATAAAAGAAGGGCTATGTATTGGCTCACCACCGGCGCTACCAGTCTTCATCTGCTTTGCGCTTCTGCCTTATGATAGCGATAGCTCTCCCGCAAAGCATTAAAGCCTTTTCGGCAATCAGCCACTGCAACATATTGGTACAAATTTTAATCGAAGTGATCAAAGTGTTTATTTTTCACATATGCACATACCTTCTTTTTGTAATCTATCGACCAAATAACATCCCGCTTTTTCACCGCCAAAATTCAAGTAATTTTTTCATCATGTGAAAACATTTCCAAGCGACTCTTTCGTTTTTGCTTTTCTGCCATGTTCTTTTTTCGTATTATTTTTTAGTTCACTTTAGCTTAATGCACTCCAGCTGATCGATGCGCAGAGTGACTTAACAAGGTGCATTCTCAATGCTGCGTCAGCTGCTCAAAGCACAATAAGGCCCACAGCCACTTTACATAGTCTCCACAAATGTGCTGTTAAGCGTAACATTGACTGTTAAGGGTGACATTCAAATTCTGATCTCCGTACTTGCAAAAAGTTCAAGTGGCGAAGTTGTAACTTCTGCTTCTTCTTCCCTCAATTTTTGTATGAAACTTCTCGTTGCTTCGGATGTCCGTATGGGGCTTAACCCTATAAATAGAACCGGTTCTATTTCACCTGACAGCTCAGCTGAGTGGCCTCATGTCTACTCAGGCGCCTGTGTACACGGGCTGACAGCAATCAGGTAGTGTAAATATAGTTTTTGCTATGTCTGGATGTATGAATCGACCTACACGGTGAAGCAAACTTCATGAAGTTTTTGAAAAAGCTTTCGTTTGTAGGACAGAGGTGTAGTGGTATCGCTTGCCCCTCTACACCTCTTTCCTACAAACGAAAGTTTTTTTTAAAAACTTCATGAAGTTTGCTTCACCGTGTAAATCCCGACTTATCCACTATTTTAAGACATGTGATCCCGAACATCTCCTGCAATTGTTCACAGACCTACAATTCTTTCTTGAAAATTACCAATTGATTTGTGTGAGTGTCTCATTTCCTCTACGGAAAGATATTCTCTATATTCAGTACGATATTTAGCGTTGGTAAGGATCACTTATATAAGAATTTTAAAGATAATCAAATCTAACTATGTTGTGTGTGGAGAGAAATAACGTGGCGGGTTGAGAGTGTAAGGCGAGCTATATGGTTGTCCACCGCTGATAAAAGTGATCCAAACGAAGTGTCTTTCCAAGGTCGGGAATAGGGATTGCGGCTATACTGATGGCGGCGTAGCGAAGCGCTCCGGATAATATGCTAGTCGACTAGTTTATATATGTAAATCTCTTAGATCGACTGATTTACTGACGGATTATCCAGCCACAGCCCAGACAGACACAGACCTTTGTTCAGTTATGTAGAAGCGCATTATGAAAGAAAATTTGGAAAAATCGATCACGAAGTAGGGAAAAAGTTTGTATGGCCATATACTTACCACAACCAGAGCTACAACATGGCTCATGGTTGATGTTATTGGAATATTTCAGCGTTAGAGTTACAAATACAGCGTCAGGGGCGGAAAAAGCTCCCAAACAATTGGTTGGGATCCCTATAAGTATACAAGTGATACAAGTTAGTATCAATTTGATATTCTCGATATATAATTTGAATATTTCAAAGTTATCAATTTGATACTTGAAGTATTAAAGATAAAATTTGTTACTCAATTTGTCAAAAGTTTTAAATTGCTGACTAAATTGTGTCATTTTGATGATAACTTTTTTTTGGTCCATTTTTCAAGTGTAGGCAAAAGAAAATAACAACAATGATTAAGACCAAAATTTAAAAAAAAAAAAAAAATTGAGTAAGTCAACAAACACACACAATGCACACAAATTCTAAACACCTGAAATCCACTCACCTAACCGAACTGACGTCACAGAGCCCACATGGTTGATCTATTTTTGTTGGTTGGGTTCTAAATTTAGTTCATTCTCGGCTGCCCAAGTACAAATGATGAGCACATCACAATGATGACGAAGAACTTTACCGATCAAATCTTGAACTTGACTTGGTCAGATAAGACATTGGACTACAGTGTGTACCGAGTGAAGTTCATTTTAAAGGTTATCTCCATGATGGATGCTGAGCGCAGCTGACTATCGCTGGTTGTTCATTTAGATTGAGTTTGCGGCCCGGTCATGGCACTACATTTGGTAATAGCTGGGATTTGCCTTATCCTCGGATTGCTGGCTCTCGGTTGGCAGCCTTTGCGACGTCGAAGGAGAATCTATGAGCTGGCTACTCAGTTTCCCGGACCCAAATCGTATCCCCTCGTGGGCAATGGCATGCTCTTTTTGGGTCTCAGTCCAGCGGAGGCGTGTGCGTTAATTAATGAACTGGCTGGGCAATATGGTGATACATTTAAACTGTGGGTGGGACCCGCATTGAGTATATTGCTTTTTGATCCACGCGATGTGGAGCAAGTGCTGGGCAATACACAGCTGTTGACGAAGGCGCTTGAGTATGATTTGCTGGGACGTTGGCTAAATGAGGGTCTACTGGTCAGTAGCGGTCGGAAGTGGCATCAGCGGCGTAAGATTATAACGCCAGCATTCCATTTTCGAGCATTGGAGCAGTATGTGGAGATATTCGATAGACAGACAAGGCAATTGGTGAAGAATCTGCAGAGAAGTGTGAAGGAACAGAATCCGGTGGATTTGGGGCATGTGATACATTTGTGTGCTTTGGATGTGATTTGTGGTGAGTGGGGGGGGGGGAATGTGGATAACTAATTTAAACGAATATTTATGGATAACTTTATATATTTTTGTATTTCTTTTGCATATCTAGGTTAATTAATTAGAAATTTAAATTAATTGAAATGGCTTTTCAAAGCTGATTGATGGATCTACATAGTTCGATTGTGGTGGTGAACGAATGTGATGTGCAATCATGATTATTAATTTTTTTCGATTGTGATGCACGAAACGTGTAGGATTTCAATATCTAAACGCGCCGTGCAGAGAAGCTACACAAACTTAATGGGTTGAAAATCCCAGTCAAAGCGTGTAGAAATCACACATTTTCACTTGCACAAAAAAATATCACACATTAAACAAATTTATATTTTTTTTTTACTTACTCTGGGGTGATTTAAACTCGGGGGCCTTGTACTGAAAAAACAAGGTTGGAACGATGCCTTAGACGGCTGAGCTATGCAGCGCCTGTGAGGCAAGGCATCTAATATGTTACTTGTATTGAAAACATACACCAATTTTTGCTTGCTTGTAATTCTTAAGTTCGAATTCAGTGGTCTCATCATGGGAATGAAATTTGCACACGCTTCGTGTAGATTTCCAACATGTAGCATTCAGCATTTGTAATTCTAAACGCTTGTGCAGAAAAAAGCTACACGCCACGTGTTGAAATGAGAAAGCCACACGTTTCGTGCAGAAAACCCTGCACTGCACGTCGCGTGTGGAGATCAGTTTTCTATACGAAAAATGTAAGAATTCAATACTGATTTAAAGCTAAAATTTTGTCGTTTAGAATTTACACACGCGCATGTAGGATTTCAATATTCATACGTCGCGTTTAGAAAACCTACAACGTTCGTGTGGTATTCAGATTGCTGCATGAAAAATGTAGAAGTTATTTGGAAATAAGCTGATTTTCTTATGTCTTGTGCGCAGCATTTAGCTTTTCAACACGAGACGTTTAGATATTGAAATCCTACACGTTACGTGTTTGGGATTTCTGTACGTCGCGTGTAGCTTTCTGAATTCTACGTTTTGCGTGTGCAATTTAGCAGGGCGCAACACGTTTCGTTTAGCTTTGACGTTTCTAAACGCGCCGTGCAGCCAATTTTGTTTTCTCTGATTAAGATATATAGCCGATTTCCACATACGCGCGTTCTGTTATAGATTGCACGATTTTTCGATAAATCCCAAAAGGTGTTTCTACTGCATTCAGCGTCCACTTAAGCATCCACAACTGCTGATCTGGTCTGTTTGTTTACCTTTGCGCATCAATCAAAATAAATTAAAGACACTTTGATTTGCAATTGAAAAGCAACAATTGCAGCTTATGCAGTTAAAAAAAAGGTTTTGCAAGTGATGAACGGGTGTGCTGTGCCGAGCGCTACGTACTAATATTTGGCAATTGTAAACTAGAAACAATTACATTAGTATTCCAGTTTTGATTTCTTTATTATTTCTAGCCGGTTCCTTTTGAAAGACCCGATTTTTAAGGAACTCTTTCCTGTGGATGACAAACATTTCAGATTTTAGTGGAGCTGCTGCCTGGGACTTTTCGGGTTTCAACCCCACTAGACCGCTCTTTTTACGCTTGGTTCATCCGCAGATTAGTGATCGATTGGCTATTTGGATTATACAAATTCAGATGGTCCAATTTTATTCCCAGGTGGCAGGATTTGGATTATCCAAATTCAGATTGTCAATTAATTTTTTTTTTTTTATGTATTTATTTAGAGTCGACAAACAAAGGTTGTGAACAAAAGTATAAATACGTTACAAAAAAAATTTTATGACCTAAGGAAGCCTATCAAAGAAAATCTAATAAAATTACAAAATAAACTAATAACGACTCCGACACGGTGGGGGTATTTTATTTGCCCGTCCGGCCAGCTATACCCCTATTCACAGCCGATTGTAGTCAGAGACGTTATTAGAGCTAACAAAAACTTTAATAATATAGAGATCGAGAAAAGGGAGAGAGAGAAAAAACCAAAACCTATGTAGGAGCAAAGGAAAAAATAAGATAATATAATAAATTAAACTAAAACAGAGATAGAGAGAAAGAGAGAAAACTATCTTAAACTAAACTTTAAAAATTAACAAATGTATGCGTAAAACTTAAAACTAAATAACCGGAAAATCTCCGACCCAATGGGGGAGGATTTTTTAGTCAGTCCGGCAAGCTATGCCCCTACTTACAGCTGGGAGTGGTCAGAGATTTCACCGGAGATAATTATAGAGAGACGTTCTTAGAGAGAGAGATCTGTTGAGAGCAGGTGATTGAGATCATTGTAATTCTTACATAAAACTCGAAATCGATTATACTGGGCATAATCAGTTGTGCATCTAGACAATATAAAAGGAAAATAGTTTCTAGTTGGCCTAGAAGGAACGGAAAAGTTAAGGCGACCTAAGAGTTCGGTAGAGTCTACATCACCGATAATTAGCTTATGAAGAAAAGAAACACCTAAGACTGTTCTACGGTTAGCTAACGAAGGAAGGTCAATAAGCAAGAGTCTGCAGGAGTACGATGGCAGACGAAGGTTAGGGTCCCAATTTAGTCCACGAAGAGCAACAAGCAAGAATTGCTATTGTACTCACTTAATACGATCGATATGCTTTTTATATTGCGGACACCAGACGGACGAGCAGTATTCAAGTACAGGACGGACTAGAGCAGTGTACAGGAGCTTTCTGGTGTATGGATCATTAAATTCCTTCGACCTACGTTTAATGAATCCAAGTACACCTTTCGCCCTATTATCAATAGAGGAGATATGAGGATTAAAACTCAATTTTGGGTCAAAAAGAACTCCAAGATCAACGACTGTAGATATTCGTTCTAAGGGTTCATTGCCAATCGTATAGGTAGCCAGCGAAAGTTTGCAACGATGGAAAGTCATAAACATGCACTTGGAGCAATTAAGGTGTAATTGATTAATCCAAGCACCAGGACTGCAAGGAGTTTAAATCATCTTGCAGTCTGATGGAATGCGTCGGGTCGTTGAAAGATGAAATAAGTTTTACATCATCGGCGTACATAAGTATCCGAGAGTAAGACAATATTGTGGGGAGATCATTAATAAAAATAGTAAAAAACAAAGGCCCGAGGTGGCTGCCTTGTGGCACACCAGAAGTGACAAAGACAGACCTTGAAGTATTAGAGCGAAGCAGAACTTTTTCAGTTCTATCTTTTAAATAGGACGAAATCCAAAGCAGAAAAGAGGAAGGAAATCCTAAAGGATCAAGCTTAAAGAGGAGAATATCGTGGTTCACAGAATCAAATGCTTTACTGAAGTCGGTGTAGATGACATCAGTTTGATTTTTTAAAAGGAATCCATCGTTAACCATTGAGGTAAATTCAAGCAAATTGGTCGTAGTTGACCGACGCTTTGTAAATCCATGCTGGAAAGGTGATAAAATCGTTTTACAATAGTGCTGTAAGGATGAGGTTAGAATCTGTTCAAATAATTTTGGAATAGCGGAAAGCTTGACTATACCCCTATAATTGGATATATCCAGATTTTCCGCCCTTTTTGTGAAGAGGAATGATATAAGATTCTTTCCAAAGATTCGAAAACACAGTAGATTCTAGCGATAGATTAAAAAGCTTTAGCAAAGGATTGCATAAAGAAAAACAACACTCTTTAAGCACGCAACTAGGAATGTTGTCAGGCCCAGGGGAGTATGAGGATTTAAGTGATTTCAAATATGAAAGCAAGGAGCTTCAGAAATTGAGGGAGCACATATCGAGTTGGAAGAAGGAATGTTATAAGGATGAGAAGTATTGGTAAAACGGGCAGAGGAATAAGTTGATTGGAAGAAGTCCGCGAATAGGTCAACGGCAGTGGAGTCATCGTTAGCCTTTTGGTCACCAAGAAAAAAAGAAGAAGGTAAAGAAGAGGATTTTATTTTTATTCCCAGGTGGCAGGCGTTCTGTCCGATGGCCCACACTTTGCATGCTCCTTTCTGAAACAAATATGAATGACATTATCAAGTCATAAACTATTTGCAAATAATTGCATCTCTACCTGTACTTATTGGACAGCATTTGAAAACTTTATTTCAATAAAACAACAATATTTAAACAAACTAACATTCCGCCAATTGTTGTGCCAGCTGGTTTTGTTATCAAAATGTCTTATCGATATCGGTTTTTATCGATATTCATCGTATAAATATGAAAAATCAAGGTGGCAGAACCAGCCCAGCAAAAAATCTAACTGGTAAATACTTGTCAGTTAACTGTTATAGCTAACCGTTAAAATATGGAATGTTTCTGCTCAAACGCAAATGGGCGTCGGGAAGATTCTAACCGATTATTGACCTATCAGTGAGCGTACGTGTGAGGTTAGTCCTACTAGTTAGATAACCAATGAGCTAACTGATATTAATAACTGTTTTGGTTTGATTATTTATATTAGGACTTTAACTGGTAGCTCTAACTGGTAAGCAAATTAGTCAGTACTAACCTATACAATACTTATACATTAACAAGAACTAAAAAATACTGTAAAATTTAAAAACTAATAATTTGCCATTTCCACAGAAAAGTCCACCGAGACCAAAAAATTAAATGTACTTAAAAACACTATTTTTGATCATTTTTTCATGGTGAAATAATCAAAATGAACTAATATGAGCCTGCTACCCAAATATAGAACAATCTTTTTAAAAATCCAAGATTTTTATATATTTCAAAAAGGTCTTTTCGTACGAACGTAACGTCACGTCAGTTTGGAAATGCCCATATTTATATTTACAATTTTTTTTTTTTTTTTAATGCGTGCAGCTTATGTTTGTGCCTTTCGTGAGACAGCTTGGTAGATTTTCTTATTTCCTAAAGAAAGTCGTCTTTGCCGAAAAAATCTGAATAGAGATTAAATAAATGTGAGATAGAACTGTTATAAATAAAAAACAACGTAATGTTTACCTGGGAATATTTTATTAAATATTAATAGTTCTTTTAATGCTCGCTTGCCGTGTCTTCCATCGTAATTGAAATCGGATGCACACTCGTCAGTGATGACAATTCGGAACACCTCATCGAAAGATTTGGATAACTTCTGTTTTCCTAAGTCTCGTTTCTAAAAATTATAGACGTTTATTATTTTTGCACGATAATTTTAGTTAAAAACTTACCACTGCGTTTTCAAAATTGTTTTCCTTTAATCGTTGCTCAAAATCAAGCAGTTGAGCCACCGATCCTAAATGAAAAATAGTGGTGACTTCTGCATCTAGTTCATCTGTTGGATCTCCTAGCAAACGGCTGGTGGCTTTCAAAAGCTGCTTTGTTATTACGAGGTTTTCTCGCACAACTTTATTTTGAACCAAAATTTCGTTCTTATCAATAATCTAAAAATGAATATAGGTATTAATTTTTTGTTGTAGTGTTTATTATTAAATATTATTTATTGGTTTAAATGTACTTACATATTCACGAACGGATTTTTCCAATTGATCTCGAATCTAGTCTGTTCTGATTTTTAACTAGAAAAACGAGAAGGCCAAGCTAACTTCGTCTGTGCCGAAGTTTTTTTACCCTTGCAAAAGCTGTTTTTGAAATTTCGACCAAATTTCGCGAATCTTTTTGAAAACATATCAAATTAACAATCGCCAAGTTTAAGAACGATAAAATTGAAAACAAAAAAGTTTTTCTCACTAGGACTCATTTTCCGACCGATAAGTCCTATGGCAGCCTGAAGATAAAATCATCTGATTTCGACCAAATTTATCAAATAAGTTTGAAAGCGTTGAATATTAATAATCACCGACCTTAAGAACGATTTACTTGAAAACAAACAAATTTTTCTCCCTAAGACCCATTTTCCGACCGATCGGTCCTATGGCAGCTATAATATATAGTCATCCGATTTTGACCAAAGTTTGAAAGCTTGTTTGAAAGCATATAATATTAATAAGGGACGAGTTTAAGGACGCTAACATTGAAACCAAAAAAGTTTTTCTCAGTAAGACCCATTTTCCGACCGATCGGTCCTATGGCAGCTATAAGATATGGTCATCCGATTTTGACCAAAGTTTGCAAATCTGTTTGAAAGCATATAATATTAATAATGACCGTGTTTGGGAACGCTAACATTAAGAACAAAAAAGTGTTTCTCACTAAGACCCATTTTTTGACCGATGGTTCCTATGGCAGCTATAAGATATAGTCATCCGATCCGGTCGGTTCTGACATATTTGCAGCGTGCAGTAAAAAGAACACTCTGTGCAAAATTTCAGCTCGATAGCTTTAAAACTGAGAGACTAGTTTGCGTAGAAACAGACGGACAGACAGACAGACGGACAGACAGACAGGGTCTTAGTAAGAAAAACTTTTTTGTTTTCAATGTTAGCGTTCTTAAACTAGGCCATTATTAATATTATAGGCTTTCAGACAGATTTGCAAATTTTTGGTCAAGATCGGATGACTATATCTTATAGCTGTCATAGGAACCATCGGTCGGAAAATGGGTCTTACTGAGAAAAACTTTTTTGTTTTCAATGTAACTGTCCCTAAACTCGTCCATTAATAATATTATATGCTTTCAAACAGATTTGCAAACTTTGGTCAAAATCGGATGACTATATCTTATAGCTGCCATAGGACCGATCGGTCGGAAAATAGGTCTTAGGGAAAAAAACTTTTTTGTTTTTAAGTAAATCGTTCTTAACGTCGGTGATACTTAATATTACACGCTTTCAAACTAATTTGAAAAAGTTGATCGACATCGGGTGACTATATCTTATGGTTGCCATAGGACCGATCGGTCGAAAATAGTTCGTATTAAGAAATTTTTTTTGTTTTTAATGTTAGCGTCTTTAAACTCACTGATTACTAATTCAGTATGCTTTCAAATATATTCGCGAAATTTGGTCGAAATCGGATGACTATATCAAAAGGCTGCCATAGGACCGATCGGTCGGAAAATGAGTCTTAGTGAGAATAACTTTTTTGTTTTAAATTTTATCGTTCTTAAGCTCGGAAATTTTTTTATTTTGATATGTTTTCAAAAAGATTCGCGAAATTTGGTCGAAATCAGATGTTTATCTGTCGGAAAATGGGATTTAGTTAGAAAAATTTTGGATTTTTATGTAAGCGTTCTCAAACTCTGACATTTAAAAACTTCGGCGCAGACGAAGTAAGCTTGGCCTTCTCGTTTTTTATATATTTTTTATTATTTTATTCAAACTTCTTAACCCATTTGATAAAAGTGTTTTGTGCGATTGTTGACAATTCAATAACCTTTCGATTCATAACTTGCTTGACTTCATCTGACGATTATGAAGTGAGATATGGCTTAAAATGTAAGTGCACCTACCGAAAAAATGGAAATAATTCATATTTAAAAAACGAGATCACCCATCAAAACTACACTTAAAAATAGTTTCAGTAGAAATGGGTCTTTTTTACTGGAAACTAGTGTAATTAGAGGTTAAATGTCAGGCTTTATAAATGATGAAACTCCAGGGCTAAAAACACACCAAAACCCCAGGGTCACACCGACTTTGTTTACCTTTTTCTAACAGAAATCGAATGCCACAGAGATCGATAAGATATCTTTCGCTTAGTGATAACTTTTGAATTAGAAATCAAATGAAATGTGTACCTTTTACTTTTCACTTTGGGGGTGGCATAATGACTCTTTCAAAGAAGCCACTTGACCAAAGGGCACCGACCCATAAATTTCAACTACACACAACTTCAGTGAGAGTGAGATTAGATAGCATTTACCTGTGTTGCCTCTTGGATTAGATTATCATTGTTCACCCAAAAAGAAATAATATGGATCCATCTCAAACCCATTTCATGGCTCGTTCGCTTAGTTGAGTTACGGCTTTTGTTTCGTTTGGCCAACACATGTTGCTACTGTTGGGCTTAATCCTAGCCAGTGCCCTGTTTGTGGCCTTGCTTATATATCAGTTGAAGTTCAAACGCATCATCAATGTGATTAGCTATATGCCGGGTCCTCCGGTCTTACCCCTGGTGGGACATGGTCATCATTTTATAGGCAAAGCGCCGCACGAAATGATCAGCACTATTGTAAACTTCATGAAGAACTATGCCAAGGATGAGACCCTAAAGGTGTGGCTGGGTCCCGAATTGAATGTGCTAATGTCCAATCCCAAAGATGTGGAGGTGGTGCTGGGCACCATGCGATTCAATGACAAGGCAGGCGAATACAAGGCCCTAGAGCCTTGGCTCAAGGAGGGTCTGCTGGTCAGTCGGGGTCGTAAATGGCATAAGCGGCGCAAGATTATAACGCCCGCGTTTCATTTCAAAATTCTGGATCAATTTGTGGAGATTTTTGAGCGAGAATCGCGCATTTTGCTCAAGAATCTGGAGCAAGAGCGTCAGAGTCAGGGCGAGAGTGGTTTCAATTTGTATGATTGGATCAATCTGTGCACCATGGACACCATCTGCGGTAGCTTTAAACTAAATACTAAACTTGGAAATAATTTTGTGACACTTTTGTTTTTCTTCTCAGAAACCGCCATGGGCGTCTCCATACAGGCCCAGACCAATGCCGATTCGGAATATGTGCGAGCGGTGAAAACGATTTCCATGGTCCTGCACAAACGCATGTTTAACATCTTCTATCGCTTCGATCTGACCTATATGCTAACGCCTTTGGCTCGTGCCGAGCGTCGTGCCTTGAGTGTGCTGCATCAGTTCACGGAGAAGATTATTGTACAAAGGCGGGAAGAGTTACTGAGGGGTGCACCCACCGTTGCCACCGATGCCAACGCTGCCGCCGATGCTGATGTGGGAGCCAAACGGAAAATGGCCTTTTTGGATATTTTACTTCAATCCACTGTGGATGAGAAACCGTTGACCAATCTGGATATACGCGAAGAAGTTGATACTTTTATGTTTGAGGGTCATGATACCACTTCTTCGGCCTTGATGTTCTTCTTCTACAACATAGCCACCCATCCGGAGTGTCAGCGTAAATGTTATGAGGAGGTTACCTCTGTACTGGGAACGAATAGGCAGACACCTGCCACCTATGAGTTGCTTAACAAGCTACACTATGTCGATCTGTGCATCAAGGAGACGCTACGTATGTTTCCCTCCGTACCGCTGCTGGGACGCAAAGTGATTGAGGAGTGTGAGATAAGTGAGTAGATGAAAACAAATTCTCATTTCGGCTAATTAACCAACTTATTATCGCCCCACAGATGGCAAAATCATTCCCGCAGGGACAAACATTGGCATCTCACCCCTCTATATGGGTCGACGGGAAGATCTCTTTCCAGATCCCAATAGTTTTAAGCCGGAACGTTTTGATGTGGTAACCAGTGCCGAAAAACTCAATCCCTATGCCTATATACCCTTCTCGGCGGGACCACGCAATTGTATTGGCCAAAAGTTTGCCATACTGGAGATTAAGGCCATTGTGGCCAATATTTTGCGTCATTTTGAGCTTGATTTTGTGGGCGATGCCAGTGAACCGCCCGTACTTATTGCCGAACTTATATTACGTACAAGGGATCCACTTATGTTCAAATTAAAGGAACGGTCCTATTAAAGGTAGAAATGTTTAAAAAGAAAAATGAATATGCAATCAATAGAGTCTTTTAGTCATTGGGATCTTTAAAATTACGCTTTTTAGAAGCAGATTTCTGCAGATTTTCTACTACAATCGACAGATGATTTGTAAAAAATAAACAATTGCAAGTAATTAAAATGCATAGAAAATTTATAGAAATTATTTTGTAATTTAGTCTTTGGAATTATTTAAAAATAACCATGAAACCATCACCGACTCACACAATTTTTAGTTCGGCTCGCGTTTGCGTGAAAACACAAATGAGCATGGCTTAAGTTCTGCCGTCGGTTCATCTTTCAGTCGCATGTGTGCGCGCGCCCAACTTCATTTTGAAGTCTTATCATTAAGGCCGGTTCACAGAATTTTTTTTTTTAATAAATTTTTTAAAATTTTTATGACACACTCCATGTAAAAGAACAGTGGCGAAAATTATCCGCGGCTGAATTTATTTTCTGTGTTCTGAGACACGCTAAATAAATACACAATTGGCCTATTGATAGTTGACGTATCTATAGCGGTGTGGGTCGTCAGTGGATTGAATGAACAGCTGATGTCCTATGCGAAAATTTGTGCAGCTTATTATTTTGACATCATAAATCGACCATGGAGGACAAAAAAAAACGAAGCGCAAAATAAAAAGTACGGAAAGTTTCAGCAGAGGTTCAACTATTATCCAAGAGCCACAAATCAGCCCAACCAAATGATGAAATACGCACTGAAAACCGTCACCAATGCTAACGGGGACCCGTCCGCACTCGGTTTATAGGCTAATCACACTGAGCACATCTCAGCGGAACGTATGGAATTTTTTGAAGATGTGAAATTGCGATTCATATTGACAACATCTAACATCTAACATCTTCAGTTGTCGTCGCGACGCGTCGTCGTAGTAGCGAATTTACAAATTGCTAAAAACAATTAATAAAATGGATTTTAAAAGAACAATTGGTGGTTGTTGTATCTGTTGTTCAAAAGCAGCAACTGTTAATTCAGCAGCTTATGGCATATTTTGCCAATAATGCGTGCATTGCAGAGATCGAAGATGAAGAGGAGCTGATGACCATGATAGGCATGAATCTGCACATACCAAGAAGCACTTGGATGTTTGTAAATGGTAGTAAAATGTGGCTTTTATACGTGCAATCCCTTCAGAAGTTATTATGGTTTATTTTAAAAGCGGTTTGGCATGTTTTGGGAGAAGGACGTTCCGGACAACAATGAGCACTTTTTTAAAGAGAGCTTCCGGATGGAGCAATCAACCTTTTTAATGCTTGTAAGCAGGCTTGAAGTGTTGGGGAAAAAGGACAAAAATTTGCGCAACGCCATTCCACTTGAAAAACGAATTGCCATTGCCTTGTACAGTCTAGGTTCTAGTTCAGAGTACCGAACAATAGGCCGGCTGTTTGTGGTTTCGCAGATATATTTTCGACAACGGCATCCGTAGGAGAAACGGACATTTAATTATAATTTGTCCAAGGCCAGACGAGTTGTCGAAAATGCATTTGGTCACTTGAAGGCACGGTTTCGACGTGTCGGAAAAGGACTTGATACAGGAAAACAACGCAATTATTGTCATGTGCTGCTGTGTATTGCACAATATCCTGAATGTGCACAACAGTGCCATCAATGAAAATTGGAAACTTTACACAAACGAAACTCGAGAGCAGCCAAACCAATCTAACACTTCTGCTGATTACAGTTCTGGTGCTGAAGAGATAAGATCTGCTATTGCAAGATGTGTTAATTTGGATGAAGAATAAAAGCGAATTTCAAGGCATTAATGGTTTTATTTGCATGTTTTTTTCATTTTTTGGGTTAGAGCTTATAATATCCTTATACTATTTATTATTTTTTTCGCGCAACAACCCAAGTAGCTCGGACTGGAAGGTAGCCTGACTCGCTGCTATCTCCCGAAGCATATCACACTGATCCTTCTGATTCTCCCTTTGCCATCTCCAACCGCTCCCGTGCTATGCTCACAAGCTCCGCTTGGAGATCACGCTTGGAGCGGAATGAACACAGGTAGATGGCGTTCCACCACTGGGTCCTATTTTTTGTTTCTCCTGCCTAGCAACACATATATATAAATACACATGCGATATTGACATGGAAATGTGTATTTTTAAAAGCAAATTATATCTACCTATATTTTCGCGAAAGGTTTTCGATCTTCGTTCGAATATCGGTCTTACCGCCCACTAACCCGGCATCCCTCATTGCATCCGCCATCTCCATGTAAACATGAGAGTTCTTTCGGGTGCCTCTCAAATCGCCAATGTTTTCCTGCCAAATATCTATCAGATTGTTCTCCATGTCCAGAGTCCAGACAAGGCGACTCACGGTTGCTTTGTTGCACACTGCAAATGTAAGCAAAAATTATTCAATTTATAAATGAATAAAAATTTAAATATTAACGTACCGTTTTCCTTGTCAGGCATTTTCTTTTAATTATGTATTACATATTTTGCCATTCTTTTTCGTTGACATTGTTTATGATTCTCAGTGAATAGCAAATTTTTAGTGGTGGACCAAAAATTATAGTGAAAATTTTGATTGGAGCAAAGTAAAATAGGAACATCCCCAAAAGATGTTGGAATGATGATAAAATTTTGGCACGGCAAAATCTTATGGAACATCTTTGATAAAGATGTTAGATGTTAGATGTGCCTCAGTGTGAATAGCCTATTAGGCTAATAGCCTATTCACATTGGGCTACATCCAACATCCACCATCCATTGGCTGGATGTGCCGTAAGGTTTTGCCGTGCCGAAATTTTCTCATCCATTTCAACATCCACGGTGGATTTTCCTATCTCACAATGTTCGATTGCGTTTTCAACCGATAAATTTCAGATGCAACACTAAAAAATTGTCATTCACTGTGCAAAAATTGGTTTTCACCTCGAATATGTAAACAATGATAAAATAAAAACAAAATAAAAGAAGAAGAAAAATGTCGGAATTCAGCAGCAGGTATGTTTAATAAAAATATTTGTTTATATTTGTATAATTTTTTTAATTTTATTTCCTTAATTTTATTCCTTGAAGCCGGTAAAAAATCAACCACCAGCAGAGTGAAGTGGTCTGAGGCGATGGAGAACCATCTCATTGACCTGTGGCAGGAAAATATTGCGGACTTGCGAGGGGCCCGGAAGAACTCCCATGTCTTCATGGAGATGGCTCAGTCCATGAAGAACGGCGGGATGGACATTTCGTGGTCGGATGTTTGAACGAAGGTTGACAACTTGACCAAAAAGTATAAGTAAGTATTTTACTTGACTACGAATAATTTGCAAATATTCACTTGTTAATTTTACATTTCACAGAATACAAAAAAAAACAAGAAAGAAAGTCGTCAAGCCCGACTATAACATACTCTGTACCCTTAACGTCGCAGCTCGCATTTGCTCACGAGTTATACTCGCTCATCTCTAAGTTTCACTCTCTCTCTCTCTCACTAATATTGCCGTTCAATAGAATGCTGTGGTGATGGGTGGGCGGTGTTTACTGGCCGTTTGCTCATAACTTGAGTATCGTTCATCCGATCTTTATCATTCCTTCAGCAAATCGATAAATAATTTTGTTTACAAGGTATCTCTAGAAGGAACGAACGATCTGTCTTCAAAACTGTAGGAGATATGACGTTTTTTCCAAATTGCGGGGGCGGGAGGGGGCGTGGCAAAAATTGAAAATAAACTTGATCTGCCTGCAAGAATAAGAAATATATGCCCCATACATGTCAAACCTCTATCTCTTACCATCTCTGAGATATCTTCGTTCATACGGACGGACAGACGGACAGACGGACGGACGGACAGACGGACATGGCTATATCGAATCGGCTGTTGATGCTGATCAAGATTATATATACTTTATAGGGTCGGAAACGATTCCTTCTCCCTGTTACATACTTTTGCACAAACTTAATATACTCTATGTACCTTCGGTACAGAGTATAAAAAGTGCGTCCAAGCGGGAGGGGCGCCATCAACGTGGCTCCACTACGAAAAGCTGCACTCCTTCTTGGTGTGTTATCGCATCCATAATATGGAAGAAAACGCTTTGAATAATGAGAGTAAGTTACATCAATTATTTTGATTCTCTCCACAATATTAATATAATGAGTTGGTTGCAGATGTGGAAGAATCCTTCGCAGATGTAATCGAGATGGACCCTGATATGGCTAGCTGCAGTTCCAACTCAATGATAGCCACCAGTGCTCCCCCAGCAAAGCGAAGTAAAGCTAATTCCCAAGCCGAGCTTGTGGAAATAGCTCGCGAGAGGCTTGAAGTGCAAAAGCAGCAACAAAAATCGCAGGAGGAGCATCAAAAATCTCAAAACGAGATTCTGCAGCAAATAGCGAATAGTCAAGCCACATTCCAGTCGGCATTGTTGTAGTTCTTAATGGAGTCAAGGGACTAGAATGGTTTTATGTAAGGTATTTTGCTAAAAATAGAATAAAAGAATAAAATAAAATGTTAAGTTAATATTTTTATTGGCTTCCGTTCACACAACAGTTTGCTATAGCACATCTGATTTGTCCTGCTGACGGGCTAAAATCTGCAGAAGTATTGTCCCGATGTGGTTGTTCCCGAAATTCACTTAAAGCGATCCTCCAATTTTCATTGATTTGGCTATTGCGATTATTCAAAATGTTGGCCATTATTATGGCACTATTATTTTTTATGTGGCTATCTAGACCTTTGCCAATTCGCCGAAATCGTGCTTTCAAGTGGCCAAACGCATTCTCGCAAGAAGTCGACTGCTCCATCCTGAAACTTTCCTTAAAAAATTCCTCGTTGTTTTCTGGTGCATCCTTCTCCCAAAAATTCCCGAATCGCTTCTAAAAATATGTATAATTAATTATAATTAAAAAGATCGCACGATTTTAGTAACACTTATAAACATCCATACGCTTCTTGGCATGCGTGAATTAAAACTAGAAAGCCATGCAAACATTTCTTCGTCGTCGAATTCTTCGATTGGCTCATTTGAATCCAGCGCCACCATAAGTTTTTGTAACAATTGGTGTTGTTGTTGCGCAACAGATAAAACAACTGCCAATTTATTCATATTTTTTTTACAATTTGTGCACCTTTGCACATGCATCAGCTGATTGCCAATGGATGGTGGATGTTGCCAGTGTGAATCGGTGTTTCACATCTTTTAAAAATCCCATTCGTTCCCCAAAGATGTGCTCAGTGTGAAAACCATATAAAACAGCAGGTGGCGACCATACCCAAACCGGTCATCAAGTTTCGGTTACGGAGCTAAAAATGGAGATGGATAGCGATATGACGGAGTGGGCGTGGCTGTCAAGCGTGAGCTCGAGAAGAAGGATTTTGAATTTTCGCAAAATTCAACAAAAATGTTGTTTGAAAACTAAAAATATATTTTCCCATCTCTAGAGTTGTGTTTCACTTGAGAGCCACACAATGATGGCACATGCCAAATCCATGATTTGCAGATACTTCGAGCCGCTAACCTGCAGACGATAGCAGCATTTGTGCAAAGAAATGTACATTCAACCAACTTGGCATCATCTTGTTGTATATGTTGGCATCCGTCAGGGCCGCATGATGCACTATGTACTCCGCAAACTGTTACATTACATTTGCCAAATTCGTGTGTGGATGCCCTGCTTAAGATAAAAGTGGTATTTCTCAAAGCGATTTAGAAAAATATATATTTGATTTCGTTTTAGTGTGACCGTTCTCTGGGTTGTTTACATTCTGGTGGCGAGATAACAGAAACAAAAGTGTTTGGAAACGCAAAAGCGGTAAGTTTGCCGGCATTCAACCGCTCGTTGAGGAAGTAGAAGAAACGGAAGATGCTTAAAATTACATTTGCAGGGACCTGGAACCACGAACATAATCCTGTTCGGCGTCAACTCTGTGAAGCTGGTCACAGAGGCAGACTTTTGCTCACAATTCCTGGCTGGCCGCGCAAGACCCTTGGGAGCAACAGGTACAGGCCGACACTCAACCGCACAAGGAGTTCAATATGGTGGTCGAAAATGGCCAGAACAATGAGGAATTGCAGCGCATAGATGGTATATGTCGTGATCTGGGCGTTAAGTCCTTCGCCAGCGATATCTGGGGCATGTTTGGTTTCTATTTTGGAGATTAGACACAACCATTCCACAGGGAATGTACTCCACCGGAGTACAATCCGCCAGAATGATTGTCCTTTTGTCCTGGAGGAGAAAGTCAATATAGTACTGTTACGTTTTCAATGCAATGACAATTGTTTGGTTTATGTACCCTGCCAACTGGTGAATCATTTCTCCGAGTGCATCCGTCAACTTCAAGATCATTCCGACTTTAGCTACCCAAGTTCCATACCGCTGCTTTCCATTCGGTCGTCCACACTGCAATTTGTGATTCTCTGGATGAAGCAACACTACACAGACGATTTGCATCAATTGACCAAAACACTTCCGTCTGTGACAATCAGTTATCGGTTGGGTATCACCTGGGATCAAGCATTTTTTGGTGGCGGACTGAATCTCCTGGTTGAGTTGATAATGGCGGCTAAGTATTTGGGCGTAGATCCATTGTTCAATCATGCCAACTACTTTATGGCCAAGATTATGACGCAGCGCACAATCGACGATCAAATGAAAATGCAAGACATCGGCCAAACGTTGAATCTGGATGTGTTGAAGGAGGCCGAGGCTAAAGATAAGAAGTGAAATGTTGAAATGTGAAATTTTTTGTTGTGTGTTGTTGTTTGGTTGGATGAGCCTAAAAATAAAATGTAAGTCGACTATTGCTTATATTTTGTTTGTTGTTGATTGTTAACAAATTTTTTTCTCTACTAGTAAAAATTTCGATAAACGTCAATTTTTTTTTATTTATGTACAATAAACATATTCATAATGGAGACAAAGGAAAGATAGCCATCGAGAATAAGAAAGTGCGGCTAAGCAAAATCTTTACTTTCCTCATCCTTTCTTATACATATGTGATATTACATTGTCAATTTTTTTTTATCCGATCCAAAAATACACGACTTCTGCTCAAATTTTAAAGCAGCTAGTTCTGATTTTCGTTCTGAAACCTAAGGTAGGGTACAAGATTAGCGAAATGGTTGCAGTTTTAGTACCAGCAAAAGTTGCAACAACGATTTTTATTCTATCTTTCTGCACAATCGAATAATGGACAACATTAACATTAATTTGATTGAATTATCAGGGGCGAAACAGTCCCAATTCCAGTTTGTCGGAAATTTGCAGTGATGTAGACACTTATATGGTGTCATGTGCAAAATGATCCGAAAACATACAATACATGATACTTTTGTGTATGAAGTGGTTTCGAAAATACTTCTGCATAATAAGTTTGAACTAAGTGCATTTACTTATAATATATGAGGTTCCAGTGGGGCCGATTTCGTCTGCATGATTTGTCAAAGTGATATTTCGTACTCATAAAGCGTAGTACGGAGACGCTGACAATTTTTGCGGAGCGGAAATTGTTTAATAATTTTCAGAGCCGCTCAGAGTATGTAGTGTGACCAGGCAACAGACAGAAATCAGCTGTTGTGTGTATAAAAACTAAGCGGGCTAATTCAAATAAAATAAAAGAGAGTATAAAATTGAAAATGGAAGTCTGTGCTAATGCCATGGTCTATTTCATGGAAGCATTTTGTGTGGGGAGGTAGAAGCCGTGCCCTCTATTTTGGGTTGCGGGAGCAGAACTTAGCCACTTCGACATACTGCTATAACGACAACACAAAACGCATCTGAAGATTAAAATTGCTGGGCCGCACATTAAACCAGAGGCAATACTCATAGCCACTGCCAGCTCCATAGACTGGAGGCGGATCATACTCTCTGGGCGTATTAGAGGAGGATAGACTAAGTGAATACGGATTTAAAGGTTTCCACCACAGTAGCAACGGAAGCTACCGAAGGAGCCACTACCATAATGGGCTGTGAAGACTCCAGCTTAGGGCTGCTTGGCCGTTAGCTGTAGGGCCGTTCCGTGGGTTGTGGAGACTGCGAAGGTTTAGACTCGGGTGGAATGCATACATTGGGCAAATGGCATGCCGGGAGAAGCATACAGAGAAGGATTCCCCGCCACAAGTGATGCAGCTGCGGGTATCGAAATGCTTTTTGTTAGTCAAATCCCATAAAATGGATTGAGACTCGACCGCTTTGATTAACGCCGCTTGTTCGTCCCCCGTAAAGTTCTCCAAATGACTTTTGTATGGTTTTTTTGTTTTTTTTTTGCATCCATTTTTTTAATTGCGGTTACGGAATCTGACAATTTTCAAACAAGTTTCATAATTTGCAGACCCCCTTCGACAATTTATCAGCTGTTTTTAAAAAACGAGTTGGCAGGTCCACTCAAATTGTCATACCGAATTGTTGGTTGCTCCGTACTCGCTCTGACAATGCGCTCTGAGAATTTTTGTGAGCGGATTTCCTGAGCTACGTAATTAGATGGGCTCCGCAAAAATTGTCTGCGTCTCCGTACCATGCTTCCGAGTCAAATTAATTTTGTCGACCCAGCAAGAGCACTTTGGCTTGGGTTCATCATCATCTTCATCTTCGTCCTGCACCCACAGTAATAAATGTAATTTAATTACAATTAAATAAATATAAGAAAGCACTAAAAATGACGCATATTTACCTTTATTAAAATTTTGAAGTCGAAGATAACAAAACAAAGTTATCGCAATGTGACAGGAAAACCAACATGCGCGCTTGGTTTGGCACACTCAAAATAGTTCAAATGAGCTAATTTTGAGCTAACTCATTGGATCAGCTGTTCAATTAATTGTGGTCACAAACGTACCCGCCTCGGTCACAGAACGAGTGTGACGCCAAATGAGTACTTGTGTTCACATTGAAAAGTACTCGTTCCTGTGACACACGATTTCTGTGCCAAGGCATTGGCCGTTCACATTGCACTGTGCCACTGTGACCCTGAAATGTGCCGCACTGTGCCCCAATGTAAACTCAGCATTACTCACAAGAGCCATGGCCTCGTAAAATTGATTACTTTTACCTGAAATCATACGATGCCATAATCGCTCGGGCAGATCTGATATATGCTATGG
This sequence comes from Lordiphosa magnipectinata, assembly GCA_037044535.1. Classification (NCBI taxonomy): domain Eukaryota; kingdom Metazoa; phylum Arthropoda; class Insecta; order Diptera; family Drosophilidae; genus Lordiphosa; species Lordiphosa magnipectinata. The sequence goes on from JBAMBO010001548.1 coordinate 151,095, forward strand.
TAGTCCAATCTAAACCAAAGTTGGCATGATGGTAGTAGGACTCAAGGAATGTGCATACGCAACTTTTGTGCCGATAGCTTGTATAACTCGCCAGATATTGAAAGTTTAAGTTTTAAAATAAACGTTGCAAGATAATACTTATTTTTAATTTTTAAAATAAACGTTGACAAATAACACTTATTATAAATTTTTTTGAATAAAACTTAAAAGTGTTATTTAAAAAGTTTTGTATAAAAATTATAAAATAATAGTTAAGCAAACATTTTTTTTTTATTACTTATGAATATCACTTTATGTCCTAATTGCATAGTCCTTGTAAAGACTTGAACATTGGTACATTTTTCGTATTCGTAGCTTACTCCCTTCACCGTGACTTTTTTGGTTAAAATTTAATGTCATAACAGTTATTTTCGGTCCCTGCTTTAAACCAATTAAATGATTTTTTTTATTAAGAGCAGCACAAAATTTGTGTTTACTTTGATCTTTTTCAAAAAAAAAAACATGGGTCCGGCAAATATGGCCTTAGCAGCAGGGACAATGGGCGCTTACACCACTGCCAGTGCCATAGTTTCCTATAATATGTGATTTTACCAAAAAAATTTTGCTTGTAATGTGATTGGCTGTGTTTCAAATTTGAATTGCGCGCCGCATAGTGTGACCCTGCTTCACTCATTATCGATAATAGGCGTTGTCTCATCTCTAACTATCGATAATAGGCATTGTATCATCCCTGACTATCGATAATATCATAGTCACATCTCTAACTACCGATAACGATAGCGAGCTGCTCAGTCATTCGCTCTGGCAGGCTTGCCGGGTGCGCACGTCAGCGGATGCATTTGGCTCCGCCCTTGTGTTTTTCGGCCATTTTGTTGAAAATAAAAAAAATGCTGAAAAATGGCCAATCAATTAAATGGAAAGCGTGATTGCGTTCGCTTTGCTTTGTTGAATACAAATTACAACAGAAAATTTTAATTTAATTTTACTTGGTCGAGCAACAAAAGAGGCGGCCAGGCATTATTATTTTTAATTTATTTTTGTTAATTAAATTGGATATTTTGATCCGAAGAGGCACTTTCCAGTACTGGTTCAAACGAATTGGAGATGAGTGTCCACTTTTTCCTCCTCTACCATTGCGCGAAGGACTTTCCACTATAGGTTCATGCGAATCGAATAGAATGTCTTTCCTCCTCCACCATTGCCCAAACAGTATTCCTGGTATTTGGTTCCGAAGAAGCACTTTCCCCTACTGGTTCAAGCGAATCGGAAATGAATGGCGACTTTTGGAATTAAAGGCAAATTTAAAGTTCGTATGATTTTTAATCTGCCGAACGTTTTCGTGCACTGTCAACACTTAAAAGAACGCTTCCTGCTTTCGGGAAATCATTTGGAGCACTGCGCAACCTTACAATTATGGTATCTTGGCTGCCTTTGCATATTTATTTCATCATTAGCTTGTATCCCACAGAAGCCATTTCGGTTTGATCTTCTTGATCCAAATTGGAAATGGATGTCGACTTATCCATCCACGACCATATCTGGGAAGGCGGTAAGCGCTTTAACTGGTAAATAATGGTCGGTAAACCAACCAATTAAGAAGACGGCATGATTACTTCCGCCAGGGGCAGCCTCTACAGTTCTCAACAGTCCTCGTCCAAGCATCTGGATGGCCTCAACCGCCGCCTCTCTTGGCGAGATTATGAACATTTCTTAACGCCACTTTTTTGACAACTGCGAAGCTTTTATGTAGCTTCTTCTTTTGGCTTCTTTAAGGATCTCTTTTTGTGTCTTGTTTTCGCGGCTTGGCAGCGGACTTTTTCTTGAGCTTGATACATTTTTCGAGCACCACAAATTGATATTTCACTGTAGGTTATGGCTATTAGCCAAAAAAATTTCAAGTCATCGAGTTAAGGCTCTGAACCACTTCTTTTTAAACTAGTTCGGAATCTGTTCGTGAATCAGTAAAATATTGAACGCCATATTATCAAATTATACACTAAATTTCAAACTCGTCCATTTCTTATCCACTGAATTGGTAACTGGAATTGATAACGCACGAGAATAATTTGGAAAAATATACAAATTTGGGTGTGAACTCTACTAACACAAAACTGTAGTTAGATGCCCGATCTGTTGGCATTTGTGCACTGTCGCAGTATATATAATATTTCATCAGCAGATTAAAGAAGTCACACGATTGGATATCAGACTGCCCAAAACCTCTTTAGGAATCAAATGGTTCGGAAAGACTCTTTCTTATTTTGACGGAGCTTTGACTTCTTCTCAACGTCATCATGCAAAGTCGAACGTACTTTGTTGGCCGCTCCCCCAGATAATGGCCCAAACTGCCACCGCTGTTATCATAAGAATAACGAGTATCCAATAAAGTGGATTACAAAATAGGTCGTAAAGCCATCTTTTTAGTTTTAAGTACTGTAGCACTAGACCCGATTTGGCCTTGACTACACGTGTTAAGCAGCGAATGGTGCCGACTGCCAGCTGCGACATTGAATGGCAAACCTGCTGCGTTGATGCACGTTTGTAATGAACTTGGCGGATTCTCTTTACAATACGCCGGAACGTATTCTCCAAAGTCCGCAGTTTTAAATTTGAAACATTACGGTTCAAGCAAATAGGCTTTTCCTGTTGGATAATCTCATTCTCTAGGTCCAACACATCCGATGAGCTTTTGTCTGTCTGGGTACCACGGTTTTTTACGGCCACACGACACTGCTTGCAAGTCAAAACTGGCTGTTCCTTTTTGATTATCTTATTCGGAGAGCGAATCAATACATCCGATGAGTAGCGGTAAGTAGGGACACGACGGCTTCTTAAAACCACACGAGGCTGTATGGCGGTCAAATTTAGCATTGGCACCTCGCTTTCGTCAATCAATTGAACAACACCTTGTTCGCGTTGGATTCTATCGGCCATTCTTTCGTTTGAGCTTTTTCCGATGAGCTTTTGTCTGTCTGGATACCACGGGTTTGTACGGCCACACGACACTGCTTGCAAATCAAAACGGGCTTACAACCACACGAGGCTGTAAGCCGGTCAAATTTAGCATTGGCACCTCGCTTTCGTCAATCAATTGAGCAACTCCCTGTTCGCGTTGGATTCTATTGGCCATTCTTTCGTATTCGAATAGTGCTCTATTTCTCTTGAGTTGCTCACCACAGTCGAACAATGGTCTAGAGAGATAAAGAGAAGAAGCAACATGATTTCAGTGAACTTAACAAGCGCATACTCATATTTTACCTGATGTTTTGAGTCAAAAATAAATATATATCTTTACAAAGTATTGAAAATTTTACAATAGATGTAGAAACGATGTTTTCGGTATGAGGGGAGAATCACCCTCTTAGAATAGCAGTAGAAGAAAAGGAATTATACCAGAATGTTTCTTTTTGGATAATCTATGCAAATCCACCATGATTTTTATTTTGTAAATTTCAACGGAATTGCTCATTGGTCATTGATAATTTTTAGGTAATATTTTTAAAACTCAACAAAAATAATTATTTTTGAGTATTAAAAATTAAAACTCACAAATAATGATTATCGCTTGAGTTTTATTTTTGAGCAAGAAATTACGACCTTATCATAAAGAATTTTGGAAAGATTGATGTATATTATTAATAAATGAACCAAGACGAACACATAAAATCCAATTTTGAACTAATTTGTTTGTTCATTTTTTATTATTTATTTGTTTAGTTTAACAAAAAGTAATTTTTGCATTGACTCAGCTGTAATGTTGCTTCTCAGATCCGTCAACATCAATTTTAGGGCTGAAAACGAACGTTCCGAACCGAATGAACAACTTTGGCTAGTTGATACAAATTTGGGTACGGAAACTTCTTGCCCTCCCAGTACCTCATTATATTAATATTAGTATCAATTGCTTTGGGATTATGATTATCGATTTCGCGATAAGCTATTTTTATTTTTTCATTCTTCCCGAAGCAACCTCAACATAATCAAGGAACTCGTTCAAGAAGGAGCATGTATATTTGTCATGCAACTCCTCAGTATTCACTGCCGAAGCCGATTTGGAAGCCTGCGAGCTTTTTTTGCTTGGCGTGGGGAAGGAACTAATCTAGTACAGAACAAAAATGAAAGTTAAAATATCATATTTGGATGTATAAGACAGTAATTGAATATATACTTACGATTTGCTCTAAACTGAAAATTTGCAACATAAGTAGCTTAAGTTTGGAGCCAGCTAGCATAAGGCTTATTGGATTTTGCTGCAGAGCTCTTCTTATCCTTGGATCCACATAAATACTGCACACGACCACATGGTTTTCCAATAAGGACTCTTGTCTTTTTTCGATGCACTTGTTCAATATGGAAAAAAAAATTTCGAATACGGGTGTGCCGGGACACTCCACAAAACAACAGCAAAAAATATGCGTGACGCGGCAATCAAAATTGTACCTCTACTTAAATCTTCCGTACTGAAATTAAAGATGTTTCACATCAAAAAAAAAACCAGTGGAAAACTAACTTCGGCTCGACCGAAGTTTATAAACCCTTGTAGCTTGTATAATTTATATAAATTAAGGTATTAAATGATTTTCGTCGAACATTCTTAGCTGAGTTATTAACCAAACTCAGCAACTACTTTGACCATTTGCTTGTCAGTTTGTTATATGGCAGCTATACGATATATTCATCCGATTTTGACCAAACTTTCCAAAATTGTGTGGAAACTGGTAAAATTTATAACTGGAAAGCCGTCTTTAAGCTATCATTGAAAGCAAAAAAGTTTTTCTCACTAAAACTAGTTTTTCGACCAATAGTACCTATGGCAGCTATATGCTATAGTCATCCGATTTGAATCAAACTTGGCATAATTGTGTGGTGGCATATAATATTGATCAGTAACAAGTTTGGGAGCGATAGCATTAAAAACAAAAAACTTTTTCCTACTAAGACTTTTTTTCAGACATATCTTTTGTATGGCAGCTATACTATATAGTTGACCGATTTTCATCAAACTTGATGGAATTGTGTGAAAGCATAGAAAACTTATAATAATACGAGGTTTGGGGGCGTTTGCATTGAAAACAAAAAAGTTTTTCTCACTAAAACTAGTTTTTCGACCTATCGTTTCTATGGCAGCTATATGGTATAGTCATCCGATCCGGCCGGTTCCGACAAATGTGCAGCGTATTTGTAAAAAAAAAAACTTCGTGCAAAGTTTTGTTACGATAGCTTTAAAACTGACATAGGAGATAGCATAGAAACAGACGGACGGACGGACAGACGGATATGGATATATATATATTAACTCAGCTCCTCATGCTGATCAAGAATATATATACTTTATGTGGTCGGAAATTCTTCCTTCTATACGTTACAAACGTTTGGACAACTTTAATATACCCTCTATAAGTGTATAAAAAGCTTCAATTCCAGTATGTTTTATCAGAATTTTAGCACTTCCGAAATAGCTTGAAAATGGCAAATACATACTTTCTTCAAAATAGCTTGAATTGCAGGTTCCGGCTTATGAGCTTACAAAATAGCTAGATCTGGTGGGAAAATAGCTAAATTGGTTTATGGACAGCCATTTTATGGCTCGCGCAACATTTTAGAATGCAGTTAAAATTCAAAAAGCCAACGGATATTTCTTTTAAATCAAGGCGCCTTAAGCCAAATATCGATAATTATCGAAAAAGTATCGAGCAAGCTGAGAGAACGCGTTAGGAAATTGGCTTGTCATTGAGCGAGCTAAACGACGAGCGGCCTCTATAAAAGCTGCGGCTTAAACGCCAGCAATTCAATTCGCTATCGGAGCTCAGAGCGCGCAGTTAAGCACCTCATACCTGAAGACCCAAAAATGAAAATTGGGAAATACTTTGATATGATTTAATGGTCGAACGACATGCGTTACTATTTGCTAGCGAATTATGATGGCAAAATTCTTGTGTGTCAAGTAAAACATAAGAAATTGAATAATTTAAAATTTAAAAAAAATATAAATAAATAACACTTGTTTGTTATATATAAATTTCGCTTTTGTACGCTTTTATTTTTGAACCGACTTGTTCAACGTTCTGATTTAGAATTTGATGGCACGCATGATTGCTTCCCCCCCCTAAATTTACGTAATTTTCGAAATGAATTTTTTCTGTAATTTTTGGCTGGATTTGCCAAATTGGCCTTTGCCCGCCGGCTGTTAAGCTGAGAGTGTCTGAAAAAGTGGTACATGACAATTTGAAATGTTAGTTAAATTGGCCACCGCAGAGACCCATTGAGATACTTTTATAGGACATGGCCAATAGCCAAATCGAACTTCATCATGGGCATTAAAACAATTTAATGTACGTCGTCCACATTGAATGGTTGAACAATTGATGTGCTCCCAAAAATGCCTGCCCTTTCGTATTCCTCCAATTTGTGGTTCGTTCCCAGAGCTATGAATACACGACAAAAATGGCAAAACCGGTACGAAGCTACTGCCGCACAACTGAGGCCATGTTGTCGTCTGGGTATCCATCAAAAGATGGATGGCCAAATAGGATTGTCGATGGAACAAGTCCACCGGGGCGCTCTTAACCACGTCGGTTTCTGCTGCAACCTTCTTTTGCACCACCAACTCCTTGCCTTATTGCAGTAGGTTCGCCCTACAAACCAAAATTTTTCATTTTGTAGCTTTCGCATCCAAATGCGTATAACAGCCGAAGGCATTGAACGGCCACACTGGAGCTGTCTATACAGTCTGACCGTTTCGAGGCTTGGCAGCGAACTTTTTTTTTGGGCTTGATACACTTTTAATTAAGATTTCTGCTTAGGCGACATCTTTCCCCAAGTCTTGGCCGCCCATGGAACAGCAACAAAAGGAGTAAAAATTTTTTCAAATTCAATTCATTTGAATTGAATCGAATACTTTTGTATTCGAACTTGCCGCTGCCTGTGCGTAAATTTGCAAGCGGAGCGCAATATCCCTTGCCCAAATGGGAAATCGTCCGTCATTGGTGTTGAAAATTACAAAGTTTTCCGGTTTGAAGTCATATTTGTGTAGATTTTCACAATTTTTGAGGTTCGCCTGACCCTGTTTTGCCATTTCCGGTACCTGAAGCAAGCCTTTCAGACAGGAATTTGTTCAACGGAGCGCAATATTCCTTACCCTAATGGGGAAATCGGTCGTCATTGATGTTGAAAATAACCAAATTTTCAATTTTGTAGCTTTCGCATCCAAATGCGTATTACCGCCGACATTTTTCCCCAAGCCTTGGCCCACCATGGAACAACAAAAAAAGGAGCAGCCTGTAATTTAAGGAAACTAAATCTAAGGATGAACAAAGTTTTCCATTTTGAAGCTTCCGCATCCATATGCGTATTACCGCCGACATTTTTCCCCAAGCCTTGGCTGTCCAAAGAACAACAAACAAAAAGCAGCCTGTAATATAAGAAAACTAAATCTAAGGATGAACAAAGTTTTCCATTTTGAAGCTTCCGCATCCAAATGCGTATTATCGCCGACATTTTTCCCCAAGCCTTGGCTGTCCAAAGAACAACAAAACAAGAAGCAGCCTGTAATTTAAGGAAACTAAATCTAAGGATGAACAAAGTTTTCCATTTTGAAGCTTCCGCATCCAAATGCGTATTATCGCCGACATTTTTCACCAAGCCTTGGCTGTCCAAAGAACAACAAAACAAGAAGCAGCCTGTTATTTAAGGAAACTAAATCTAAGGATGAACAAAGTTTTCCATTTTGAAGCTTCCGCATCCATATGCGTATTACCGCCGACATTTTTCCCCAAGCCTTGGCCATACATGGAACAACAAAAAAAGAAGCAGCTTGTAATACAATAACAAAACTAAATCTAAGGCCTAACAAAGTTTTCCATATTGAAACTTTCGCATCCATATGCGTATTACCGCCGGTGGTATTGACTGTTGTGCCATATGGTGCTAAAGCACGGCTTTAAAAGTAAAATAAATGCTAAATTAGTTTTATGCAGTTCGACAGAGCTCTCAGAAGTGAAGTGGTCAAGCTTCTTACCTTTCTTATTTAATTTTCCCGTTTTTTTATAAATTATTTTATGCGAGTCCCGCAAATTCCATCGTGTCAATTCATTCAATTCATCAAAATCTATGTTCTTCAGCATTTGAATTGAAGTAAATTGGGTATTTTGATTCGAAGAAAAAATTAAAAATTTTTTTTTTAACTTACTTTTCTGGGACTTACTTTTCGAGACCTCCGACGGCACCTGCCGAGACGACGGCACCTTAGTCCACTTGACTTTCATCCATAAGCAAGATAGGCCAAACAGTCCTAAGACTTTGTGGTATCCTCAGCCCATTAAAGTAGCGTCTGCTCCGGCTTACCGTAGTAGCTTCCGTTGCTACCTACCAGCTACCTTTAAGTCCGCTTTTAACTAATACTCAATAATTATTGTTATAGCAGTATATCGCCGTGGTCAAGCTCTGCCTCCGCAGGTCAAAATAAAGAACAGTGCTCATACCTAAAGTCCCTCCGGGCTTATATGTAGAATGAATGTCAGCAATTCTAAACGTTTTTTGTTTGCTGAACACGAATCTTTTTTTGTGAAATGGTCCATCACGTTTGGATTTTGGTTCATTTGTAATGAAATTTGCTTAAAATGCATTTTGTGACCCTTTAGAAGAAAATTCAAAATTTTGCAACTGAGTTGGCTTTACATCAGAACGGAAGAACTAACAACTCTAAGTAGTAGGCCTTTATTTGTGAGGTATGCCAGTTAGGTTTTACTCAGGTCATAACACCTTCGATGTTCAGTCGAGAAGGTTCATTTTCTTTTCTTATTTTTTATTTATTTTAATTATTTCGTTTAATTATAATGAATTATCTTTACGGATTCTCTCTGCAACACGCCTGAACGTATTCTTCAAAGTCGGCCGATTTAAATTTGAAACATTACGCTTCAAGCAAACGGGCTTTTCCTGTTGGATAATCTTATTCTCTGGATCCAACACATCCGATGAGCTTTTGTCTGTCTGGGTACCACTGTTTTTTACGGCCACACGAAACTGCTTGCAAGTCAAAACGGGCTGTTCCTTTTTGATTATCTTATTCTAAGAGTGTATCAATACATCCGATGAGTAGCGGTAATTAGGGTCACGGCGGCTTTTTACAACCACACGAGGCTGTATGCCGGTCAAATTTAACATTGGCACCTCGCTTTCTTTAATCAATTAAGCCACACCCTGTTCGCGTTGGATTCTACCGGCCATTCTTTCGTATTCGAATAGTGCTCTATTTCTCTTGAGTTGCTCACTACAGACGAACATATCTTAAAATTATGAATGCTTTTTAACTTTGGCTAGTTATGTATATATTATGTATGTACATATGTTTATATGGCAGTTATTTATACTTCCTAATATGTAGCAAAAAGCTTCATAAGGTCATGAATGGTTAAGCGACCATCACCAGTTACTCTACTTCCCTCGCTGAGCACCACTTTGGCTATTTCCAGCTTGTAATCCTGGAGGGCCTTAATCCGCTGCTCTACCGTGTCTTTACACATAAATTTGTAAATGTACGTTGGTTTCTTTTGCGATCCTGCGCCTGTCGCTCCAATTGTGGATTCCAGTGAAGGTCCACTAATAACAAATGATTGGCCACATTCAAGTTGAGTCCAACACCGCCAGCGGTCAGGCACAAGAGAAGGGGTCGCTTGTTGTGTTTGTCGTGTCGTTGAACTCCGTAAGGACCATTTGCCTTTCTTCGGCACTTAATGTTCCATTGAATTCCAGCACATTCCAGGCAAAGTTGGTGAGGTGCATCTTCAAAATACCAAAGAAACTGGTCCATTGTGAAACGACAATAATTTTGTCATTTGTTGCAGTAAGAATTTGTTCCAATTTGCTTAGGACGAGCTTCATTTTGGAGGAATACCGATTGAAGCGAACTGAACAATCCCGTAAATCCCATCGTGTCAATTCATCCAATTTACCAAAATCTAGGTTCTTATGCATTCGAATTGAAGTAAATTGGGTATTTTGATCCGAAGAAAAAAAAAATTTTAATTTATTTTAATTATTTCGTCTTTTTCCTAGTATCTGGTTGCCATCAGTGAAAAGTTTTAATATGGAGAGAAAAGCTATACTAAAAATTTTGATGATGTCCGTACAAGGCTATGTATATATAATATTTATATTAAGTTATAAGGAAAAAAATACTGTTTTGTTTTGCTGGCGGGCAATGGACATGTTTAGGTGTTGTCTCCGTATAGCTTTTGTGATATGTGGCCCAGCAGATATCGTTCTTCAAAGCCTCCACAGAATGAGGATTACGGGCGTATAGCGAGACCATAATAATCCTGCTTGTTTCTGCCTTTTGACCATCTGGCTTCATGTACATTTCAACCACCAGAAACTGGTTCTTTTTTGTGTATGTGTGGAAAAGGTATTTCACAGAAATGCAGCCGCATATATTGCAGCTAATAAATGACTCATTTTAACAGAAACCTTGAGTCACTTAAAGGGCTTTGTCTCCTAAACTAATTGGAGTTTTTGAAAATCTTTTTTGGGGAAATATTTTTGAATGTCTGAGCTATGAAAATATGCAAAAAAAAAAAAAATCAATTTGGTTTTCGTCGCAATTTGTACTATCGCCTTAAAAATTTTGGATCAGGATTGTGACGGAATCGAATTCTCTTTCCCGCGCCCAACTCTAATCCATACGTCAACATAGAAATGAAGCTGGTTCACTGGCCACCAACTCAATATATGCTTTATGCATTCATTCGCAGGCTTTAGCGCTGCACTCAGAGAAAAAAATAGAGAATTTCACTCTTGAATCAAGAGCATTCGTTCTCAAAAGTACGGTAAGAGTGAAAATTATTGATCCATGAGCGAAATTCTTGATCTAAGAGTGAATTTTTGATCCCGACATTTCTGATTCAAGAGTTTCAGCTCTTGATCCAAGTATGAATAATTCCTGATTCAAGAGTTTCAGTACTTGATCCAAGTACGAATAATTCTCAAAATTAAAATATTGGTCACTGTGTTAGCAGTGGGGAGGAAATCTCTCTCACTAAGATTGTAAGACCATTGGGGGACACACACACGTACAGAGGCCACGCTGTCTGGCTCTAGCTGGTTGTGTCTGGTTTTGCTGTTGAATCGCATTGGAGTTCCCAAGCGATTATGGCGTTTCAGGCATGAGGAGGGAGTTGTTATCTGATTATGGTACCAGGTGAAGACCGCTGATGATATGGTAGAGATACCATTGAAACAGCTGTTCGGTCAACTAACCTCCTTTGTGGTGTGGTGTGTGTCCCTGTTTTAAAGTTATGTACCAACATAGCGAGACCTAGAGCCGGCAAAAAAATTGAAGGTTAAAAAACTTAAGAATATTTGGGGTGGGGGGGTGTGAGGGACACGACCGACCCGCCCCGACCGACGTGGTCCGTCTCCCCACCACTAAAACTTTGTTTTAAACTGTGACTGATTTTAAGATAGCCACACTCGGCCTAACTCGGTACCTCGAAAGACTGTAACACACACAGGCAACGGGCAGCTTAGCCCACTCGACTATCATCCATAAGATAAAAGACGCAACGAAAACACATATGGGAGATGGCATCGGCATCTATGATGATGATGGGATACGTTTGCCTTGGTCATCTCCTATATTGTATGTTTGAATGTCCAATCGAAAACACGTTATATTATATAAATGTTAGCTTTAACTTTATTTAGTCAGAAGTGTGAGACCGAGTAGCGATATCTTGAGAAAGCTAAAAGCGTCGGCAGAGATTCAGAGTTGCCACTTATAAATAAACACCGTTGGCATTCGTACACATCGGACAACGACAAACTGCACATGCGCTCTCTCTCTCTCTCTGCGAAAGCGAGTCCAACGCTATTCTCTCAACGACAAACTGCGCATGCGCTCTCTCTCTCTGCTAGAACGAGTCCAACGCTATTCTCTCAAAGTTAAGTAGCCCTCACTCCCCTTGCCTATAAAAAACCAAATTGAGAACGAATTTATCTCGATACCAAGAGCGAAATTCTTGAAAATTCAAGAACGACTAATTTTTTTTTCAAGATCGTTCGTACTCAAATTATTCGTTCTAGTTTTTTCTTAGTGTGGCTACTAAATAAAAAGCAATGCGGCAGTCAAATTTCCCTATACTTCTACCTTAAGATGAAAAGTTTGTGGGGTTGAAATCCCAGATAACGATTCTATTTCACTTTAAAATAACAATAATTTTGATACAATAGACAAGAGACATCATTTCGATCGAATTTGTAACGATGGTCGTTTTCTGGATCGACTATTTTTGTGTGTTTGATACGTTTCTGATTTGAAAAATGCTTCATCAAATCAGAAAATTTCATAATTTGACCTTAAAGTGGCCTAAAATTCCCTTTTTGAACATTTTTAGGCTTGAACTGTGGGAAACCTAGTTTTTTTAAATCAACATTTGCACAAAACTATTTCGTAACTTTAAAAACAAATCTGGCAAACAGTTCTACGATCTTTTTAAGCGAAGAAGAAGCATGGTTAATAATTTCAAATTAGACGGTACCAAAACTTGTTGTTTTTTTTATAAAAAGTCAAACGGGGTTTGCCAACTGCCAACTTTTCTTTGATATCTGAGGCAAATTTAACTTACATATTGCCTATTGGAATGATTTTGGATCAATTTTCAACAAATCGACAGCAGACCCAAGCGGTCAAAGATTGAAGGGGGTAAGATTTAGATAATTTAAATGAATTATTCGAATTTCGAGGATTTCTTGCGCGCCCAATTGGCCTTAGGGTGACCATTTGTCGTTTCTGATTTTGTGAAAAAGGAGTGTCGGGGGGCGGGGTCAAAAAATCTCTAAAATGCGTTAGTGACAAAAATCAAAACATAGTACGGTACTACTAATCCAGGTGGGCCTTTCCGTATCCCTGCAAATCCCTAAGAAAATGCCCAGTTCAAGCCACAGCGACTCTGATTCCGAAGATGATGCACAAATGCGACAGTTTCTAGAGGCCGCCGATCACACCCTACTCAACAATGCCATGTTCCAACCGAAATCAGAGTCTATTCCCGCTGCACAGTCACCTCTCAAAAGTGAACGCCAGCTGAATGAACCGAATGACTGCAGTGGTGTTGCTGTCTATGATTTGCAAATCAGTCAAGAAATGCAAACCCATATTTGGAGTAAACTCAGTAAGATTATACAAGATCAAATAGAGTTTACTACCAGCAGCAAGACAGCACAGCCCGACGAGGACGAGCAGGAGCCAGAGTTTCCCAGCCGCATAAAGCTGGTGTCCAATGCCGAATGCTATTTGAATGCCGAGTTGAGGGATATTGAGCCGCCGGGACCCACAAAGAAGCCTATCATAAAGCGACGTCAACTGAGCGAAGAGAAATCAAACTGTTGCCACAATGATGATGATGCCCAAGCGCTGGCCGCTTGCGCAGTTAGTGGTGAGGCCATATTGGAGGGCAGGGATATGCTGGACTGGGCCAAGCGGCGACCACGCTCGGATAAGCTCTTTGCGTACAAAGCCAGCCAGAAGAAGGGTCGCACTTTGCTATTGGCCGTGGAGCCCACAAATGAGTTTACCCCTGGGAGGAAAAAGAACAAGTGGAGCGAGTCCCACATCAGCCAGTTTAAAAAGAATAATAAAAAAATTGATACATAAGAGAGAAAATTACATTTATTTTACTTTTACTAGGACTCAAAATTTGTTTGAAAGACACCTCCTCCTCCAGCTCCGCTGCTGGTGCTGGCCAGGTTGGAGTTGCTTGACATTTGATTATCAAGCAGACCATACAGTGCACTGTTGCTCAACATTTGCTGTTGTTGTTGTTGTCCCCCTCCACCTGGCACACTCACGCCCCCCAAATCCTGCATCAGATCACCAACTATGTGGCCCATGCTTTGGTTACTGCCCGTTGCGCTGTTATCCAGAATGTTGAGGAAATCATTGCCATTGAATTCTTGCTGCTTTTGCATGCTGCTCTGGCTCTCCTTCATCAGCTTATCGTACTCCTGCAGCACACTCTGAAATTCACCAATTTCCGCTCGATTGCGGCTAATCACCTTGTGCTTGTAATAGTTATGCACCTGGGTCAGCGAGGTGCCCGTCAGTCCCGTGTAGGCCTGCTCCAGGGGTAGCAGCTGCAATACGGTGGACTTTTGCAGCCGCGGATCCATGTCATAGAAGCTACGATACTCGGTGATGAAGCTGCGCAAAAACTCCTCGGTGGCATCAGTCAGCAACTGTACGGCGGACTCTGAGCAATCCGTAAAACCGGCCAATCGCAACATGCCGCACATAACCTTGCGCAGGGCTTGACGGCAGGCTTGAGTAGAGATCTCCGGGTAAGGTTGGGGATCACCACGGGAATAGGCGGTATCCACGCTGGGTATGAACCAGATGGGCTTCTGGAACTTTTGCTCACCGACCAGATCGGCAGCATTCTCGGGTGGAAAATCCACCTCAGGTATCATTTGGCAGGGATTTAGTAGATAGTTGGACGAGCCCTAAGCAAAGGTGGTAAGTAGATTAGCTTGTGTTGGTTGGGGAGGGGGGGGGGAAAGGGGACAAACTTACATTTTTGTTCGAGTAGGTGTCGATGAGAGACTGCAGCACCTCAGTTTGCTTCATCACCTCAATCGTTTGGGTGACCAAAGAGCTCTTCAGCTCAACTGTGTGATGCTTCTCCTCGGGATGCAGGTCACCGCGTTGACGTATCTCCTCCAGTTTGGGTCTCTTGGCTGAGGTGGGCACATATTTATCGGCTGTCAGTTGGCTACCGCTATCCTCATCTTGGGCCAAGGAACCCCAGTGCTCTACCTGCATGGTTTTTGTTGGATATTTGTTAGTAACAAATACGCCAGTGTTGGTAAACGTGCACGGTGATGAACACAGCTGTTCGATAGGTTTCACTGTTTCGATAGTTAAGAGCCTATCGCACAGTGGGCTGGGATTTACGTTAACTTAAACTTCGGCAGAAAGACCGGAATAATTAATGATACGCATTTAAAGAAAGACGCACTTAGCAATAAGTTTAAGCAGAAGACTATGAAATATGTTTGTATACCCTGTAAAGGGTATAATGAGTTGGTTTAAATGTAATAGACTGCAACTGGTTGCGTCGACCAATCCAAATATAGACATTACACTCATTGTTGCCAACTAATGAAGCTCAACAGTGATTAAAACAACTCTTAACGTAATGACTTCGGGAAAATAACGCTCCTAAATGTATCAAAGGCTTCGAAAATGGTTGCTTGTTTGAACCAAGTTGAAAATTGTGAGACAGCCAACTTTGTTTTGCCGTAAAACGAAATGTTATTGAGTTAAAAATGTTAAGAAACGAAAAATGTCTTCCAGCAATCATGGCATTTTATTAATCAACGGCTTCAGTTACTCATCTCAAATGATATGATCTGTTTTCCTGCTGGTGATGAAGCACTTAACTCATAAAATTTATTACATAATTTTAATGAAGCTGGTTTCAACCTAAATGGTCAATGTTGTTCTAAGGCAATTGCTGGTACAAAATTGGCTATAGACCGCGAACCAGAGCTTCCTTTGTGAATCTGAAAACACAGTTCGGTCTATTTTTACGTCTAGCTCATAGTCCATATGGAGTGGTTCGTGGGGGAATATAAAAATGGTACTCCAATTCGCGGTTTTTTGGCTGTCGAATACCATCTTTGAGGGACATGCAATAGTCCATTATACCATCAGAAATATTAATTTTAATAAAGATCTTCCGTGCGCTTTTAAAGATATTCAAGATTTAAGGTTTAACTCCTTCTGGAGGTACCTTAACCAATTGTACGATTGAAGTGAATTTTTTGTATGGCGTTCCCCATGACCCTGTCCACATTTGCTGAATTTTTCAGATTTTTATCTTAAACCCTTAAAAACTAAGTTAAAATTGTTGTCGTTGTGTGTTGCAGGTACAAAAGTACCCATAAAACGCGAACCGAGGCTTTATTTGAAAAACTGGGTATGAGGTGATGCTTACAGAGGTCCCTTTCATCATAATTTAAGGGTCTCATGCCGGGTTTTTATAAAAAGTTGGATTTTGTAGAACTGTGTAATACTAGCCACAAACCTTCTTTCTCAGCTATGCTCCCATTTCCGCATTCGCAAAAATTTTACGATTTGGTCGCTAAATCGCAAAAGAAGTTGCTCCGAAATTCGCAAATCGCAAAATTTCCGTCCGTGAAATGAAAAGTAAATGGAAAATGTCGCTACAGTTAACAGCTGCCATCCTATGAATCAATTTTTTCAACATTCTTTGACTCTTTAAGATTGTATTTGTCGACTCTCTAATACAGTTTGGATTAAACTCTTGTGTTAAACAATTTTTTTCCTAACCCTCCCAAAATTGCACAAGCAGCAAAATACCTTTAGACAACAACAAATTGCGATTTGGCTATGGTATATATCGATACATAACTATCGATAGCCGATAGAATTGCTAGAGTTGCCCAAGTAGACAGACAACGAAACAATGCTTAAACTTCACATACAAGCTTGATGATTTTTACTTGTGGGTTAATTATGGTTTTAAATTATTTAAGTAAATACCACACAGAACTACAAGCAAGTTTTTTAATAGTAAAAATGTGAGCGGCATGGTTGCAAAATGATGACTACGATCGTTGGCAACACTGTAAGCTGTTTCAAAAAAGTGTTTATTATTGAAACAAGCCAAACGTGTAAGTTTCGTTATAATTTAAATTTGCCTGTCTAATTTTATTCATTTTGAATATTATTATTCCATTAATTGTAGGGGCAAGCACAAGAATGCGAATCAGGATGAAATCATTCTCAAGTTTATGAGAAATAACCGCGATTTGGCCAGGGGATTTGCCAAGGGCGATCGGATTGCCATTGATGCCAAATGGTCAAAATTGGCAGTTGAATTAAATGCGGTTGTTGGTTTTCTAATTTGAGTGTGTGTTCCATCTACACATGCGATAATGCTAGGAAGTTGGTGTTTGGATCTGTAATGGTGCTCATCAGCTGTTTTTGTTATGTGGAATGACACAAACCGGTTTGGAAATGAAACATTATCGATATCAAAAACCGACGAAATTTGGAGCACACTAAATTGAAATCGTACGAATTTGCTCAAATCGCAATTCGCAAAATTAAGTGAAAACCGGAGCATGGCTGTCCAAGTAGATTTTCAAATAGGAAAATGAAATCGGTCCATGTTCTGTGTTATCCAAATTCTAAAAACGTTGCATTTAGTGCTAAATAAATCTAAATCTAAATAAAATACAAATAGAAACTGGTGTTATATGAGCAAGATTTCAGGATTTATAATTTAAAATAGCTAACAAAAAATGTTAAGTTTATTATAAAAACAGCTAGAATTTTGTTTTGTTAAAAATGGCAAATATTTATTTCAAAATAGCTACAATTGCAGGTAACGGCAAATTTGAATAGTTTCCGTCTATTGAGCTTACAAAATAGCTAAACTGCTCATAATTGCCTATCGATGTTTATCGATTGTTTGTCATTCAAATTTCTTCAACTGGAGTGCCAATCCTGTAAGTACCGATGCGTTTCTTTCTCCATATTAAAATTCCATAAAATGTAAATGTTTTGTTTGTAGAGTGTATTTGTTTTTATATATGTTAATAATATATATATAGCGGGTTCAAGTTGAAATTGATGTTGCGTATGTGTGTGTGTGTGTGTGTGGTTTGTTTGTTGTTTGCCCAACTCTTTGTTAGGGGAAGAGCTTGAGCAGAGACAAAAGGTTTTTGCTAAAATTCCTACAAAGTGTTTTTTCTTTTTTTTATAATTTTTGTTAATTTTGTTTTTTGTTTTGTTCTAGTCCTAAGCCGGCTTTGGGAATTGGACACGCACTTGGCCATGTCCAACCCACTTGGCCCATAAGATGATTTGCATTTTTGTTTTGTAAAAGTGTTTAAATGTATAAAAGATGTGTGTACGTTGTGTTAAATTAAAAATGTCAAACTAAAAAAAAAACAATAATTAAAATGAAGAGCACGCAACGCCTACCAATTGCAGACACGTCGCTGAATATACCCCCCAAAAGACCCCACGAAATTCTCCCCCTCCCGCCCCCCCCATTGCTCTTCTATTTGTGGTCGTTTTCTCGATCGTCCATCACGGCTTTGATTTGACTTAGATGCGGTGGCACTTCACGTATCGAACGTTTTATTTCGCTCGGCCCCAGGCCCGGCTCATCACCAAAACACAACATGCGCTTGCCACCGCACACTTTAGCGTTCATTGCCCGCAGATCCTGCAAAAGAAGGATGTGGTCGCATGAGAAAATGGTCAATTAACTCACATTGGTTCATTTACCTTGGCTGGACTGTGACCAAATTCGTAGATCATTTGATTGGGCGATACTACAATCTCATTCTTGGACATTTGCGTAACATATAGCGAATGGTTTTGTGTTAGCTTCTTGGGCTGAGCTGCCCGCTCTGTGGGATGCGGCGAGAGCAGTAGATCTGCAGTCTGTAATGAGATGAGAGTGAATTACTATACAGTTTCAAGGGATTTACCACCACTCCAATTACTCACATCCACCGCACTGTCCAGATAGTTAATGGCGAACGTCTTCATGACGGGCACATAAATGTTGTTGTA
Source organism: Lordiphosa magnipectinata (assembly GCA_037044535.1). NCBI lineage: Eukaryota > Metazoa > Arthropoda > Insecta > Diptera > Drosophilidae > Lordiphosa > Lordiphosa magnipectinata. The sequence goes on from JBAMBO010001548.1 coordinate 169,705, forward strand.
AAAGTAAATAATATCCTTGTATTTGGGCTGACCATCCTCATTGATGGCAATAAGCACCTCACGATAAACGCTGTTCACCGCCTGCGGTTGATTGCGATAGGCACGCATAATGTCGCTAAATTTGGGATCCTGCATTCTTGTAACCTAAATAGAGGAGGAGAGGAAAGAAATTGCATTTGAGATAAGTTATGGGTTTAGCTAGAAGACTCACAGCAAGTTCAAATTGCAAAATAAATATTTCCGAAAAGTTTCCAAATTTCGCCTATTTAGCCAAATTTTCACCAAAATTTGGAAAAATTATTTGCTTTTGGGACCCAAACTTCATTGCTTGCACACACAACCCTTATCAGCGAGTATAGAACGCGCGCACTGCACTTGTGGGGCCGTCTGCTTGTGCGCCTCGGCGCCTGAACGCAATGGATTTTGTTGTTGCTTGTTGCAAGTTGGATGGAAGTGAGGAATGAACTATTTTTATTCGCGTTTTGACTCTTAATACTTTTTTGAATTCAGTGTAAATGTGTACTGGCGCTGCCTGTTGTTGGTTTTTCCTAGAATTTGGTACTTTTACTGAATAATTGAGATTCCAAATGGATATTTTATGTGATATTTTATACTAATAACCGTAACCGAAACCCGAAACAGAATAAGGTTAATAACAGTAACCGTAACCCTAACCGTTATTCGTTTCGGTTTTAGTCTCTGGCTGAGAAACCGAATGGACGCAAAACCAATGACCGCTCTTTTTCCATATTTTACCGGTATACCGAAATAACAATCCAGTTACAAGTACGAAATCGAGTACCAAAATAATGTTAAAACCAAAACAGAAACTTATGTTTCGATACGTACCAGAAACGTAACTGAAATACGATTCGGTTTGATTCGTGTATAGTGGATACTAAATAGGATATACACACAATAGGAAACGAAATCGTTTGGAAAAATTTACAACATGCAGTACTATAACACGAAACAACATTGAATATAAGATATAAATGAGCAAAACGGTTCGTTTCGGTTTAGTTCTCTGTTCAGTTTTAAAAATTTTAGCGCCTACCATCCCACAATGGAATGTACTAGTAAATTTGGGAATTTTATTCGTTGCCATAAAATAAGTTTTATAAGGAGACCCACTCATCTAAGCGATATCGGACTACCAGAGAGCTTTAACGAGCAATTAATTTTCAATCACACTCGCGCATTTACTCGGCTTGTTTGTGCTCGAAATGAGTCAAATAAGTCAGAACGGGCAAGCTCTAATAAATTATTACTAATAATAGAACAAGCTTGTTAAAGCTACACTGCTATACGTGTTCCAGCTAGCTTTACGGCAGTCACGGGCGAGTATCAAGCGAGCTACACACTTAAAAACTCGCGGCTTACTCGCTTTGTTGTTGTGTAGTAAGCATAGCTCGCAAGTAACTGTTGACACTTTTTCGTTGTCTGCAAATAAGTGTCTTTCTCTCACACAATAAAAAAGACTCAGACAGAAACTGATTTTGTCGCGTCTGACTTAGCTCGCTCGCGCTCTGAGCAAGACAGTTATTTCTGTTTTCTTTTCGCTCAAGACAAACACTGATCGTTTGCTTGAGTTAAATGAAGCAAATTGTCTTTTGAGTATGTATTGGTAAACACGCGATTGTTGCGTTCTTTTTGTTTGCATTATACATATTAGTTGCGTTTTAAATTCAGCGTGTGCGGAGCATTATATTTTTTGCGAAATGGGAAAATGGGGATATTGACGCCTTTAAGGAAACATATGAAGCTACTCTAAAGTTACAAGATAAAAATCTAGTTTTTAGTGAGTTTTTCATTATTTGGATGGAACTTAAATTGGCATGCGATAATAGTCAAAATTTCATAAAAAAGAAACTATTGGCCCAGATTAAGATAAGAGAGATAAAACTTTTAGAAAATGAAGCATTGTTAGCTGCGATTTTCATGGACCCAAGAGTTAATTGCATATTGAGTAATGATCAAAAACGGCTGGCAAAGCTAAATTTAAAAAAAATTGCATATAGGTTATTCGAGTTAAAGAATGTAAGTTGCAAAATGGTTAAAATTGTTGTCCTGTGTCATTTATGTTTCATGTTAGTAGTTACTTATATTAACAGTTAAAATTGTCTTTGTGAAAAACTAATACAAAACTAAAATCAAAGAAAGATGTTAAAATTATTATCGCTCTAATATTACAGGCAGCACAAAATGTTCCAGCGCTTGAAGCTACTGCTTCTGAAGATATGGACTTATCATTATCTTCAACTTTTTCGATTGCATCCTCGGCTGAAGAGAAGACGCTCTTGTCGGCATATTTGGATGATGTCCAGACAGTGACAGAAATCAAAGAAGATAATGTATCTGCAAAACTTATAAAAATTTATGCTGACATTGAAAATTTTGACGCAATTTATGGTCGTTTACCATTAAACGCCAATATTTTGGAGTTCTTTAATGATCTCAGACTTAAGTTGCCACATTTGAGTGCACTCGCGCAGGTTGTTCTAGCAACACCGGCAACTCAGGTATCTGTAGAGCGAGCTTTTTCTGCCCTTCATTTTATTTTAAGTGAAAGACGAAGCTCAATATCTGCAGAAAATCTTAACGCGTTATTAGTTGTTAAACTAAACTCCATTTAAAAAAAAATATATATATTATTGAAAACAAAATAAAAATAAACATTGTTCCTTAAAAAACAAAATATTTTTTTTTACATTTTTTTTTTAACAGCCGATTGCATTGTCTTTTTTATTATTTTCATGCTCATGTACATTTATATGTATGTATTTTCATGCACATGAAGGCAAAGATCATTTCTGTTGAGTTTTTTAGTCAAACTGTCTTTTGGTGAGAGTCTTTGTGTGAGCGAAAATCGTATTACTCTTCACGCGACACTCATTTGAGAGCGTCACACGAATTAGTCAATGCAAAGCGCTTGAGCGAAAACCGCTTCGAAACAAAATAAAGAGAGCCGCTCAGAGAGAGATCGTGTCTGCACAATCTTTTCGGTTATGTTACGAAGCAGAGAATATTAGAAAAAACGATAAACTGTCATTTGCGAGCTATGGTAGTAAGTAGTCAAAAACAAAAACAAACGAGAAGGCCAAGCTAACTTTGTCTGTGCCGAAGTTTTTATACCCTTGCAAATGCTGGTTTTTAAATGTCAGAGTGATTTCTAACTAAAACCCATTTTCCGACAGATAAACATCTGATTTCGACCAAATTTCGCGAATCTTTTTGAAAACATATCAAATTAACAATCGCCGAATTTAAGAACGATAAAATTGAATACAAAAAAGTTTTTCTCACTAAGACTCATTTTCCGAACGATCGGTCCTATGGCAGCCTTAAGATACAATCAGATTTCGAACAAATTTTGCGAATATATTATATTTGAAAGCATATAGAATTACTAATCAGCGAGTTTAAAAACGCTAAAATTAAAAGCATTAAATTTTTTACTAAGACCCATTTTCCGAACGATCGGTCCTATCGCAACCATAAGATATAGTCACCCGATGTCGATCAACTTTTTTAAATTAGTTTTAAGCAGAGCTCGCAAAAAACTGTTAACACTATCAGAGTGTCTGTGTAAAAGTGTTCTGTTACAGACACAACGAAAAGAGGTTGCAAAAAGACACTTTTTATTCTGTTTTGTTCAATAGCTGTTTTCGCTCAACCAAAGATCGCTTTTTTCGTTTCTGTTTTGCTTTCACTGAGCGTTTTGCCGAGAGCCGACTTCCAAAGTGTCTTCGAAGAATGAAAGCGAGTTTGTGACTGTGATGCCTGTGTGTGTGTGTGTGTTTGTCTCAGTCAACGATCTTTGTACATACATATGTGTAGTATGGAGAAATTTATTATTATTTACCTATCAAACGAAATGCAGAAAATATTAGTTTTTGGTCTTGCTCTTACAAATTGGGGCTTTTTACGTGCGTGTAACAATTGTGTTACTTGTGTAAGAGGTGTGAACGTTGCAGCCAGCAGTAGATCTTTGATTTCGGCAACAAGAACTGGCGGCAACTTGTGGCCGAAGCTACGAGTCATCGCGCGTATTTGTACTTGCAAATATGTACAAGAGCTCGCGTATACAATGAGTCGAAAATACACGAGTGCTTTTGCATTTTTTCTTTTGTGTATACTTCTTGAACGAGCTCATCGAGCTACGAGCATTGAGTTTACTTGTATCGCATTTGTAGCACGGGTGAAGAGCTTACTCGTGACAGCTCGTTGCAGTTCATTGATTCCTAACATAAGCTAATAGATAGATTTGGATACGCATTCCAACGGATTCCTACTTTCCAATGTTATACAAGTTATCTTATTATCATTCTGAGTCCGATAATGAGTATTAAAGTGGTATTTTTAAAGTTAACTTAAATTCCTAAATCTTTTAAGAGATTCAAAACATGTCAAACATGGATTTGTGAAGCAACGTTCTGCTAGCAATAATCGCTTTGCGTTTACATTATTTGCTGGCGTCATTTATACTGACTTATGTCAGACTTTTGCTGCTTCATAAACTTAGCTTAATCGGCTTATCAAAGCAATCCATATTCTAAGTGCATCTAGGTTACCTGTGGAGTACCACAAGGTAGTTATATGATTGCTTTGCTTATTACTCTCTTCATCTATGATCTTTCTTCAGTTCTGGTTCACACTCGTGTGCATATATCGACGATGAGAAGCTATATTTGAAATATAAAGATTTGGTTTATTTGAAAGCCAACTACTTGGCTGCAGTTCCCATCTCTGTGTCAAGTTAGTCTTCTAAATCTTAATAGTTAATAGTTTAAAGTCCATGATTAGAACATTTAATAGAAGCTGACTTAGGGTCGATTTCACATCTTCTGCATAGAGCTATGTGTATCTGTCACATAAACTAACAAATAACAGAGTAAATAGTAAGTTTGTCTGACACATAGCAGCTATCTGAAAGAAGAGAAATCGGCCCTTAAAGTGACATTGGAGCTCATAAATGATAAATAAAATAATTCCTTATAAAGCCTCGTACCCAGAACGACACAAAATACTTTCGTCACAGTATTTCGTACACATAGAAACACTTTCTAACAGCACATGAGCCTCAAAGCAAAGCCATGGTTGTTTCGAATTATATGAAATACTGTGACGAAGGGAATTTTCAGTCGTTCTGAGTACGGGGCTTAAACTGACAATTCTGCCACATAATTTTCTAGTTCAAAAAATCTAAAGAAAAAGAAAAAAACTTATGCAATGTTTTCCCCCCCCCCCCATTTGGAATGAAATGGATACACACACACACACACAAAATAGAAAGGGATGGCTATAAAGATGGCTCAAACAAGATGAAAGCGATTAGCAGATCAATTCTTAACCTAAATGGCTTCACTTACTCTTATGTAAATATATATTGCACACATGATGATTTGGTCCAAATGCCGATCTTCCATTAATTCCGTCTCCTGTCGTATCGAATGCTCAAATATATGCCAAATCTTTTCCGGCGTTCGATCCAATAGATTCAACTCTTGGCACAATTTCTGTATGCGCAACCAGCCAAGTAAATAGACTTTACGTAGAAATATTTGCAATGCACCGGCCGTACGATCAGCATTCACATCGTAGGAGGTGGGCAAAGGTCTCGAAACGGTCGTTATCATCTCCCAGACGGGTGAGGTACGTGACCAGGCCAAACGCTCCAGGCACGTCTCCTCAATGGAGTTTAGATGTTTGACCAACGAACGGTTCAAGCAACCCTCATGATTGCCATGCCGCACCACAATCTCAATTATTTTCTGGAAATCGAACGCATTAATACTGAAACAGTCGAGCACCCAGGGGAATTTCAGTTCCGTTTTGTAGGCCTCCAGCACCAGCTCCACACAGCAGGCCATCAGCGTAATGTTGAAGATATCCAGTGAGATCTTCTGCACCAGCAGACGTTTGAGATCAATGTTGGGCTTGTGCTTCTTCTGTTCGGTCTCGGCGCGCAGAATCTGATCCAGCAGATAGAAATAGAATGATTTGGCCAAACGGAAGCGGCTCTTGGCCTCGGGATATTTGGCGAGGAATTTCTGTTGGATTTGTTCGATAATGGTGAGCAGTTTGGCAATCACCTCCTCGCCAGCTTTCCTGGAAAGGGGGAAAGAAAATGATGATTATGCTAAGAGTTTCGGGGCGGGGTGGCTGGCTGGCTGGCTGGCACTTGCTTGACAAACTCGGTGGGCTCGGTGAGCGACTGGAAGGCGCTTAGTTTCTTTACATTGTTGGTGGCATTGGAGACGGGTTCGAATTTCTGCTCAGCTGTGGCCGGTTGGGCGGGTAAATCCTGTTTGCGTGTCAGCGGAGTGACAGGCGGTCTGAGGGCCTGCTCATTGAGATTAGTGTGCTCACCGGCATCATAGGCACTCAGAATACGCTCATCAAATTCCCCCACACTGAGCACATACTGCTCGTAGCTAATGTTTAGGGATTTCAGATTCCGTTCGAAATTCTCATTTGCCAAAAGGCCCAGCATGGTGTCCCTGTGGCCATAGATGGTCTGTTGAGGGGAAAAGGGGAAAAGTTAGGAATGAGCATATCCAAGGGGCAGTCTTCACTCACATTTGCCTGAAAGAAACTGGCCATGATTTTGTTAAAAACTGTGGCCTTCATGGCCTTCGCCTCGTCCGTCATCTCGCAAAAGTATTTGAGTATACAGTGGTCCCTCGCCTGAAAGTCGGGGGTATTCCAATTCGCGGGCAGACCCTCAAAATCGGGCTTGATGAGATCAGTGCGCTTCTCGGCCAAAACATTGGCATAGATCAGGTCGATGCAGCAAATCATTAAATTAAACGAAGTGACCAGATCCACTGTGGTGGTGGGCTTTTGATTCTTGGCGCAGAGAAACAAACGCCAACAGACGTCATCCAGTTTGATGTACGAGCATTTGCCATGATCCCGTCCATGCAGGGAGCTAAATCAAAAAGCGCACAATGAGTATGAGAGGGGAAACAAGCAGAATGCGGAGACACTCACCTGTACTTGGAGTGCTTCTTTTCATTGGGCGGACACAGAAAGATCTGCTCAAAAATGGTTCTGTAATTCTTATAAAGCGTAAATGTAATGCTAAATTTACGATCCAGATCTTCTATTTGATTGATGAAATCCTGCGACAAATTGGCCATATCGCACCATTGTTTGATTTTGGTCTTGAACTCGTAGATGCTAGCATGAATAAAGGAAAAGTTAGATTAGCTTCTCCGCTTGACTTGGACATAACATACCTGATGCGACCGCAGCGCAGCAGATTGTTGAGCGACACACAGTTACCCCTGACCACCGCATCCTGGCCAATGACAGTGGGCGTGCTGGACTGACGGCAGGCAGTATACAAAGCACACACCAGCCAATGCATGGGATCACCCTGACAACAAACCACACCATTAGCATTAGCCAGACTCCTTCTTCTCCACCCACTCACCTCCAGGCAGCAGCGGTGCGCCACCTTTTTGTACATTTGATAGCCATCCTCCTCGGTTTGGCGATCCATGTTCAGTTCACGGCACAGATTCTCATATTTAACTCTCACATTCTCTTGTCCCTCATCCGGACTGGCGCCACTGGTGGTCACCACTTCGGCACCCAGTTCCTGCTCCTGCTCCATATTATTTGTTGTTTTCTCTCCTTTCACTACGTTTTTACTATTTATTGTTTCTCAGTTTTCTTCTTAACGGGAGTGTGTGGGGGCGGGCGGTTGCCTGGTGCTGACTGAATGAGAGAGAGCGCCAAAGAGAGAGAGTTAGCGCCTTGGTACGAGATGGGGACTAAAAGACTTTGTTGCCTTTTGTTCTACCCAAACTGCGTTTCACTTATGTTTTAATGTTATTCTCGTTGCATGCAATCCAAGGCTGGGCACTGATTAATACAATTTTTTTTTCATTACTCTCCATAGAAAAAGGCGGGAAAGGCAATGGAGAATCGTGATTAGTGTGACCGAATGTGGTTAAGGTGGAAAATGTCTAGTTTTGCTAGTGCTGTAAAATGTGCACATGAAATGTAATTGCTAACACTGGCGGCAGTGGTCAAAGATTTTATGGCGGTCAACAAAAGTGTGTTCAAAAAAGATAACTCAATTGTGTGAATTTATGGCAAGTGAATAATTTGTATTAACAGAGCTATGCCATAAAAAATACAATGCCCACTGGGCCAGTGGGCAGAAATTTTGTCCAAAATAAACTGAATAAACCGACTGTAGGAAATGATTTTAAATACATAAAGCTATTTTATGCTAAAATTGTAAACTATTTCACAATTGAATTCTGGAGATCAAAGCAGTGCTTGTTGTCCACACTTGCATGCACGGAGCGTGGTTAATTAAGATTAGCCTCATCTTTCAGCTGCATGTGTGCGCTGGCCCTTAAATATCAAACCAGTGCTTGTTGTGCACACTAGCAAGCACAGAGAGTGGTTCTTTGTCAAGATCAGCCTTAAGTTCTGCGGTCAGTTCATCTTTCAGCTGTATGTGTGCGCGCGCCCTTAGTCGGCTGCGCACCGGGCACGTTTAAGGCAAGGTATCTAATATGTTGCTGTTAAATTACTGAAAAAGGGACCATTTCTGAAAAGAAATACCTGTTTAACTCATTTTCAAATTCTTCAAAATTTAATAAATATCGTTAATGTAGGGCTGATTGGCTTACAATTCATATGATGGGTTTTGATCTGTGTGTGTGTGTGTTTGTGTGTGTGTGTTATGGGGGAGGGGAGGGAGGGGTTTCTCGAGTGCAATATTTAATCCGAGTCGGAATCATCCGGCTCATAGCCGCCATCATCGCGTCTGGTCTTCTTTGTGCGATTGCTATTTGGCTTGCGTTTCACATCTGGCGGCTGCACCACATCCTCTTTGTTGCTAATAACCCCAGTCTGAGCAATGCGCTCTTCCATTATTTTGGTGGTAAAGTCATAGCTATTGCCCAGTTCGTTGAAGCCCACAATAAAGTCATTGATTTTGCTATCCTTGACCAATAGTATGGTGGGCATCACCTTAATGCGTAAGCGTTTCGTCAGGAATTTCGTTTTCTTGGCATTCACCTTGCAGAATTTCGCCTCCAGATGTTTTTCGGCTAGAATCTCCAGGTGCGCGTCAACAACGCGACAACGTTCGCCGCCATTGTAGAAGTGGCACACAAAGTTGGGCGACTTTTTGGTCATCTTAAAGAATTCCTTTTCATCGGCCAGTTCAGTGTACTTGCCGTGACCCTGGTGGGTAACAATATGAAGGAATCAAATTGAGAGTCTGCTCAATGGATGTTGGATACTCACATTTTTGATCCACTCCTGCTTCTTAATGTTCAGCTTAATCATTTTGCGTTCATGGCGCAATGCCTTGTAATCCGCACGAATTAGTTGCTGCTCCATTTCGATTTTTATTCTCGAATGAATAAATTATTTTTTCATCTGAATGAGTTTCGACCTCTTGGCAAAACACTTTATTGACATTAAAAACCAAGGCATACTAGATGGATTTGTCTACTTTTGTTTGCATATTATTTTTAAGCACCGTACAGAATATGTACAAAATTTCACAATTTTAAATTCTCATTTAAGTCTAGATTATCACAAAAACGGGTAAATAGAAGGTCTAGATCTAACGGTCCTAAGATTATTATAAAAATTAAATAGTTGGCTATTGAAAACGGGAAGACATAGAAGGTGTTAGGCAAGCGGTATACAAAATTCGCGAAGTTTTCAAAAATTCTAATATGAGCTTAGAAAATGTAGATCAAAAGGACCAAGAAATTGCGAAATTTTCCATATTTTATGAGTTTGGATTATCGCGAAGACTTAATAGTTGGCAATTAAAGAGGGGAAAATAGTAGTGGAAAAATTCGTAAATTTGTTTAGATTGACATGAAGACGGGTAAACGGTAGGTGTAGATCAAACAGACCAAAAAATTGCGGAATTTGATGAGCTTAGATTATCATGAAAACGGTTAGACGGATGGTAAAGATCAAAAGTTAAAAAAAATTCGCGAAAACTTTAAAATTTTATGAGTTTTGATTATTATAAAGATTTGATAGATGACAAATCTCAAGTAAGCTTCAATTCTTCGTTTTATATTTGAAAAATATTAAAAGAGGCGTAGTAACGCACGCTGGTTACTTGCTAGTATACTATAATAATGCTACAATTTTCATTTTAGTGGGTAGAGGCAAACATAGTTCGAGTGAGAAATAATAATGCATAAAACAAGTGAAAACCTACAAGAAAATGCAAAGTTTAGTTTGATGCTTTGCAAAAATGATGTGCAATGGTATTAATAACCAAGCCCGAAACACATGGTGGAACACGTTCAACAACGATTTCAGCGGACCAACGCATTGTTCGATTCAGCAAATCCAACCCGTTCGTATCCTCGAAATCTGAACCTGTCAGTAAGCGATGTAACTATTTGTCGTAGATTTTTGGAAGATAAACTTAATGCAGGAAGTCCAAGAAAAGTCCTTCTCCTAATTTGAAAACATATTAAAGTAAAATCAGAAAATAATCGCCCTAAAATTCTGTATTTAAGAGCACTGTATACCTTCAGAAATTTGTATTATTTGCTTAAACATTCTATTAGGGTCTTAAAAACATCCTGTAAAACTTTCAAGCAGATCCGATAATAGGTTTTACAAAGATATACAAAAATTTTCCTCGATTCTCGTATTTTAAAATATTTCATGTTTTTTTACATAAAAATTCTTCAAAAAATAGTTATAAAATGTTCGTTATTTTCCAAAAAGTTACTTAACAAAAAAAAAAAAATTACTTGGAGATTTTTGTTACCATATTTTGACGCACTTTGACCCAAATTTCTTGAGAACTATTTAACAGATTTTGACAGCTTTTTTTAAGGTGAAAGCTAACACCCAAATGCATCAAATCCATGTTTAAAATCTATTTAAAATAATTTTATTTTTATCGAAAACAGTTGTCCAAACTATTAACACGATTATCATAAAAACAATCTTCCGAAAATGGTGGCAAAAATATAAAGAATAACTGTTGACCGATTTTGTAATAATTTCTTTTTAAATTACACCCCATTCTGGTGTGAACTAGGACAATTGGGAACGGTCAATAAATTACGGAGTTGGGACCAATATAGGGGGAGAAAAACGTAGATTTGAGAAATTTCGACATTGATCCCGATCTCAAATATCCTAGTTCCAACCAGAACTACATCAGTTTTTAACAAAATCCCGTTTTCAGTTTTAGTTTCAGGCAATCCGTTCTCAAAAAATGTTTGCAACCATGGAATTATTGGCCAACTTTGAAACGGAATACAACAAACGCAGCAGCAGGAACAACAAAAATGTTCTATTACACCTTCTATGTCTTCCCGTCTTCCATTGCCAACTATTTAATCTTCTATCTAATCTAATCTTAGGACCGTTTGATCTAGACCTTCAATTTACCTGCCTGTTTACCCGTTTTTATGATAATCTAAACTCAAATTAGAAATTCGTTTTTTCGACAAGTCCAAGCTAACTTCGTATGTGCCAAAATTTTTATACCCTTGCAAATGCTTTTTTTGAAAAATCAGAGTTTAAGAACGCTAGCACTAAAATCAACAATTTTCTAACTAAAATCCATTTTCCGACAATTACAGGGGTGTCCTGGAAATCTCTAAAGATTTTCGTATAAACGATTGCACTTCGAACTTAACTTGGACTACTTTATTTGTGAAGTGAAAAGAATAAGACCGGCTACTAGATCATATGGAAGGGAAACCGTACGCATTAAATCTCCTTGGCTTTGAGCAGGCGGTTTCAAATCTCTCAACTTTCGTCATCTAATCTAGTAGCCCGGCATATTTGTGCCACTTTACATATAAAGTCAAACAGCTATAATATGAAATGCTAACGCTTATACGAAAACCTCTAGAAATTTCTGGGACACACCCGATAGTCATCTAATTTCGACCAAATGTCACGAATCTTTTTTGAAAACATATCAAATTAACAATCGATCCAATTAAAAACAAAAAAGTTTTTCTCAGTAAGACCCATTTTCCGACCAATAGTTCCTATGGCAGCTATAAGATATAGTCATCCGACGTTGACCAAAATTTGCAAATCTGTTTGAAAGCATATAATATTAATAAAAGCCGGGTTTGGGGACGCAAAGCTTGAAAAAAAAAAAGTTTTTCTCACTGAGACCCATTTTCCGACCGATAATTCCTATGGCAGCTATTAGATATAGTCATCCGACTTTGGCCAAAATTTGCAAATCTGTGTGAGAGCATATAATATTAGTATTTGCTTAGTTTGGAGACACTAACAATGAAAACAAAAAATTTTTTCTCTATAAGACCCATTTTCCGACTAATGGTTTCTATGGCAGCTATAAGATATGGTCATCCGACTTTGACCAAAATTTGCAAATCTGTTTGAAAGCATATAATATTAATAAAAGCCGGGTTTGGGGACGCAAAGATTGAAAACAAAAAAGTTTTTCTCACTAAGACCCATTTTCCGACCAATAGTTCCTATGGCAGCTATAAGATATAGTCATCCGACGTTGACCAAAATTTTGCAAATCTGTGTGAAAGCATATAATATTAGTATTTGCTGAGTTTGGAGACACTAACAATGAAAACAAAAAATTTTTTCTCTATAAGACTCATTTTGCGACTGATGGTTCCTATGGCAGCTATAAGATATAGTCATCCGATCCGATCGGTTCAGACATATTAGCACCGTGCAGTAAAAAGAATATTCTGTGCAAATTTTCAGCTCGATAGCTTTAAAACTTTTCTATGTCCAAAATGGAATGCAACAGCTGAGCGGAATAGTTTACAATAAAAAACAAACAAAACGTGGCAAAAATTGAAAATGAACTTGACCTGCAAGTATAAGAAATATATGCCCCATACATGTCAAACCTCTATCTCTTACCATCTCTGAGATCTCTTCGTTCATACGGACGGACAGACAGACAGACGGACAGACGGACATGGCTATATCGAATCGGCTGTTGATGCTGATCAAGAATATATATACTTTATAGGGTCGGAAACGATTCCTTCTCCCTGTTACATACTTTTGCACAAACTTAATATACTCTATGTACCTTCGGTACAGAGTATAACAAGAACATGATATTTTAGTACGTCAGCAAGACGATATAAACAAACCTGCTTGATTGATTCCGCAAAGCTGAGCTTACAATTGAATTAATTAAGATTAGCCTCATCTTTCAGCTGCATGTGTGCGCTGGCCCTCAAATATCAAACCAGTGCTTGCACAGAGAGTGCTTCTTTGTCAAGATCAGCCTTAAGTTCTGCCGTCAGTTCATCTTTCAGTTGTATGTGTGCGCGCGCCCTTAGTCGGCTGCGCACCGGGCACGTTTAAGGCAAGGTATCTAATATGTTGCTGTTAAATTACTGAAAAAGGGACCATTTCTGAAAAGAGATACCTGTTTAACTCTTTTTCAAATTCTTCAAAATTTAATAAATATCGATAATGTAGGGCTGATTGGCTTACATTCATATGATGGGTTTTGATCTGTGTGTGTGTGTGTGTTTTTGTCTGTGTGTGTGTGTTATGGGGGAGGGGAGGGAGGGGGTTTCTCGAGTGCAATATTTAATCCGAGTCGGAATCATCCGGCTCATAGCCGCCATCATCGCGTCTGGTCTTCTTTGTGCGATTGCTATTTGGCTTGCGTTTCACATCTGGCGGCTGCACCACATCCTCTTTGTTGCTAATAACCCCAGTCTGAGCAATGCGCTCTTCCATTATTTTGGTGGTAAAGTCATAGCAATTGCCCAGTTCGTTGAAGCCCACAATAAAGTCATTGATTTTGCTATCCTTGACCAATAGTATGGTGGGCATCACCTTGATGCGTAAGCGTTTCGTCAGGAATTTCGTCTTCTTGGCATTCACCTTGCAGAATTTCGCCTCCAGATGTTTTTCGGCTAGAATCTCCAGGTGCGCGTCAACAACGCGACAACGTTCGCCGCCATTGTAGAAGTGGCACACAAAGTTCGGCGACTTTTTGGTCATCTTAAAGAATTCCTTTTCATCGGCCAGTTCAGTGTACTTGCCGTGACCCTGGTGGGTAACAATATGAAGGAATCAAATTGTGGGTCTGGTCAATGTGTGTTGGATACTCACATTTTTGATCCACTCCTGCTTCTTAATGTTCAGCTTAATCATTTTGCGTTCATGGCGCAATGCCTTGTAATCCGCACGAATTAGTTGCTGCTCCATTTCGATTTTTATTCTCGAATGAATAAATTATTTTTTCATCTGAATGACTTTCGACCTCTTGGCAAAACACTTTATTGACATTAAAAACCATGGCATACTAGATGGATTTGTCTACTTTCGTTTGCATATTAGTTTTCAGCACCGTATAGAATATGTACAAAATTTCACAATTTTAAATTCTCATTTAAGTCTAGATTATCATAAAAACGGGTAGGTCTAGATCAAACGGTCCTAAGATTATTATAAAAATTAAATAGTTGGCTATTGAAAACGGGAAGACATAGAAGGTGTTAGCCAAGCGGTATACAAAATTCGCGAATTTTTCAAAAATTCTAATATGAGCTTAGAACTGTCATGAAGATGGGTACATAGACGGATTAATAAGAAAGTGTAGATCAAAAGGACCAAAAAATTGCGAAATTTTGCATATTTTATGAGTTTGGATTATCGCAAAGACTTAATAGTTGGCAATTGAAGAAGGGAAAATAGAAGTGAAAAAATTCGTAAATTTGTTTAGATTGACAGGAAGATGGGTAAATGGTAGGTGTAGATCAAACAGACGAAAAAATTGCGAAATTTTATGAGCTTAGACTATCATAAAAACGGTTAGACGCATGGTAAAGATCAAAAGCTCAAAAAAATTCGCGAAATTTTATGAGGTTAGAGTATGACCAATCGAATGAAGTTGATATGTTCCAATCGTTTGTTTATTTAAGTCCAAGCTACGTTTTTGTCCTGCATTGCTTAGTCAAATTCGTTACAGTTTTCAAGACAAAGTTGAAAAATAGTACAAAATAAGGGGAAAACATGATGATGATTTTAAGACATTTTTGTAATTTTAAGTATAAAGATGTGACTTTTTTGACTTGCTACTTAAAAATGTTTTGTAATCCAAGCCAAGAGCAACGATTTCCTTTAAGACGTCAAAGCGAAAATCCAAATAGTTTACGAGATCCCAATCAGAAGCTGAAAACTTCAAAGTGCAATAAAATCAAAACGGCAGCTAACCAGACCAAACCCAGCGAAGGATTTTGTACTACCATCATACCCTTTCAGAATTTTTTGGTCTCGACTCGATCAACTTTTAGTTTTGCACAGTGTTATATTGATCTAGTGATCCCATACAACTTTTTTCTGATACCTTGTACTCGCTTTTTGATGTTTGTGTTCCACTTCAGCTCCCTCGCTATCCTAATAGGCAGCCTTGGTTCACAAGAGAACTAATAAATTTGAAAAACAAGAAGTCAAGGTATTTCAAAAAGTATAAGAATTCGAAAAAATCATCTGATTTCTGCTGTTATGTGGATGTTCGTTCTAGATTTAATATGCTGAACTCACAATGTTATAAAGACTATCTTAACCGTTGCAGACTTCAATTCTCGCACAATCCTAAGCAGTTTTATACGTTTGTTAACTCTAAACGTAAATCTTCCACTATGCCCTCTTCTGTGCGGTATGGTAATGCGAAAGCAAACACTGATCAGGCCATAGCCGATCTATTTGCCGAGTTTTTTATGTCAACCTACTCGTCTAGTAGCTTCTTTGCGATTCAACCATACCCCTATCAGTTGAATGGGTCTAATTGTATTTCTAGCCCTGTAATCACTGAAAGCTCTCTCCTTTGTGATCTTAACTCTGTTAAACCTGTGTATGCACCGGGTCCCGATGGAGTACCTGCTTGTGTACTTAGGTTTTGTGCTGATGCACTTTGTAAGCCTATTCATAAATTATTTGAATTGTCTCTTGAGTCATCCTCTTTCCCTGTGTTGTGGAAGGAATCTTTTATCATTCCTCTTCATAAAAAAGAAAAGAATTATAGAAGTATTTCCAAGTTGTCTTCAATTCCTAAAGCTTTTGAGTGAATTTTGACATCTCAACTGCAACCTTTATGGAGTTCCATTATTTCACCCCATCAACATGGATTTGTGAAGTGTCGATCTACTACCACTAACTTATTAGAGCTTACATCATTAGTGATCAAAGGGTTCCTAGGTAAGATGCAAACTGATGTCATTTATACTGATTTTAGTAAGGCTTTTGATTCTGTTAATCACTCCTTGTTGCTTCATAAACTGACCACCAACTAACCTTCTTAGTTGGATCTCTGATTACCTAAGTTCTAAAACACAAAAAGTTATATTTTGTAATTCATATTCGAAACTAATCCAGGTTACCTCTGGGGTACCCCAAGGTAGTCACTTGGGTCCATTGCTTTTTACTCTCTTCATAAATGATCTTCCG
Organism: Lordiphosa magnipectinata; assembly: GCA_037044535.1. Lineage (NCBI taxonomy): Eukaryota > Metazoa > Arthropoda > Insecta > Diptera > Drosophilidae > Lordiphosa > Lordiphosa magnipectinata. The sequence continues at coordinate 186,160 of JBAMBO010001548.1, forward strand.
TCTGTCTTGACTCACTCTCGTGTGCTTATGTACGCCGGTGATGTGAAACTATGTTTAACATATAACGATTTGGTTTCCCGCTATAATTTGCAAGCTGACTTGGATGCATTTCAGTCTTGGTGTAAAGATATTCTATCAAAACCTTAACAGTTCCAAGTGTAAGGTTATGACATTTTACAGGAGCTTGCCACAATTCTTCACTTATATGCTTGATAATGTCCCACTTGAGTGCTTAAATGATCTTGGGGTTATTCTTGATCACCGACTTAAATTTGACTCTCATGTTACTGCTACTGTGTTGTAAGGCCAGGAGTGTTCTTGATTTTATTAACCGCTGGTCGAAGGAATTTGATGATCCCTATACGACGAAGATTTTGTACACTTCTCTTGTCCGTCCGATTCTCGAGTATGGATCATGTGTATGGTCTCCGCAATATTCGACCCATCAAGATAGAATTGAATCTGTGCAAAAACAGTTTTTATTGTTTGCTCTTCGTGGTTTGGGCTGGAATCCTGATTTCCGTTTACCATCGTACTCTAGTAGACTTCTTTTGATTAACCTTCCCTCCCTTATTAACCGTAGAGTTATGTTTGGAGTAATCTATTAAAATCAGAGCTCGCAAATAACCATCAACAGTTTTTTCAGTGCGATCAGTTCATCAGTCTTCAAATGAGCAAAACTCAAAAAGTGTCAGCAAAAAGTGTTATTTGTTTTGTTTGTGTGGTAGACGGTGCGCTTATGTACCATATGTACAATGTACATAATTAAATAAATATGTTTTTTAGGCGTTAAGCAATTACAAAAACTAATATTTTCTGCATTTCATTTGATAGGTTAATTACAATAAATTTCTCCATACTACACGTATGTACATACATTGTACAAAGATCGTTGACTGAGACACACAAACATCCATACACAAGCATCCCAGTCGCAACCACTATGTTCCCGGCAAAACGGTCAGTGAAAGACATGAGCAAAACAGAAAAGAAAAAAGCGCTCTGTGGTTGAGCGACAACAGCTATTGAGCCAAATCGAATTGATAGTGTCTTTTTGCAACCTCGTTTCGTTGTGTCAGTAACAGAACAGTTTTTTGGAGACACGCTGATAGTGTTAACAGTTTTGTGCGAGCTCTGATTAAAATCTATTAAAAATTAACTCTGTAGCTTCTCTTCCTGCTATAAAAATTTATATTTTAACTTATTTAGCCCGTAGTTAACCTTACTTTATGTTCTTCCTTCGCGATTTCGTGTCACACGTTAGGGGCTGCGCCACTCGGTCGGTTGGACGGGAGGTGGGCTGCAATTTTGCCTGGGGTTCGCGCGTAACCAGCTTTGGCTTGGTGTCGCATGGGCCACTTGAACGTACTGCGCATTGTACGTCAACGTCTATCATATTCCAGAATTTTGTTTGTTTCTCACATATTTTACAACTTTTCAACCTATTTTTCTACACATACAAAAATGCATATTCCTGAAATGTCAATTTGTATTCAATCCACATTTAATAATTAATATTAATATATTGCCTTAATCCAAAATTTAAGGTTCTTTAGTGCAGAAATGAATAAAAACATAATATCCGAGGTTTAATCATCAATTTGCACTTGTGTGTTCCAGCTGTATTTCTGGTCTGCTTCAACAGAGTATTTATCAACACTGGCCAAAGAGATCTGAGTTAAACTCCTGCATAATAGAGAGGCGGATTCCGTTGTTCCTTTGTTAACGTTAATAGATGTTCCCAATTAACCGAGGAAACGATTTTATAAACTGAATTGTAATTTCCCCAATGCAAAATGAAACACAAATTCGGAGATTTACATATGTAATAAATGGACCCGCCATAAAGTGGGCTACTGTTCCTCTGATTTTTGTTTTGTTTTGTTTTGTTCTGTGTGTGTTGTGTGTAGTAGGGGGGGTAGCCCACTTTAATGCGTGTCCAGCATGTTTTGTTTGTATTTTTGTTGTTGTTTTTTGTTTTGTTTTTTAAATTAAAATTTACATTGTGTGTGTGTGTGTTTTTTCTTTTTATATATATGTATATATGTATAGATATTTGTTCTTAGATTTAAGTTATACAAATTATGTCTTGACACCAAAGGGATCATCTTAATGGGGACATGACATGTTTCTTGGGGTTTTGGGGGACTTTTTTGTGTAGTATTTTCTTGTTTTCTGGCTAATAAATAGTTTATACATAAATTTTTTTGTTTGCAAGATTTGCAAAATTTCCTTTTCTTTTTTTTTTTTTTTTAGAATGTGAGTTTTGAGTAAGGAAAAAAAAAAAAAAAAAAGTTTGACAGAGTTGCTGGGGAGGGGAAGGGGATTGAGTAGGGGGAGGGGCAGGGGTAGGCGTAGTTATAAAATTAAATATTTTTGTGTTTTGCTTAAAATAAGATTATTAAAGAAATGTATATGTGTGTGTGTGTGTGTGTGTGTGTGTGTGTGTGTGGGTGGCTCTGACTGGATACCAGCGATCCCGCTGATTGAGCCAACTTTATGTGTCCGATTTCCAAAGTTTTATGGTCTTATCATTCTCAAGGGCAGCGGAGGCAATTATATTCTCCGTGGGATGGCAGGCAGTGCAGAGTACCGTATCGGTGTGTCCCTGAAGTTTTTGTACTACTTCTTTGCTTTGCAGATTCCATATATAAACCATATTGTCCTCGCTGCCGCTGACGATCCACTAGGAAAAAGAAACAATGAGTTAGTAAGACTCTTGACTGTAGTGACTATATAACTCCTCACTCACCTTGCCGCCAGTCACCGAGAAATTGGCAAATATGCAATATTTCTCATTCTTATGGCCCGTGTACGTCTTCAGGCACTTGCCCTTGGAGTAATCCCACAGCTTCAGTGTATTATCCAATGTGGCTGCCAATATATACTTGCCGTTGGGTGAGAATTTTACAAAACTCACTGGCGGATTATCATCATCGATCAGTGTTTTCAGGCACTGTCCACTGGCCGTATCCCAGATGCGACACAAACCATCATAACTGGAGCTAACAATCAGTGAACCATCACGATTGAAATGCACCGCCGAAACGGGATCCGAGTGAGCGGGCAACGTCTTCAGGCATTTACCAGTGCGTACATCCCAAATGCGTACGCTCTCATCAAAACTGCCAGAGACAATCAAATTCGATTGCGGATTGAAATTGCAACAGAAGACATAATTGCTATGACCCTTCAGTGTCTTCAGACTCTTCCCGGTGCTAAGTTCCCAAACTTTCAGCGTCTTGTCATCGCTGCCACTAACCAATAGACGTGAATCGGAACTCCAGGCTACATCACTGATGCCAAGTTTGTGGCCCGAAATGGTTTTCTCGAATTTACCATCATAGGCACCCCAGATTTTGATGAGTTTGTCGGCGGCTGTGGAAGAGTTTTAGGAAAGGGAAAAGTTAAAATTTACAAAAACTTTAAAAAAAGATACTTTTCAAGGAGTTAAGACTATACAAATACTTAAATTGCGGCCTGTAAACAACTTTGGAGTCAAAATCTTCAGGTTTTTTAGATTAGTTTGAAAAATAAATTGGCTAGTTTCAGTGTAGAACTGATCTAAAGCGAAGGTTGTAATTTCATCGTAATCAGCAAATGCATCTACTGTGAATTTTTAACTCATTTTGGCCCTGCGGACCGAATGTCGCAAATATCACCTACACATAGCTTGATTATGAGGGCTTCTGTTATGTGCGTTGCAGTTAAAGTGGCCAGTGACCTTGGCGAAATACTCTCCGCCAAATCTACAGTGGTCAGCCAAAGACTTTTCTGGTATTTTCGAAGGTTCTTGATTGCCGGCATTTGGCACGCGCATCACCAGCTCTAGGGTGGAAGTATAGCAACCGCCAGAGGCACAGCGGTCCATGACTGCCTAACCTCTTCACAACTGCAACTCCCTCTAACCTCAAATTTTCCTCCGCTTCTGAAAGTAAGAATCGGAAATTGGTGCTCAAATTGAAATATAGCACTAAACCACCTTTCAAAGTGTGCCAGTGTTACCTACACGCTGAGAAAAGACAATTGCTCAGGAGTTTTCCTCCAAGGAGAGCTTTTGGATCACCAATACCTAGGAGTTTTTCTTGACCGAAGGCTTACCTTCAAATCGCATTTAAACGGTCTGGTCAAATCAATACAGCTCAAGGCACAAAATATAAGCTGGCTGCTGAACTCTAGGAGCAAACTTTCGTTAAAAAACAAGGTACTCATTTATAAAAGCACTACAGTTGTACGGCATAGTAGCAAAGTTGCATCTAGAAAGCATAAGTATTCTGCAGATCAAAATCCTAAGACGCATAACCGGATCTCATTGTTACATGAGGACGAGAATTGTTGAGGGAAACCTTAAAGTCGCTGAGCAGACCAGAGACTATACAGAAAGACTTGTTGACTGCTCACCCAAACCACCTAGCTAAGAAACTACTGCGACCACGAAGAAGCAATGCCGAAAAAAGAAAAGATTTCTGGGAAATTTAAAAAATTTAGAAAAGCTAACTTCGCCTCGACCGAAGTTTATACACGCTTGTAAGCTTGTATAATTCATATAAATTAAAGTTTTAAATGATTTTCGTCGAGCATTCTTGGGACCGTTTTCTCATGTTTATGTTTTTGCTTAAGGGTACCGCCTACATTAGAGGATCAAAAAAATCTATGTTTTTTTTTTTTTGCTTAAATCGAAAGTCCTTCATGTATAGAATATGCTCCTAAAGTCCCAAATCTGAATCTCAACTAGAAAAGGTTCAAATAGGAAGAGTGCTCGGCAAATCATGTTGGGTAGCGCAGGCAAAATGGAAGTTGACGCGATGAAAGAAATGTTCTCGGCTTCGGAAAGTAAATACGGCGTACGTTACATGATCTACATCGGCGATGGGGACTCTAAAACGTTTAAAGCTATCCTCGATTTAAATCCATACGGTGATGATCACGTTGTTATGAAGCGTGAGTGCGTGAATCACGTGGAAAAACGTATGGGTACAAGGCTTCGTAGTTTAAAAAAACAAAAAAAGGTCGGAGGAAAAGAGAAATTGACCGACAATCTTATTAAAAAAATCACAAAACAGCGACTCTGTGGAAAACATGCAGAGAAATATAATGGCAACATACTGGCATTTAATTTCGACGGACGAAAATCCCAAACATCAAAACTGCCCCGCAGGAGGAGACAGCTGGTGCAAGTTTCGTGTCGCAGAAAGTCGCGGAATTCCATACACCCACCCACCTCCTCTTGATGCTACTGTCGCGAAGAATATTTTCCCCATATTCGAAGATCTTTCTAGAAAAGACTTGCTGGAGAGGTGTGTAGGTGGATACACCCAAAACGCGAACGAGAGTTTCAACGCGATGATTTGGCGACTGGCACCGAAACACCTCCACTGTGGTCGTAAAATTGTCGAAATCGTCGCTTGGATTGCCGCGGGGATTTTCAAAAAAGGCTATATGTCTGTGCTACGGATTATGGCGAGCATGCAGATTATAATTGGGCCGGTTTGCCGAGAAGTCGCCTTCAGGGTCGACGAAGAGCGCACGAGGAGTGAAAACCGTCGAAGCAGATCGGTCGGACTCGCAACAGCAATGGTTCAAAAACAACAACAAATTGAATTAAACGAACTATATGAAGCTGAGGAGGGACTTCTATATGGACTGGGGATAGCAGATTGATCGAAAACTGCAGGTAAATAAACGATAATAAGTTTTAATCAATTATTTTTCGGGTCCGAAAACTTTGAACGCGTTTTTCTCGAAACGACGTTTTTCAAAATGGCGTACACGATTAAAGAAAAACTACTCAACGGATCTACTTGTTTTTTTTTTAAATTGAAGCTTATTAAATTGTCTTCTATGTGAACTAAAGAGTTCGATTTAAATTCTCGCTGAAAAATAGTTATTAACAAAATAAAGTTGAAATTTTCTTAGTTCACATAGAAGGTATACTCATAAACTACAAAAAAGATTTCTATACATTTTTGTTTCAGATGGTTCTATGAGGCGGTATCGTGTACGCCGTGGAGGAGAAAATATTTCGGATACTCCAGCTGAATCCGATATAATCCGTCGCCGAATTAATAAAATTGGATAAAAAAATTTGTATATATACCTATAGATATACAAAATAAACAGTTAAAAATTCTTTGAAAAAAATTCATGAAAAAGTGCTTGATGTTGGCCTCCTAATGTAGGCGGTACCCTTAAATTGAAATCCATTTAGATTTTGCAACTAGGTGGTTTTTGTGCAATTGGTTGTCTCATGTAGGTTGATTATAAATTCGGGCATTTGCGTCACGGTCACACCTGGAGGGCTGGCATGGTATAATACTAGGTTGGCAGCACCTCTGTACTCGGTTGATTATTGTCAATTTTAAAAATTAAAGGCCTATTTCCAAAACGCACGAAAATAAATTTTTATGTTGAACTCCACATAAAAAAAAGAGCTTCGAACAGCTGAAGAGCCATTTATTTAGTCTCATTTATTTTGTTGATTTCCAGAAGAGAAACTAAATAATCATAGTTTGAGTTAGATTGCAAGCACATCCGATTTACTGAACTAAATTGAAAATAAATAACTTGCAGCACATTTTTCCGGACAACATCGAACAAATTGAAGGCAAAAGCGAGATGCAACAAAAATGTACAAAAAATAATAAATATATTAGCACATAGATTAGCACTCTTTTTCATTAGTTTTCCATATTTTTTAATTTTAAGTGCCTCAAAACTTTCTCTACCAAGGATCACGAAGTCGTATGACTTTGAAAGCTGTGAGGTGATTTTAAAATTGTTTGAACTTTAATTTGAAAAAACATTTTGAATTCAAGCGGCTGACAAATCAGTATGACTCCACCGTTTGGCTGCCGTTGTTGGTATTTTTTAGGGTTTTTTAAGACTTTGTGGTCCCACTATAGCTTACAATCCACTTAACATAAATAACGTGCAATTCGTGACATAAATTTTTATTTGTTCTGGAAATAGGCCTTAAAGCAAGAATTTTACAGAGAAGGAGAAAGTTTTTCTTTTGGAACGACTTTTTACTATGATGGGAGATTAGGTCGAAAGTTATGTTCAGACAGGCAAATAATTTGTAAAAATTTTCATGAAAATTGAGCTATATAGGCCAAAAATTTTGGAACTTTCCGGCCATATTTGATCAAATTATTTGCGTATGGAACCACAGTTTAAGTTTTTAATCCTGTAAAATCTTCAATCAGGGCAATAATTTTACAGAGGAGGAGAATGTTTTTCTTTTGGAACGTCTTGTTACTATAATGGGAGATTAAGCAGTAGGTCGAAAGCTATGTTCACACAGGTAAATAGTTTGTAAAAATTTTCATGAAAATTGGGCTATATAGGCCAAAAATTGTGGAACTTTTCGGCCATATTTGATCAAATTACTTGCGTATGGAACCATAGTTTAAGTTTTTAATCCTGTCAAATCCTGGCTATTTTGATCAAAATGTAGCCAAATTATTTGAATGTGTAAACTTAGCTTAAGCAATGAACTAGGGGAATCAGAATGTGCATCTGTAATTTCAGCCATATCTGCAGGTGTTCGTTCTTGTATATTAAAGGCACAGCCAATATTTTCCATTTTTGGTTTACTTAATAACAATTCAGATTTTACTGTTTTTAGCCGCAGTTGTTTTTTTGTTTTCAAATATTTTTAAGTGTGACCATATGCGCGGATACATAAAAATACTTAATTTGCATTTCATTCAATGAGGATGAAGTAGATTGCTATGCAATTCATCTAGATCAGCGATGCCCAGCCGTATGCTATTTGGGTACGTTTTGTTATTGTAATTGCACGGAACATAGGAAATCAATGATCGTATACATGCAGGGCGCGAGGCATACGAAACGACACACATGCTAACGATTTCGTGTGTATGCGACGCGTAGAACAAAAACCGGTTTTGTTCTCTTCTTTGATTGGTGATTGCGAGCGCAAGCAAACTGACCAACAACAATTTCATTATTGGTATTGGTGCTTATCTTTGTGAGTATTGGTGAGTGCTCTGTCGTTTGCTGCTTTTGCGCATGCCTGATCTAGATGGTTAGCATTGAACATGAGCAAAGTAAATGCAGCAAATCCACCTAGATTTGCAAAAACACCAACATGCGAAAACGGCCCTTAGCTGAGTTATGTGAGTTAAGCCCTATGCTGAGTTAAGATATATTCATCATATTTTTACCAAACTTCCCAAAATTGTGTGGAAACTAATAATAATCATAGCTGGAAAGCCGTCTTTAAGCTACCATTGAAAACAAAAAAGTTTTTCTCACTAAAACTACTTTTGCGACCGATTGTTCCTTTGGCAGCTATATGCTGGTCATTCCAATTGAATCAAACTTGGCAGAATTGTGTAGTAGACTATATTATAGATCAGTAGCAAGTTTGGGAGCAATAGCATTACAAACAAAAAAGTTTTTCCTACTAAGACTTTACTTCAGAACTATCTTTTCTATGGCAGCTATACTATATAGTTGACCGATTTTCATCAAACTTGGTTACATTATGTAAAATCATAAAAAAATTGTTAAATACGAGGTATGGGCACTTTTGCGTTGAAGACAAAAAAGTTTTTTGAACTAAAACTACTTTTTCGACGAATAGTTCCTATGGCAGCTATATGCTATAGTCAATTGATTTGGATCAAACTCGCCAGAGTTATGTGGAAACATATAATATTGATCAGTAACAAGTTTGGGAGCAATTGCATTGAAAACAAAAAAGTTTTTCCTACTAAGACTTTTTTTATGAACTATCTTTTCTATGGCTGCCATACTATATAGTTGACCGATTTTCAAAAAACTTGGCGGAATTATGTAAAACCATAGAAAACTGAAAAATACGAGGTTTTGGGCACGTTTGCGTTGAAGACAAAATGTTTTTCGAACTAAAACTACTTTTCCGACTGATAGTTCCTATGGCAGCTATATGCTATAGTCAACTGATTTGGATCAAACTCGCCAGAGTTATGTGGCAGCATATAATATTGATTAGTAACAAATTTGGGAGCAATAGCATTGAAAACAAAAAACTTTTTTCTACTAAGACTTTTTTTCAGAAGTATCTTTTGTATGGCAGCTATACTATATAGTTGACCGATTTTCAAAAAACTTGTCGGAATTATGTAAAAGCATAGAAAACTGATAAATACGAGGATTTGGGCACGTTTGCGTTGAAGACAAAATGTTTTTCGAACTAAAACTACTTTTCCGACCGATAGTGCCTATGGCTGCTATATGCTATAGTCATCTGATTTGGATAAATCTAGCCAGAGTTATGTGGAAACATATAATATTGATTATTGACAAGTTTGGGAGTGATAGCATTGAAAACAAAAAAGTTTTTCCTACTAAGACTTTTTTTCAGAACTATCTTTTCTATGGCAGCTATACTATATAGTTGGCCGATTTTCAAAAAACTTGGCGGAATTATGTAAAAGCAAAGAAAACTGCTAAATACGAGGTTTTAGGCACGTTTGCGTTGAAGGCAAAATGTTTTTCGAACTAAAACTACTTTTCCGACTGATAGTTCCTATGGCAGCTATATGCTTTAGTCATCCGATCCGCCCGGTTTCGACAAAGGTGCAGCGTCTTGGTACCAAAAGACTTCGTGCAAAGTTTAGTTAAGATAGTTTTCAAACTGATGCAGGAGATAGCATAGAAACAGACGGACGGACAGACGGATATGGCTATATCAACTTAGCTCGTTATTCTGATCAAGAATATATATACTTTATGTGGTCGGTATTGCTTCCGTCCATGCGTTACAAACATCTAGATAATTTAAATAAAATTTTTTACCGATAAGTCAAAGAGGGGAACCATTTGCTATATCTGTGTAGTTCATACTTTAGAAACATTGGGCGTGTTCAGCAGAATAATTGATCCGTGAGCAGGTATCAGAAAAAAATGTTGTATCGAATAGTTTTTGCTGTTGGAGGGAGCAGTATCACTTTAAAGTAGCGTACTATTTCTGTGATACATGCTCCTGTATCATGATACCTCAAATTGGCTATTATGAAGCCGCATCTCTCGAGTTCAGTATTAAGATAATTGCAAATTTAAACCTGATCAGGGAGCAAGTTGTTCTGCTGAACACGGCCATTATTTAATAATCAAGAAACTAAAAATTCTTTAAACCATCCTTATGCTTAATAATAGGGCCGCACTGCGGTTATAAGCCGAAACGTTTTGAGCACTTCCATTGCTTCCATTTCTGTTAAACTTTAAACCGAACCTTATTTGAAACCAAATACAAAGAGGGTATTATACTGCTTTTTGTTGTAAATACACATTTTTTTGTTCGTTTAAAAGGGAAATCGTTTAGGTTTTTATTACAAATATTATATAACGGCGCGACAAGTCGCTAAAACCTATATACAAATAAAAAAAAAAAACAGAATGCACGCCGATACGTTTGTAATAAAAAACCTAAACGGTTTCCCTATTAAACAAACAAAAAATGCCTTGAGTATTTACAAAAAAAGGCAGTATACCCTCTTTGTATACATGAAAGAACTCTTGGCCCTGCTCAAATTATGGCTAGACGGATTCTCCGACGATTAGATTTAATTACAATTGATAAACATTTCATGTAACGATATAAAGTGTCATTTAGACCTTAATGTAACTAGAAGAAGTGTTCATCAAGTTCTTATTGAAAACTATAACCCTTCATATACTTCCACCGAGTGTCTGTACCAAAACTGGTGAAAGTTACCTCAACTGAAGGCTCGGATTTGCTGAAAGATACAAACTTTGGTCAACACGAGTTCAACAATGTGGTTTTCCCCGATGAGAAAAGTTTAATATAGACCAGCGGTGGGCATGAAATTTGAGTTTGGGAGCAGCCCAAAAACAACAACACACAAAATACAGCTGCTGCGCCGTCTGTGTGCAAGTCTTGTTGGCGCCGTGCTCCGATTCGCATAGACTTTGTTGTTGTTCACAATTTGAAGAGAGTTAATTTGAGACTGACTGACGAAATCTCGAAGCAATGGGAGCAAGGGCTTGCCCACCGCTGATATAGACGCTCTAGTTGGCAGCACTGCCCGCATAAGTGAAAACACGTTGGCGGATCCCAAAGGATTTCGTCTGCTTTTGGTCATGCTGGAAGGTCTCGAAATTGTTTAATCCAACTAAAACTAATGCCGAGATGTATGTACTGTTGTTGGAAAGTGAACTTGTTGAATTTGGAAATAACCTTTGAGAGGATTATTGAATTTTTCAACAGGAAAAGTCAGCAATTCACAAAATAGGCTTCTCTTTCATTCAGAAACTTTCCAGATTTGGATAGGCCAGCGATTAGCATGGACTTAAAACCCATTGAGGACATCTGGGGAATCCAGTCTGCCAGAGTTTTTAGGAATGGTCGAAAGTTTTGAGACACTCAAGCAACTTAAGCATGTTTTTGGGAACAAATCGGCAATTTAACTAGGCAAAAATTTATGGATTCTATGCCTGATCGACTTAATAAGGTTATAACTTCTAAATTATAAACAAAATGTAAACATAAGGATAATAAAGCAGATTGAAAATTCACGTATATTTATTTCCTATGGATTTCGTGTATTTAAGCTAATATATTTCAAAGCTTAAACAAATTGAATTGTTAGTGGCTTTTTTTTGTCAAGAAAGTTAATTAAAACACATTCTGTTTCGTCATAAAAACATCTATGCACATATACTTATTTCACTGAGATATGTCAATAGATCTATGATCCATATAACTAACTAATTGGGCAAGATTAAGCAACAAATTCTATACATTTCTTACCATATTATTCCTAGTCTCAGCACGCGTTTTCTTTTCGAAATTTAACATTTACCCACACATCCCCCCCTCTGACCGCCTGACCACCCTTTTTACCCTTTCTTTTTTGGGTCGTCTACTCACATGAGCTGGCCAGCCATTCGCCATTGGGACTGAATTTGACTGCCGACACCGCCTTGGTATGTCCGGCCAGTGTAAACTTGAGCGTATAGTTCGGCTTGACAGATAACGAACTCTTATTGGATGGTGTATTTGATGGATTTGACGAAGCTGAGCTGGGCTGTAGCGTATTGGGACCGCTGGGTGCCGTGGGCATAGGCTGAGGCGGTTGATGCACAACACCGGGATGGCCGGCATGCACGGCTCCAATGGGCACCATATTGGTTAGAATGCTAGAATCTGTTAAAAAGAAAAAAAATGCAAATAAGTTAGTTTGTAGTGAAAGCATGTGCTTGTGGCTGCAACTCTTTCACTTGGCCGACCGCCCGACCGCTACCGGCTGGCTGTTGCAATTTTTCACCCCTCGTTGCACGTGCTTCTTCTTGCCACTAAACGCTGCTGCTGCTGCTGCTTGTATTTTTGCTATTGTTTTTTCTTTGCACTCGAATGCTGGTTTTACTCACCTCAGGCTGAATATATTGTTATTGTTGGGAGTTTCGTAGGCAACTGTTCGCTCTGACTGAATTTGTTCAATTGTTGTTCAGATGTTTGTATTTATTTTTGGTTTTGGGTTGCTTTCGCTTGCCGTGCCAATGCCACACGTGAAAACTACGTTCCAGAGATGGGTGATACTTAAGTGACAAGTCACGAGTACAATTTCAAGTAACGAGTCACGCATGTTCACATCGCTGAATGTGACCGTACCAGGAAAAATGAAAAAAATGCTGTCATTTGTTTATATTGTGACCATGTGGCTGTGTGTAAATATTAGTTTTTATTAAGTTTGGCCAGCAGATAGGACCTAATACTGTAAATTCAGCTATTGTTATACTTTAGTAAAACTTTGAAACCCTAAGCCCTAAAAATACAATAAAAACGGTTTCCATAACCAAGCAATACATTAAACGTTACACAGCACTGACAATATATTTAAAATTTTTAAATTCTTATCAATGCATTTTGAAATGCGCAGATTTAGAACTTTAGTTGTTATTTTTTGTTATTGCATACTTATGAACTGTTTACCATTTAATTTAACTCTACATTTCTTGCAACAAGGAACTTCAGTTGAAATGTGGCGCCAAAATGTTGTAAAAGTTAAACTGGTCTTAGCTGGAGATGGGCACGGTACAGACTTTGTTTTAAATTTGGCAAGTTTACCGTGACGGGACGACCCGAAAAATATTTTGTATGCTACTTGGATCAAGCTTGAAAAATTGTTTATACAGTAAAGTAGAGGTGCTCGCGTGAGTGAATTTTCTTTCATGTCACGAACGACTCACGAAACACAAATCTAGTTACGCACGATTCACGCACCTAGTTTCTGGAGCGTTTCGCGCCACTCACGATTTAAGGAGGCGTCATGCATGAGCATCAAAGCTGTTTCTGCCGAAATAGTTAGCGCCGCCATTAGCATTCCGATGGGTATGATCGGAAATTTTGGTTTGGCTGAGAACTGACCCCTCTTATTTTAAGGTATGGAGTTTATGAAGGTAGCTGAAGTGAGTACTAAACTTAAAATAAGCTTTGAATCGCTAACAATATTATAAACTTTAAGGAAATGCTCTTAAAACATTGAATTGAAGTAATTTTTTTTTAAACCAAATCTTTTTTCTAGTTCTGAATCCGACTTGAGATGTAATTAATTTAGAAAGGTTGGTTGCACGCACTCGAAAATCACGAACCTGGCTGTTTTTGTGGGGTTCAATAATAATACAAATCTGGCAAATCTAAGGGCTAGGGGTGCTCACGTGACATGAATGTGAACGTGTCACGATCTGCCTTAAATTGATCGTGAGCAAGCACAGAGTTTCGTGAGTGGGCATCCGTGATTCGTGCATGATTCTTAAATGAATTAATTCAATATAAGTCATGCAGCTCACGAAATACAAATTACTTTAAGTTTCTTGTAGAAAATGTATCTAAAAAATAGTGCTTCCCATTTTAAAGAAAGCTTTTCATGCAAGTGCTGAAAGCACCTTGTTTAATATATACATTTATACGTTGTATTTTGTTAAATTTTGATGGCGATGGTAGTGCATTTCGGGTCGAGCGACATTTTCCAAATTTTCTTTCATAGTGCGCACCCACGTAACTGGACCAAGGTCTATTTTAAATGTTATATCTCTAGGATAAGTGCCTGAACTATGGGTTGATAATCAGTCGGGTTAAGAGATTTATATCGATTGATGAACCCAAATATGTTTAACAAAATTTCGCAATATAAATTGCATTTGAAACTTGAATTATCCAAGAAAAACCATAATTAAAATCGAAGTGGGGAATTCGTAACCGATTCGGTGACCGTATTGCTATTTCATGAATTTCTACAATTCAATCATCAGCGATTTTTGCCTATCTTTAATGAGCTGGCAGAGGCTACCTCATGACAAGAACTGCCATGAGCGCTTGGGAATCCCAAGGGCAAACAAAATAAACAAGTGAGAAAGAGTCGGTCAAGCCCGACTATAATATACTCTGATACCAGTTCAGAGCCAGTCCGCTCGCATTTGCTCCCGATTATAATATTATAGTACATGAAATCGGTATCTCAGGAGACACCAAGATTGAGAGTCTCGTGTCCATTGTTATGGAAACAAGTTCATTGCGAACACCGCCGAAATGAGCTCGGAGACCTTATCTGCGAAGCGTTGTCGATCTCAGCGGAACGTATCAGCTGCCCATAAAACTTCGTTAGTAACACGCGGGATAAACTCAAATTTTTATCATTAATGTCTAAATTATCAAAGGCAGAGAAATAGTCTTTTGAGCATATTACGTTTAACCTGATATTACCCACATAAAAAAGTCTTATCCAAGGAGTGATTTTTGTTATACTGATCATCTGATAAGTTGTCTACTTCTCTCTCTCCTCTGCTAAAATTGTCTTTGTGTGTATGGAATGCTGCTGGTGCTAGTGTGTGCCTTACCACTACCCAAAAAATTAGTATATTGCTCGACTAACTGTGACGGTATACGTCTCAGTGGACACAAGATTCTTTATCATTGGAAGACCTTTCTAGCAAATCAATGAAAGTACATATTGAAATACTATAATATCGTCGTTGTAAAGGCTAAGAAACATTCGTATCTACGTGGAAGACTGTTGGATGTAGATATAGCTATTCAAAGTGCAGTTCGAGGAAAGTGGCTATCTCTGCCGGATAAAACCATAAATTTAGGTGTGTTTGAACAGTTGGGTTCAGGGGCCACTCGAAGAGGTGTCTGGTGTAAAATATGCCAAGATTATTCTAAGGGCATTACATCAACCACCTCTGAAGTTGATACAGTCTATGATCAAATGCTTAGATGCCTGCTTTATCCGGATTGGAGTTGAACAAGAGTTACCCTAAAAAAAAACATCTCAGCGGGATCGATGTCTGTTGTCAGGAGACCCAGTACAATATTGTTGCGGCTATGTCGAGTATAGCACTTTGGCCTCATACTGTGATGTTGCTGTTACCTAACACCCCCAAAATCTGTAAGACTATTGGTGTCTCAATTAAACCGCTTTTTGATTGTTTTGTACCTCAATTAACATAGATATGCGTTATACCGTCGTGGTATTGACATGTGACTTACGCTGTGGAGCAAGTCGCGATATAGGCACTTCCTCAGTGAGCTGGTTGCTGTTTCGGACTCGGAGGACCTCCAAAATCCTGGTGGAGATGGTCTGGATGCGTCATCATATAACATCCTGTGGTTACTCTCATTGCAGCGTTTTGCTCAAGCTGTAGACTTCGCCATTAGATATCACTCAGCGAATGAGACCGTACTGGATTGTTTATAATCTTGTCAATGGATCTACATATGACCTTGTATATTGTCGAGATGGTTTGACTGATTCAACGCTCCATGTGATGCACGAAATCGCCTTCAGGACCTTATTTCAGATGCTAACATTCCTAATCAACTTCTCTGAGTGTTTGGCGAAATTTTACTTTAGGCCGACCAGCTGACGTTTAACTATCTTTGGATGGTCTGATGCTAGGTATCCTATGTCCGTTAAAGTTTATCTCCAGTTAGAGTCCTCATTTAATTCGTCCAAGTTGTTAACAAATGTTGTCCCAATTAATTTGGATACCGTTTGACGAAGTTATTCGCATATTTCTGAGTACACCTCGGCGATCTAGTATTTTTTTTTAGCATGCTAACATATTAGTGTGTTCTATAACATAAGTGCCCCATGAAGTATGCTCTGTTTTGTTTGGCGAAAAATTCCAAGTATTTTTTTTTAATATTTAAAATGCTAATATATATATACTCCCAGGTTTCACGATTTCTGGGCAAATATTAAAGGTCTTCAAATACTGTTACCTAGTATAAAGATAAACTAAGCTATTGTGAGTAGCTGTGGGCAGTAAGTCGCTATTATTAAAAGCTGATTGCTCTCTTGACGCAAGCCTTGGCAAGTGATCGGCTCTTGTGGGTGTGAATCACATGCTCATTTTGGCGTTGCGTGAGTGCGTTTAGCCACTGACACGAAGTTTAATACTTAAGAAATTGCTTTTCAAGTCCACAAATAAGACTCAATTATGACTGCATAGCCATGATTGGAATAATACTGTACCGCGATAAAATATCATGGATGACCAATGATGAAGAATATAGTTAACTACCTATTTTTTGCTCATAACTTGAGTATAGTGCATCCGAACCATTAACATACCTAAAACAAATCAATCAAAGCAGATCAATATAAGTAAAAATGAAAAGAAACTGACATCAGCATGCGCATCCACTATAGCAGTGATAGGAAATAGCATAAAGCCCATAGAAGAGCATTCCACTTAAAATTATGTATATATAGTGTGTGGGATTTGCACCATCAGTTCTGAGTAAAATACAGAAAAACCTTTTCTTTTTCATTGGTCATCCATGGAATTTTATATATAGATGAACAAAGTTCGTAATGTAAAAATTGTCATACATCTCTAGAATTGATGATCAGTCAGTCTGACGTATAGATTGTATATAGCATAAACGAAAATAGCTCGTAAATTTTTGGAATTACTAATGAATATGTCTTTATTTAGATGCTACAGTTTGAAAGCGTTCAGCATATTTGATAATTTGAGATTATTTTAAATATTTGAAATTTGTTTATTTCCATGTAGTTTTTTTTAAGGCCTATACTCAGATGAGATAAAAATGTCGCATGAATAGAAAAACTTTTGAACAGTTTTAAAATCCGAGTGCTTTTGAACACAAGACGTATTTAAATTAAGCATCATCCGAGTACAGGCCTTAATCGTGAAATACTTGATGCGCTGACAATACAGTGTGACCGTTTGATATTTGTTGAAAATTGCAGTTAAAGGGTCCCACTGAAATCAAATCAAAAAATTTCCCCGACTGATGTGAGAAACTTTAATTTAAAATCTTAAAATCCCCCCTTTTCCATACATTCCATACTAACGCGTACGCATATAGATTGTTGGACAACCCGGTCTGTCCACAAGTTGACGTTAAATTTCGTTGATTAAAGACTTACAAAAATGTTAAACAAAGTAATTACTGCTCTTGAATGTGTGTAATGACTTTACAGAAAGAAACTAAAACCAAAAACAAAAAAAATTCCATCATCATCTGTTGCCGTTTAATTGATCAGATTTTGCGGGCCGCGCTGACCAAGCGGGGGATTGCACAATTCACTCAAAATTGCATATGCCAACACAATCATTCATTCTGATGCAATGTGGTCAAGTACTCTTCGAGATGATAATATTGTGCAATCTAAGAGAGCCGCTCGGAGCTGAGCTAACAGATGAGTTGTGAGACTCGCTGGCCACATTTGGTATAGCTAAATAAATGATGGCCAACAAGTGTTCCTTCTATATGATGAAGCCAATGAAGCGTGCCACTTGACAAACATGATCTCTGATCCAGTCACTCAAAGCCATTACAATGTGGTTATTTATTAATTTGCTTAGATATATTTTAAAGCGAAAAAATTTAACATTTACTCTTCAATAAGTGACACGAAATGCACAAGTGCGATTTTCAATGAAGGTTAACGTTTTAGATGTGCAAGAATCGTAAGATGGAGTCTTTAATTCAAGAAGATTAGTTCAACTTGATTACCAACTAGTATGGAAATGGCTTACAACAAGGTTAGAGTGAATTGGTGCCTAGATTGGTAACTCTCTCCTATGGTTGTCCTCAAAAATGGTTGTCAAACGGTTCAAAAAATGTCGAAACTTTTTAAATTTTTGTAAAGAGTTTTGATTATTTAGAAGACGGGTAAATAGACGGATGATAAAGATCGAAAGTTCTCAAAATTGGCGAAAATTACTCAATTTTCGTATGAGTACGAAATTGGCTACACGGCGCGTGTAGAAACGTGAATCCTAAACGAAACGTATTTTGCCCTGCTAAATTGCACACGCTAAATGTAACATGCTGAAAGCTACACTTGGCGTGCAGAAAGACCAGTAAAAGCAGTAAACGCCGCATGTACAGAAGTTAAAACAGACTCCCTGAAGAAGGCAGCAAAAGCTAGCCGAAACGCGTAGGAGAACAGCTGAGTTCAAGAATGTTTTAACTGCAGCAAAGAAGGACGGCCTAAAATAACCCCAGTAGAAGATCACATAGCAAACGAAACGGCCAATATCAAAACCAACGCTGTAATTTAATGTGTTGTTTTTCAGAAGCGAACTTAGTGGATGAGTTGGTCCTCTTCTGCTCTAAAATGATGCATACACAGAGAAATCAAATATGCAGAAAAGCAACAAGCTACGTGTATGTAGAAAAGCTACACAAAAGTAATGGGTTGAAAATCCCAGTCAAAACTTGTCACAATCCTACATTTTCGTGTAGATTTTGCATATTTTGTTCTGTCTGTGTAGTTTTGAATAAAACAAAACTTAAAGTCGATTACACATCTTTTTGATAAACTTACAAAAAACAGTAAATCCTAAGTTTATCTGACTATGTGGGGGGTGTCTTTTAGAAGGTTGACGCTACCGGTACCACAACAATATAGAGGGAATCCTGCCAATTCAAAAGCGATAGATCATATAAGAGAAAAAGGAAAGAAGAACTTCGTCTTTGATAGAAGAAAACAGTCATTGCTGTTACAAGCTGACCGCACAATCACCTAAGGGACTCTAGGACCCACATTTAAAAGACCCTCAAACACTCCAAAATTCTCCTTGATTCATTTTCACATTCACTTGAACGGTGAAACTGCTTGCTGGTATGACAGCTTGGCCATTCGCTTCCCATTTAACGAAGTGACCTTGGGCCATGCTTGGTCTAATAAAATATATCATGACCGCATGGCATTCGATCCTTAAAAATCGCTTTGTGCCCGAATTGGCTCTTAGAGTTATTATTCGGCAACTGCCGTCAAGCAATTGCCTCGTTACGAAGTGAGTTAAAGCAACAAAAAAACCATGCGTAAAGGAGCGCGGCGCCAGCTGGTCGCACAAGCAGACGGCGCCACAAGTGTGTCGAGAATCCCTTAGCGCACAAGCAGGCGGCTGCAATAACAATCGCTTTGGCAAAAATTTTGCGATTTTGAGTACAAATTTGGTCCAAAAACTGGTGTGAAATCGTAAAAGTTTTGCGAAAGTGAAAATGGGAGCATGGCTGAATATGTGGGTATATGCAGTGTGAGGATCCCTGCTCTACTCGAGAATCGCTGATAAGGGTTGATTTTACACTGCTCGCCACTTGAATAGGACACCCTGTATGCTCTTTTTAAAACTGCTCGTAACTCGAAAACGAAATGGTAGAATAACGGTATTTTTTTGCATATTATCTTCGCATGCAAGCATTCTTCGCTCTTTCTGGTATATTCCAAGTTTTGGAATAGAACCGTTATAAAGTTGTTTGCACTTTATGTGAGCACTCGCAAAAATTCAATGGAATTTTTGCGCCACTTGAATAGAACATGCATTTTTTGGTGGGTATCGTTGACACGTGCACACAAATTTTTGTTTACTTAAACTTTTTGCTTTAATTGAAGTGTATATAAAATTAAAAAAAATTAAAATGGGGCGTGGCACTTCATTATCTGAGTCGGAGAAAGGAAAAATCCAAGCTTACAAAGATTCTGGCCTTTCTATTGCCAAAATAGCAAAAAAAGTCGACAGGAGCCGTCACGCCATAACAAATTTTTTAAATAATGAGACTAATTATGGTAAAAACATGAAGGGCCGCACCCACAGTGTGCTTACCATCGCGGACAAGCGACTCATATTAAGAGAAGCTTTTAATTCGCACGACTCTTTGGCCAAGATAAGGGAAAAATGCAACGTTAAAGCAAGTTTGACAACCATGCGTCGTGTTATTAATAATGCTACACACCTGAAGAGACTAAAAATCAAGAAGAAGCCACCTCTTAACCCGGCTCGGAAGTTACAACGCCTTGATTTCGCGCGCGCACATGTCACCTGGACTTCGGAGTGGCAACGTGTTGTCTTTTCGGACGAAAAAAAGTTTAATTTGGAGGGCCCCGATGGCTACAGCTACTATTTTCATGATCTTCGAAAAGAACCACACCATCTTGATAAGTTGAACAGCAGTGCTGGAGGTATTATGGTATGGGGGGCCATTTCCTATTATGGCACCTGTGAGCTTAAATTTATTCCAACCACCATGAATGCCACCATTGTGTTTTAATGGTATATTGAAAGAGGCCTTTCCACACTTCCAAACTCTTTTTGCAAATCTAAAATGGATTTATCAACATTATAATGCCCCTATACATACGGCCCGGATTGTTAAATCGTATATAGCGAGCCAAAACGTGGAGTTATTAAACTGGCCACCCTATTCACCGGACTTGAATATCATTGAGAATGTGTGGGGATGGCTAACACGTGAAGTATATGGATCAGGTCAGCAATACTCGAGCGTTCCCGAACTAATTGCAGCAAATTAGCATGGGGCTCGATATCGTTGAATTATTTGGGAAAATTGTATGCATCCCTTTCAGAGCGAATGTGTGAGGTTTTCGAGAAAAAAGGAGGCTCAACACACTATTAAAAACTTTTTTTGGTTTAAAAACATGTTAGTAATTTCTTATTTAAGTAATATTGTTATTTGAAAAGGATTGAAATATTCTTAAATGGTTCTTAGATAAAGTGTCCTATTCAAGTGGTGCAAAATGAAGACTCCAAAATTTGTTACTTATTGGTTTAACAATGTTTTTTGTTGTTGTATACTTACAACTTTTGAATAATTTTGTAATTTTCGTCTAATTACTACATTTAAATAAACTTTATAAGAAAACAAAAATTATTATCCTAGATGGCTTGGTTTAGCAGCAATTAACTATAGAAAATCGACTTTAGAGGTGTCCTATTCAAGTGGCGAGCAGTGTACCTATATACCCGTTGCTCGTAGAGTAAAAAGGGTATACTAAAGTCGTGTAAATGTAAGTAACAGGCAGAAGGATACATTCCGACCATATAAAGTATATATATTCTTGATCACCATCAACCTGTCCGTCTGTCCGTCCGTCCATCCGTCCTTCTGTATGAACACCTAGATCTCAGAGATTAGAAGAGCAAGAGCAACCAAATTTGAAATATAGACTCCTATTGTCCTATTGCCACGCCCACTCCCGCCCCGCATAATAAAATTTTTTGAATCACTCCCACAATTTTAAGGCATGTTCGTCTGTCTATCCGTCTGTATGAATGCACAGATCTCAGAGATGGTAAGAGATACAGGTTTGACATATATGTGACATATACTTCTTATACTTGCAGGCAAATCAAGTTTATTTTTAATTTTTGCCACGCCCCCTGCCGCCCCCGTAATTTGGAAAAAACGTCATATCTTCCACAGTGTTGATGATAGATTGTTTGTGCCTTTTAGACATATTTAGTAATCAATATTATATCATCGATTTGTCGCAAGATATATTAAAGATCGAAAAAACTATACTCAAGTTATGACCAAAAGAAAGTTACTTCCTCCGCCCTGGCAGTAGTGGCGTCATCTATTGGTCAGTTTTGAAAATCCCTCATTGTTCCATGCAAGTAATGGCGTCCATCTATTGTTCAGGAGCGCTGCTTTCAGCTACTACTCCAGGTACAGTGTATATTTACATTTCATTCAAATGTTGACCGCAAACTACTCTGTAACTGGTTCAATTTTGGATTACTCTTTATAGCATTGCACATTTCTGGCTAAATGTATACGTCAACTAGCAAAATTGTCGCATTTGGGCTGATGAGCAAACCGAAGAGAATCTCGAACTACCGTTACATCCACAAAAATGCACTATTTGGTGTGGTTTATGGGCTGCTGGAATCATTGCCGGACAGAAAATAACCGTCAATGACAAGCGCCATGATAAATGACTTTTATGTTAGCTGAAATTGAAGCCCTTGATGTCGGCGA
This sequence comes from Lordiphosa magnipectinata, assembly GCA_037044535.1. Taxonomy (NCBI): domain Eukaryota; kingdom Metazoa; phylum Arthropoda; class Insecta; order Diptera; family Drosophilidae; genus Lordiphosa; species Lordiphosa magnipectinata. Next base: position 208,457 of record JBAMBO010001548.1, read on the forward strand.
CATTGGTGCTACGGCACACACAGCGCGTAATCCAAGTTTAAAAGCTATGTTATGACCCTTTAGAAGAAAATTCAAAATATTTCAACTAAGTAGGCTTTTCATCAGGCAGAACTATGTAACAACTCTAAGTAGTAGGCCTGGAATTGTGAGATATGCCAATTAAGTTTTACTCAGGTCATTACAACTTCGATGTTCAGTCGAGAAGGTTCATTTTCTTCTCTTCTTTTTTATTTATTTATTCAATTTGTATTCCTTTTTCACTACCATGGCCACTAATTTGTATGATTCGCGCATTTTGACCTGTCCCAGGGGGCCAAATTTTATTTTCTTTATTATATCGTCTTACTGTTTTTGGGAACGGACTTCTTTGAGCTAACTTAAAGCATTAGCTATATATGGAGAGAAAAATTATACTGAACATTTTAATGATGTCCGTACAAGGCTATATATATATATTTATATTAAATTATAAGGAAAAAATACTGTTTTGTTTTGCTGGCGGGCAATAGACATGTTTAAGTGTTGTCTCAGTATAGATTTTATGATAATATGTGGCCCAGCAGATATCGTTCTTTAAAGCCTCCACAGTATGAGGATTACGGGCGTATAGGGAGACCATATTAATCCTGCTTGTTTCTGGCTTTGATCATCTGGCTTCATGTACATTTCAACCACCAGAAACTGGTTCTTTTTTGTGTATGTATGGAAAAGGTATTTCACAGAAATAACAGCAAGACTTCAACAGTTTTACAGCCGCATATATTGCAGCTAATAAATGACTCATTTTAACGGAATCCTCGAGTCACTAAAAGGGCTATATCTCTTAAACTAATTAGAGTTTTTGAAAATCCTTTTGGGGAAATATTTTTGACTGTCTGAGCTATGAAAATATGCAAAAAAAAAACAAAAAAAAATCAATTTGGTTTTCGTCGCAACTTGTACTATACCCTTAAAAATTTGGGATCGGGTTTGTGACGGAATCGAATCCCAACTCTAGTCCATACGCTCAACATAGAAATGAAGTTGGTTCACTGGCCACCAACTCAATATATGCTTTATGCATTCATTCGCAGGCTTTAGCGCGCTGGCTATTAAGTAAAAAGCAATGCGTTTCTGAACCAGCCGGCAGTCAAATTTCCCTATAATACTATCTTAAGATGAAAAGTTTGTGTGGTTCAAATCCCAGATAACGATTCTATTTCACTTTAAAATAACATAATTTTGATACAATAGACAAGAGACATCATTTCGATCGAATTTCTGACGATGGTCGTATTAAGGATAGACTATTTTTGTGTGTTTGGCAAGTTTTTGATTTGAAAAATGCTTCATCAAATCAGAATATTTTTAACTTACTTATTGCCTGTTGGAATGATTTTGCATCAATTTTCAACAAATCGACAGCAGATCCAAGCGATCAAAGATTGAAGGGGGCAAGATTTAGATAATTTAAATGAATTATTCAATATTCGAGAATTTCTTGCAAGCATACACTGCTCGCCACTTGAATAGGACACCTCTAAAGTCGATTTTCTATAGTTAATTGCTGCTAAACCAAGCCATCTAGGAAAATAATATTTGTTTTCTTATAAAGTTTATTTAAATGTAGTAATTAGACGAAAATTACAAAATTATTCAAAAGTTGTAAGTATACAACAACAAAAAACATTGTTAACCAATAAGTAACAAATTTTGGAGTCTTCATTTTGCACCACTTGAATAGGACACTTTATCTAAAAACCATTTAAGAATATTTCAATCCTTTTCAAATAACAATATTACTTAAATAAGAAATTACTAACATGTTTGTTAAACCAAAAAAAGTTTTTAATAGTGTGTTGAGCCTCCTTTTTTCTCCAAAACCTCACACATTCGGTCTGGAAGGGATGCATAAAATTTTCCCAAATAATTCAACGATATCGAGCCCCATGCTAATTTGATAGCTGCAATTAGTTCGGGAACGCTCGAGTATTGCTGACCTGATCCATATACTTCACGTGTTAGCCATCCCCACACATTCTCAAGTCCGGTGAATAGGGTGGCCAGTTTAATAACTCCACGTTTTGGCTCGCTATATACGATCCGAACAATCCGGGCCGTTATAGGGGCATTATCATGTTGATAAATCCATTTTAGATTTGCAAAAAGAGTTTGGAAGTGTGGAAAGGCCTCTTTTAATATACCATTATAACACAACGCATTCATGGTGGTTGGAATAAATTTAAGCTCACAGGTGCCATAATAGGAAATGGCCCCCCATACCATAATACCTCCAGCACTGCTGTTCAACTTATCAAGATGGTGTGGTTCTTTTCGAAGATCATGAAAATAGTAGCTGTAGCCATCGGGGCCCTCCAAATTAAACTTTTTTTCGTCCGAAAAGACAACACGTTGCCACTCCGAAGTCCACGTGAGTTGTGCGCGCGCGAAATCAAGGCGTTGTAACTTCCGAGCCGGGTTAAGAGGTGGCTTCTTCTTGATTTTTAGTCTCTTCAGGTGTGTAGCATTATTAATAACACGACGCATGGTTGTCAAACTTGCTTTAACGTTGCATTTTTCCCTTATCTTGGCCAAAGAGTCGTGCGAATTGGAAGCTTCTCTTAATATAAGTCGCTTGTCCGCGATGGTAAGCACACTGTGGGTGCGGCCCTTCATGTTTTTACCATAATTAGCCTCATTATTTAAAAAATTTGTTATGGCGTGACGGCTCCTGTCGACTTTTTTTTTGCTATTTTAGCAATAGAAAGGCCTTTCTCCGACTCAGATAATGAAGTGCCACGCCCCATTTTAATTTTTTTTAATTTTATATACACTTCAATTAAAGCAAAAAGTTTAAGTAAACCAAAATTTATGTGCACGTGTCAACGATACCGACCAAATAAAATGCATGTTCTATTCAAGTGGCGCAAAAATTCCATTGAATTTTTGCGAATGCTCACATAAAGTGCAAACAACTTTATAACGGTTCTATTCCAAAACTTGGAATATACCAGAAAGAGCGAAGAATGCTTGCACAAAGATAATATGCAAAAAATACCGTTATTCTACCATTTCGTTTTCGAGTTACGAGCAGTTTTAAAGAGAGCATACAGGGTGACCTATTCAAGTGGCGAGCAGTGTATGCTGTTTGCTTATATGACGAATTTCATTATACAAATCGTTTGCTTAAAGAATTTTCCAGCAAGAATTTCAAAGCATCATTTGTTGTTAAAGGTATTGGTTCTGCTATACCGAGCTTTCTCTTAGCTTCAGTTGTTGCTTCAGTTTTTTAAATACAAACGCAGTATTATTTTCATTTGAAAAGTTTGGTATCGTGTTCATTATTAAATGCTACATCGGCAGCTAGTTTTCTCTTTAGACGTGGCCCTGCTTCATCATATGTTAACTTTGGTCTACCCATTTGAAGACTGCGCATCTCTTCTTGATTGTCCAAAACAATTTTTAAACGCGTTGATAGCCACTGTGAATGTTTGTCTCTGAATGTCTGCATATGTCGGCTGCATTTTTGCAGATTCGATTTAACATATAGTTCTGCACTGCAGTGGTGGAAAAACTGTACAGCATTTCTAATTTTGTGCATAAAATTACGTGATTCACAGTATCAAATGCCTTGCCCCAGTCCAGAAGGGTTAGGAAGGTAGCATGGCTTTTGTCAACCTCTCTTCGAATATCTTCTGCCACTTTCATAATTGCCGTAGTACAGCTACGCGACTTACGGAAACCATGCTGTTTATCATTCAGTATTTTGTTGTCTGTTAAAAATTTACTGAATTTGGGTGTAAATCAATTGCTCGAATGATTTTGAGATGAAAGGTAGGATGGAAATTGACCTATACTCGTTACCTGCTTTGGGAATGGGGCACGATTTTAGCAACTTTCCACCTGCTTGGAAACGTCGAGGTCGTAATTGCAGTATTAAAAATGTGAGTTAAGTATTTAAGAACTTTTGGAAACAAAATTATTAAGAACTTTGGATCAATGTTATCGAGGCCAGTAGCATTTGATTTTATTTTTAAGATAGACTCTAGAAGAAAAACTAAAACATTTATTACAATTATTATAAGGTTCAGAATTCAGGTACGAGTTTGATAGCACTTCAGGTGCTATAGGATGTGATTGCACGAAGGTCTGATTGAGTTCATTAACATCTATATTTTCTAGCTTTTCAGGTGGTTGTTTTCCCACCCCAATATTGCGTAGGTCTTTCCAGAATTTACTTGATGATATTGGGTTATTGAATTTTTCAAAAAAGAATGCCCGTTTAGACAACTTGCATAGTCGGTTGACATCCGCTCTATATTTTTTGAATGACTGGTGGAATTCTGGAGTCCAGTATCTTTTCCATCTTTTGTACGCCTCATCACGTAGCAGAATATGCCTTTTTATATTTTCGTTTTATCTCTATCTATTGGTCACTTTTGAAAATCCTTCATTGTTCAATGCAAGTAGTGGCGTCATCTATTGTTCAGCAGCGCTGCTTTCATCTCCTACTCCACGTACAGAGTATATTAAAGTCGAGCTTGACCAACTTTCTTCTCATTTGTTTTTTCAAGTGTACAATGTACATGTCGTTTGGCAATTTGAATGTGTCTTTAAAAGTTTTAGGGCCCCCATAGATCTACTATTTTAAAAGACAAAGTGTTTTCCGATGATAAATGCAGTGGTTAAATTTTGGTGGGAAGGTCGCGAAAATTTGAAGGTTGTGTCTGTGTGTGTGTGTGTGAGTTGTAAACAGTCAAGAACGCCGCCTCCGCAGCCCCCCCACTTTTTCGCATGGCCATAACGCAAGCTGTTAACGTTAAGTGAGTGTTTCAAATATTTGGCTACAAGTTGAGTTTTAATGGCAATTGGCAAGGTCACCGGTCACCTTGGTAACACCAGGTTCCACCAGGTTCCACCAGGTTCTCGAATTGGCCGACAGGTTTTGTACAGCTGGCTTAAGGTGAGGCGTGTGGACGAGTAAAGTGAAGTTGCCTGCGGTTTCAGTGTTTATCAGGTGTTCTGCATCGCTTTCGCCTGCCTCTGCCTCTGCCGTATTGTTGTAATTCATGTTGTGTGTTTGGTTGCGTTTTAACTTGCGAAACACGTACAACCAGCCCCAGCCCCAGCCCCAATCCCAGTCACAGTCCCAGCCAGCAGCATAACAAGTGGAGCGCAACTTGGATTCGCCTCGCCTTGGTCGCGGACCCACCAACGAAACGTTTGCCAATGTCGCGATTATATGCTCCCAAACATGGCGTTTGGCCATGCGTGAAAAGAAGTTGAACTGACCACGTGTACTCGTACTTAACATATCAAAGAACGTCTGTACTTTGACCTTCTGTCACCCAAAAACAAAAGAAACGTTGGGTTACGTAAATAGCACAATGGGCCAAATCAACAAGCCATGTGAAGCCGCTGCGTCAGCCGCAAATGTACGTACATAGTACATATGTATGCAGTGGTGCCTCAACTCTCACACAGCTTACCGCTAGCTTCAATTTGCGACTACGAGCAGACCGCATCAGCGACTTCACAAATCAGTTGCAGTCGCGAATTAGCGTCGCACAGACGCGCTTTTATTTTTTCTGAACGTACAAAAAAGTTATCGTAGGCCTGGCTTAAGCCTAGTACTTGGTAACATCAAACAAGCAGCAATAATACTAATAATGGTACACAAAACGGATGAACAGTTAATGGAGAAACGTGTGGCCGAATTGCAGCAGTGGCTTAAGACACAACCGCAGTTGCCACCAAATATATGTACGTACAACATGCAGGAAGGAATAAAATGACAAAAAACCTTAAAGCTTAATTAGCTCAAGGATTAAAACATACTCTCGATGGAGTTACAAAAAAACCGACTACGAAAGGTTAAAGTGTAACAATACGGTTCAGTTAAATAGTGCACTTCTTAGTGGCTCCAGTTGTTCACACTCTCCTATTTCAGTCCTAAAGCCTTTCGTTTTTCAATTGTGCTCCTATCTTTCGATCAATGGAGTCGAGTTAAGTAAGTTGATTCAGTGGTTCGGTTCAGTGTTTCACACAGTTCTTGAACCGCTGCACATTGGACCAGCTTGTATGAAGACTGCGGCCAAAAACACTTTCAGTAGATATATCGACTTGAAACTTTGTTTACGGCTTTATAAAATCGTTAGATATGAGATTTGATCAAATTGGCGTGGCTAAACCTTCACTCTCCCACCCCTACCATACAATTTTACCAAGTGGAAGAAAAAAGTTATATTAAAATTTGTTATTTGTGTTTCAATTTTTGTTTATTTTGTTTTGTTATGTTAGTTTTTGTATTAAAAGCCTCCACTTAACATAAAAAGAAACAAAAATAAAACAAATAAAATTAGTTAAAGAGACCCAAAAAAAAAAAAAATTCTAAAACTTACTATCGCTGCTATCTCAGATTTTAAAGTTAGGCTTTGCGAAAGAAAACACTTTCCGGCACTTTCCGGCAGCTAAACTTTGTCGTTTTAGAATCTTAAAAGGTTGACAAATTTTATCAAAAAAAGTCACATTGGGGGAATCAGGAGAGATCATAACTATTACTTTAGCTGAAACTATATCACATAAACAATAGCACACAAAAAAATAGTACTGACAAAACATAAATTTTATAAAAAGAATTCAACAAATTAAAAACATTTAATTTATTAAAAAATAAAGTTCGTACCTCTCTTGTTGTTGGTAAAGGCTGTCAAAAAAAGTATAAATACCCCTATCAAAGAAAATCTTATAAAATTACAAAATAAACTAATAACGACTCCGACATGGTGGGGGAATTTTATTTGCCCGTCCGGCCAGCTATGCCCCTATTCACTGACAATTGTAGTCAGAGACGTTATTAGAGCTAACAACAACGTTAATAATATAGAGATCGAGAAGAGGGAGAGAGAGAAAAAACCAAAACCTATAGCTATGTAGGAACAAAGAAAAACTAGAAGGCCAGGCTAACTTCGTCTGTGCCGAAGTTTTTATACCCTTGAAGATGCAAATGACACAGTTTAAGAACGCTTACATAAAAATCAAAGATTTTTGTAAGTAAAACCAATTTTCCGACAGATAAACATCTGATTTCGACCAAACTTCGCGAATCTTTTTGAAAACACATCAAATTAACAAACGCCGAGTTTAAGAACGATAAAATTGAAAACAAAAAAGTTTTTCTCACTAAGACTCAATTTCCGACCGATCGGCCCTATGGCAGCCTTAAGATATAGTCATCCGATTTCGACCCAATTTTGCGAATCTATTTGAAAGCATATAAAATAAGTCATCAGCGAGTTTAAGGACGCTAACAAAATAAACAAAAAAATTTTTTACTAAGACTCATTTTCGACCGATCGGTCCTATGGCAACCATAAGATATAGTCACCCGATGTCGATCAACTTTTTCAAATTAGTTGGAAAGCGTTTAATATTGATAATCACCGACCTTAAGAACGATCTACTTAAAAACAAAAAAGTTTTTTTTCACTAAGACCCATTTTCCGACCGATCGGTCCTATGGCAGCTATAAGATATAGTCATCCGATTTTAACCAAAATTTGCAAATCTCTTTGAAAGCATATAATATTAATAATAGCCGAGCTTGAAGACGCTAACAGTGAAAACAAAAAAGTTTTTCTCACTAAGACCCATTTTCCGACCGATGCTTCCTATGACAGCTATAAGATATAGTCATCCGATCTTGACCAAAATTTGCAAATCTGTTTGAAAGCATAGAATATTAATAATGACCGAATTTAAGAACGCTAACATTGAAAACAAAAAAGTTTTTCTCACTAAGACCCATTTTTCGACCGATGGTTCCTATGGCAGCTATAAGATATAGTCATCCGATCCGGTCGGTTCCGACATATTAGCAGCGTGCAGTAAATAGAAGACTCTGTGCAAAATTTCAGCTCGATAGCTTTAAAACTGAGAGACTAGTTTGCGTAGAAACAGACGGACAGACGGACAGACAGACAGACGGACAGACAGACAGACGGACGGACAAAGCTCAATCGACTCAGCTCGTCGCCCTGATCAAGAATATATATAGTTTATGGGGTCGGAAATGAATATTTCTATGCGTTGCAAACTTCTGGGCAAAATTATAATACCCTTTGCAAGGGTATAAAAATAAGATAATATAATAAATTAAAATATAACAGAGATAAAGAGAAAGAGAGAAAACTATCTAAAAGTAAACTTTAAAAATAAAAAATGTATACGTAAAACATAAAACTAAATAACCGGAAAATCTCTGACCCGGTGGGGGAGGATTTTTTAGCCAGTCCGGCAAGCTATGCCCCTACTCACAGCTGGGAGTGGTCAGAAATTTCCCCGGAGATAATTATAGAGAGATGTTTTTAGAGAGAAGAAAGAGAGAGAGATCTGTTGAGAGCAGGTGATTGAGATCGTTGTTATTTTGACATAAGACCCGAAAACAATTGTGCTGGGCATAATCAGTTGTGCATCTAGACAAGATAAAAGGAAAATAGTTTCTAGTTGGCCTAGAAGGAACGGAAAAGTTACGGCGACCTTAAAGATCAGAAGAGTCTACATCATCGATAATTAGCTTATGAAGAAAAGAAACACCTAAGACTGTTCTACGGTTAGTTAACGAAGGAAGGTCAATAAGCAAAAGTCTGCTGGAGTACGTTGGTAAACGAAGGTTAGGGTCCCAATTTAAGCCACGTAGGGCAAAAAGCAAGAATCGATATACTTTTTATATTACGGACACCAGAGGGACGAGCAGTATTCAAGTACAGGACGGACTTGAGCAGTGTACAGGAGCTTTGTGGTGTATTTAAAACGTTTAATGAATCCAAGTACACCGTTCATATATTTCATGCTCTCTCTTTTGAAGCCATTCTTATAGAGTACGGTTATAATGAAACAAAATCAGCTATACAATTAAAGAGCTCATTCTTTTGCGAGTTAGAGACAACACGTTTAAAGCCCAAATTCTCACTTTGCATGTTTTATTTTCGGCCTATGGCAGAAACCACTGTGCGCTGGTTCGGTTTAATACAAAGTTTTTGTAGTTAACTAAACCGCGGTTTTGGCCCATTACCGTTATCGAGTTCGAAAGTAAATAAGTGACTCTTCGCACATTTTGCAAATTAAATTCGCTGAAAACATTTGACTATATTTAATATCCTTATGTAAGTGCACCTTACAGACGCTAATTAGTGTACAGAATGTATTGACAATTTTCAAGGAAGAAGGTCTTAGGAGATCTGTAAGCAAAGGGAGCAGGAGATGTAGTGGATCACATGTTTTAAGTGGTTGCAACACCAAAAAATTAATATAGTCGAGTACAAATTAACTCTGAGAGGATATGTTGGTAGTGTAAAAATCTTGACTAAGGGCCTTTTTCTTATGTTGGTGTTTGTGCAAATCTAGGTGGATTTGCTGCATTTGCTTTGCTCATGTTCAATGCTAACCATCTATATGAATTTCGTAGCAATCTACTTCATCCTCATTGATTTCAAAACCATGTACATGCAAATGCAAATTAAGTATTTTTATGTATCCGCGCATACGGTCACACTGAAAAATATTTGAAAACAACAACTGCTGCTAAAAATAGTAAAGTTTGAATTGTTATTAAGTAACCCAAAAATGGAAAATATTGGATAAGCCTTTAATATACAAGAACACCTGCAGACTTTGCTGAAATTACAGATGCACATTCTGATTCCCCTAGTTCATTGCTTAAGCTAAGTTTACACATCCAAATAATTTGGCTAAATTTTGATAAAAAATAGCCATGATTAAAAACTTAAGCTATGGTTTCACGCAATAAATTAGCAAATAATTTGATCAAATATGGCCGGAAAGTTCCACAATTTGGCCTATATAGCCCAATTTTCATGAAAATTTGTCTAAATTATTTGCCTGTGTGAACATAGCTTTCGACCTACTGCTTAATCTCCCATCATAGTAAAAAGTCGTTCCAAAAGAAAAACCTTCTCCTCCTCTGTAAAATTCTTGCTTTCATTTTTAAAATTGGAGCGCAATAAAAAAGACAATAATCAGCCGAGTGCAACCTAGTATTAGACCATTCTAGCCCTCCCGGTGTGACCGTGGCGCAAATGTCCGAATTTATAATCAACCTACATGAGACAACCAATTGCACAAAAACCATCTAATTGCAAAATGTAGATGGATTTCGACTTGAGCAAAAACATGAACATGAGAAACGGCCCTAAGTTTGGTCTGTTTAGCTGCCGTTTTTATTTAATTGCACTTTAAAGTTTTACGCTTCTGATTGGATTTAAGAACTAAATATCTCCGATACTATTTCTAATTTTGCTTTAACGTCTGAGACAAAGTTGAAGATCGACTATCAGGCATAATCAAGACCTGGCGTTTAAATCATAATTAAGAATGTAAGCATTTGACACTTTGCCGCTCAGCGAGCAACGAGGGCCGTGGTGGAGTGGAAAACCTTCGCTTAGAAAACATCGAGGCCGTGAGATCACGTTTCCGTAGGAGCATAGTTTTTCTCTTTTTTTCAGGTATTTTTTTGAGTGTCCTTTAATCGATTACTTCTTCACACTCGAAATGTTCAATTGACGGCCGACCGCTGACTTCTGACAACGACAGAGATGTGCTCTCAATAACCGATTGCGCTCTCCTCACAACCATCTTCCATGAAAAACGAAACTGTGAGAGCGTGTTCAACGCTATTCTCTCAAAGTTTGCTTGCCCTCTCCGCTTCGACGGTTCTCCTCAATCCCCTTGCCTATAAAAACCAAATTGACAACGAATTTATCTCGATTTCAAGAGCGAAATTCTTGAAAATTCAAGAACGAATAGATGTTTTATTTTTATTCGTTCTTCTTTATTCTTAGTGTTGCATAAGCCAAAACTAAGCTTTTATCTCTAGACTAGATTATCAAGAAACGTCGAATATAGGACTTTTCGGAGAATGTTTTTAAAGTGACAGAATAAAAATACGGCAAAACTTCCTGCCTGACCTTTTCGAATTGATTCCGTGTAAAGAAATGCTTTCAGCCAGAGTAGTTTCTTCACTTCTCCATTTGCACATGCTTTCAAAACGCGCTAGTTGAAATGTGTGTGCCAGGGTTATATTTATCTATCGACAGGCACAATATTATGTTGTGTTGCTATTCAAGTGGCGTGCTGTGTACTCAACTTCTTTCAAAGCTACAATACATTAAACCTATACCCCATGGCATTAGATATTTTGTGTGCATTGCCTCAATGGCCACTTCAAAGGGGGGCGAACCGAACAGTTGCATAACCTGCTGCAATTTGCAAAATTGCTCCTTTCTTTCAATCTCCCCACCTTCCTCCTCTTTTTTTGCTTTAGCATCCACACTATTGCGTCGCTTTCTGCACACAACACGAGGCGATGCAGCCGCCTCACAACGTCTACTGGAGCTGAATTATAAGCTGCGGCACAAGCATGCCCAAATCTTCATCGATCGTGACCCATTGGATGCCTCGTCGCAGCAGCTGTTGCAAGTGGCGTAAGTTGTGGGGGCGTCAACGGCAACCAGTTTTTCTGTGTTTTCCACTGATTTTGTTTTGCCAATTATTATTATTATTATTTTGCAGAGATTTGATACCGTTGCCTGGTCTAACGCCGGAAAATAATAAATTATTGTTTTATCGTTTGATCGACTACGATGCGGATAAGGTAAGACTTAAGACTTGGGTGGTAGAGAAATTGCTTTCGGGGTTTTGAGTCTCCCATAACGGATTATGAACTGTAAACAAGAATTGAGGTCTTTCGGAAACAGGATCACCTTTTTTGGATATATTTATAGGATAGGCCAACCCTTTGAATCTCTGAAGAAGATTCGGTTTGATCCAGCTTTATGTTCGGTTTGTGGACCGTGTTTTAAATATCATCAAAATTTTGTTTTATAACTTCGTTTATAACATTTTGGATTCGATTGCCAAATCGCACATCCCAAAACCAATAATCATCAAAATGACACTATATAGTTATCAATTGGATACCATTGAGTATCAAATTCTTCTCTAAGTATCAAGTTGATATTTTCGAAATGATAATATTCCGATTTGAGAGACCCAAAAACCTGACCCGACTCCCTCTACCACTTCCACTTCTCTTCACTCTCTAACTCCTTCTCCCCCACCCCCACTCAGTTCAATTTTACAGCCGGCATTAAGGTCTTCTTTATGGTCGCCGATTGTCGCTTTGCCACCGAAACTGATGGCAAATTATCGGACGGTGAAATACCCATCTTTGATATGGCTGGCTATAGTCTGCGTCATTTGACCAAAACGGTACTCAGTTCATTGCGTGCGTATATGAAATTTGTACAGGAAGCACATCCAGTACGGCTCAAGGCAATACATGTCCTAAACTGTCCCACCTATTTGGATAAAGTTTTAACCGTGGTGAAGCCATTCATTAAGGGGGAAGTCTTCAAGTTGATACATTTTCATTTGCCAAATGCGGATACACCATATAAACATTTTCCACGCGCCATGATGCCAGAGGAATATGGTGGTAATGCCGGTAAGATGTCGGAATTGAAGAAACAATGGATGCAGTTACTCACAGAACAGCGGTAAGTTTTTAACACGCTTAATCGTGACGCTTATTTATGGGAATCTCCACAGGGACTATCTGATGGACAAAGATAACTGGGAACTTAACAAGGGCAAAAAGCCAGGACGAGAATCGGAGGTTATATCGAGTCTAAAGACATTGGAAATTGATTAGTTTAAGCAAAACACAACTGTACATTTCTTGTGGTTGTTTTATTAGTTTTTTTTTTATACATTTTCTACCCCAGCTGGGCTTGGGCTTTACTGTAAATATAAATATGTATACTCGTGTGTTATTTAATTACTATTACTAGCAATAAAAATAAGAAGGTTTAGGGGTTCCAAATCAAGGGTTTGGTTCTCAGCATCATTTTCTGATCAAACGAAGATGCTTCTTCGGTACATCTACGATTGGGTGTGAAATCAGTTTTCACCTTTGAATTGGTTTGGAACCGGTTTTGAAGTAGGCATTGGAAGCTATAGTTTTGTAGTTTTACAATTTAGGGAACCAAACTTCTTTTGAAAAGGTTCAAACTGAAATGGAAACCGTTTTGTATCGTAGCCATGCTACGTAGCTACTATTTGTACTGTAATTAACTGTAGTTCACAGTCTATTTCACACACATTCAGCTGCCGTGAGCCTAGCTATTGTACTATTGTAGTTGCATTGACGAACTGTTTCCGTTGAGTGTAGAAACTGATGAATCCGTAGTACTGAGCATGTGCAACGAGTACAGATTTGCGTCGATGGTTACTTCGGTTGAGGTTGTTGCTTAGATTGGAGCTCAATCGTGTTCGTCTTCGCGTTGAACACTTTTGTGGTGCCTCTCGTTGAGGACTTTCGTGCTGCTTCTTGTTGAGAACTTTCTTGGTGCCTCTAGTTAAAATCTTTCGTGGTACCTCGCGTTGAGGACTTTCGTGGTGCCTCTTGTTGAGCACTTTCTTGGCGCATCCCGTTGTGTACTTTTATGGTGCCTCTCGTTGAGGACTTTCGCGGTGCCTCGCTTGTGGACTTTCATGGTGACTCGCATTGAGGGCTTTTGTGGTGACTCTCGTTAAGGACTTTAATGGTGATTCTCGTTGAGCGCTTTCGTGGTGCCTCTCGTTGAGGACTTTCATGGTGCCTATCGTTGAGATCACTTTTATGATGCTTCTTGTTGAAAACTTTCTTGGTGCCTCTAGTTAAAATCTTTCGTGGTACCTCGCGTTGTGGACTTTCGTGGTGCCTCTAGTTGAGCACTTTCTTGGCGCATCCCGTTGTGTACTTTTATGGTGCCTCTCGTTGAGGACTTTTGTGGTGCCTCTCGTTGAGAGCATTCGTGGTGCCTCGCTTGAGGACTTTCATGGTGACTCGCATTGAGGGCTTTTGTGGTGACTCTAGTTAAGGACTTTAATGGTGATTCTCGTTGAGCGCTTTCGTGGTGCCTCTCGTTGAGGACTTTCATGGTGCCTATCGTTGAGATCACTTTTATGATGCCTCTTGTTGAGGACTTTCGCAGTGCCTCTGGCTGACTTTCTTGGCTTCTCTCTGTTAGAGTAATTTCGTGGATGCCTGTCGTTGAGTACTTTCTTGGCTCCTCTCGTTGAGGACTTTCGTGGTGCCTCTCGCTGAGCACTTTCGTGGTGCCTCTCGTTGAGAATATTCGTGGTGCCTCTTGTTGAGGACTTTTGTGGTACCTCTCGTTGGGTAATTTCGTGGTTTCTCTCGTTGAGGACTTTGGTGGTGCCTCGCGTTAAGGGCTTTCGTGGTGCCACGCAATGAGGACATTCGTGGTGCCTCGCGTCGACATATTCGTGAGGACTTTCGTTGTCCCTCTCTTTTTGAGTACTTTGTTGGCTCCTCTCATTAAAAACTTTCGTATTGCCTATTGTTGAGGACTTATGTGGTGCCTTCCGTTGAGTACTTTCTTGGCGCCTCTCGTTGAGAACTTTCGTTGTGCCTCTAGTTGAGTACTTTGTTCGCGACTCTCGTAGAGGGCCTTCGTGGTACCTCGTGTTCAGGACTTTCGTGGTGCCTCTCGTTGAGCACTTTCTTGGCGCCTCTTGTTGAGTACTTTCTTGGTGCCTCGCGTTGAGGTCTTCATAGTGCCTCGCATTAATATCATTCGTGGTGCCTCTCTTTTTGAGTACCTTCTTGGCTCCTCTCATTTAAGACTTTCGTGGTGCCTCTCGTTGAGGGCTTTCTTGTAGCCAGAGCCGCCACACTGTCTAAAACATCTTCATCATCTAGCCACACAATTGTGACAGTTCAGAAACAAGACATCTTCTGTTTATGCTTTACAGTAATAAAAATGATGAATGAGTTGTGGTTGCTGCACCCTTCCTGTAAACTTTAGTTTTCAAATACTACAACATAACATTGCAATCCCCTGCAGACCTCATATCAACCTGTTCAATTGTGGCGATTTGTCTGCTGCTCCTTGACCCACACACACACATACAAAACACTTCAATTGCAAGCGTATGCTTGCTGAATGTGCAGTTGAAACCTTTAAGTGCTTGGTTGGTGGAGGGGGCAGTTTCCCATCATATACTAAATCGGCATACATATATGTATACATCTAAATTTATGCAAATCGTCATTGGCCAAGTGACATTTAACGCCTGCCAACTCATCCATCCATCCATCGTTGAATGTACGTGAGTTTTGCATACCATCCCATACCACCCATTCATGTAAAGCGTATTCTTTTATCCAGACGAGACGTGCACTGACTGCTGCTACTGCATTTGTATGATGGTAATCGAATTATGTGGCAATTCTGCTAGAGACGCCCTAAATGGATTGTTAGCTATAAACGTTGTGGGTATGTACATACATATGTACGGTTACTACAGGGCAGGGTGCAACCATTGGTCAGTGCTGTAGAAAACTGTAACACATGTTAGCTCTCACCAGTAAGTGGTTTTTAGCACTTAAAACATAGAATTATGTGAATAAATAAAGCCTTTTTAAATCTAGCTTTGGAGCTACACACTTGTTAGTTCTTTAAATATAGGAGTAGCAAAGTGGCTTGGGTGGCTTCAGAGTCACCAAATTACTTAATTGTGATTTCTAGCTATTGGTTCTTATGAAGTGAGTCCCCCCCATTTGGTTATGAGAGTTAGCTTACACTCTATTGCAGCGTCATTGTTTGGACATAAACTTGGAACTTGAATTGCACACTGTACAATTTAGACACCATGAATTCCATTACGAATCTTCAAATCTGGATTCTAAACTTACGCATCTCTTACAGTTAATTTCCACACTTAGATAGCAAAATTAGCTACCACCACTTAGACTCTACTTGCTCCACTTGAGCTCCCAAATTGATTTCATACTTACGCCATCTTCTCCGTTATCTTTCACACTTGGATTCTGCACTTGTGCTTCTATAACACTTGAATTCTACACTTCATAATTAGATTCTGTACTTGGAATTCATTTGGTTCCACACTTATGCTGCTATTGGGTTCATAATTAGGCTTAGACACTTAGGTTCCACACTTCTCTGCTTTTATAATCGCTTGTAAACTTCTTCATGTGACTTCTGCGCTTGCTTACACACACTTGAACACTTAAATATTACACTCAGATTCCACATTTGGAGACCCCACTTAGATTTAAATTATAGATACCACAGTTGATTTCACATTAATCCATATCTTACGCTAGTTTTCATCCTCATTTTTTATCGGTATTTTTCAATGACGGTGGAATACTTCACTTGTCTTCCACACTTGGCTTCTGAACTTGAGTTTGTTATTGGCTTTCACACTCATCGGTCGGCTTACAGTTAAGTGGAATGCTACACTTGGTTTTCTCACTTATTTATTATTTACACTTACAATCCACAGTTAAGTCTTGGATACTAAACCTAGATGATACACTTAGACACCAATCTTACCTTCCACTCTTCGATTTCAGTCTACGGTTGCACTTGGCTCCATTTTCATGTTCAAATTGCGTTCCGAATTGGGTTCCATACTTAGATTAGGCACTTACATAGGTTCCACTGTCATCATTCAACCGTTTTGCCGCCCTTTGACACCACGCTTGACTTAGACTTCACTCTTGGGTTCCACTTGGTTCCATCTTAATACTCAACTTGAGTTCCGAATTGGGTTCCATACTTAGATTAGGCACTTACATAGGTTCCACACTCATCATTTAACAGATTTATCACACTTTGACACCATACTTACCTTCCACACTTAGATTTCACTTTAGGGATTCACTTGGTTCTATAGTAATGCTTCACTGGAGTTCCAAATTGGGTTTCATGCTTAGACTAGACACTTACATAGGATCCACACTTATCATTCAACTGTTTTGCCGCCCGAAGACACCACTCCTGACTTAGACTTTCTTCTTGGGTTCCACTTGATTCCATCTAAATGCTCAACTAGAGTTCCGAATTGGGTTCCATACTTAGATTAGGCACTTACATAGGTTCCACAGTCATCATTCAACCGATTTGTCACACTTAGACACTACTCCTGACTTAGACTTCACTCTTGGGTTCCACTTGGTTCCATCTTAATGCACAACTTAAGTTCCGAATTGATTTCCATACTTAGATAAGGCACTTACATAGGTTCCACACTTATCATTCAACAGTTTTGCCGCCCTTAGACACCACTCCTGACTTAGACTTTACTCTTGGGTTCCACTTGGTTCCATCTAATACTCAACTAGAGTTCCGAATTGGGTTCCATACTTAGATTAGGCACTTACATAGGTTCCACACTAATCATTCCACAGTTTTGCCGTCCTAAGACACCACTCCTGACTTAGACTTTACTCTTGGGTTCCACTTGGTTCCATCTAATACTCAACTAGAGTTCCGAATTGGGTTCCATACTTAGATTAGGCACTTACATAGGTTCCACACTCATCATTCAACAGTTTTGCCGCCCTTAGAGACCACTGACTTAGACTTTACTTTTGGGTTCCACTTAATTTCATCTCAATGCTCAAATTAGGTTCCGAATTGTTTTGCATACTTAGATTAGGCACTTACATAGGTTCCACACTTATCATTCAACTGTTTTGCCTCCCTTAGACACCTTACTTGACTTAGATTTCACTCTTGGGTTCCACTTGGTTCCATATTAATGCTCCACTTGAGCTCCAAATTGGGTTCCATACTTAGATTGAACACTTACATAGGTTCCACACTTATCATTCGACAGTTTTGCCACTCTTGACTTAGAGTTCACTCTTGGGTTCCACTTGGTTCCATCTTAATGCTCAACTTGAGTTCCAAATTGGGTTGCTTACTTAGATTGGACACTTACATAGGTTCCACAGTCATCATTCAACAGTTTTGCCACAATTAGACACCACACTTAATTTCCACACAATTAGACTTCACTCTTGGGTTCCACTTGAGTTCCAAACTACAACTGTTTTTTCACTTCACCTCCTTTGGGTTACTATAGATGCACACTGGGATTCCACACTTAGATTCCACGAAAGGTTTCCCCACTTAGGGTCCATACTTAGGCTAGACACACTCAGGATCCATTCTTAGAATTTACATACGGGTTTCTCTTGCTTCGAAAATAAGGCAGCACTTGGGTTCCCACTTCGGTTCCATTCCAAAGCTGGACAATTCGAAAGGGTTCCCACTTAGGGAGTTTCAGGGGGTTTCACTTGATTCCAAAATAATGCTGCACTTGGGTTGGAGTGTGAGTAGACTCCACACTTATCATTCTGCAGCTTTTGCAACCCAACCCTCTAGAGCGGACACCACCCCTTCTGACAAGCCTTCCCGGCAATCCCTTCAATGGCATTATGACAGCGGAAATGTGTAACACAATTAAGGCGTACCCAAATGGATGGTCAATCATCATCATCATCATCATCATCATCATTGAATGTGTTTGTGTGTGAGTGATATTATGCACTCATTCATCTACCTCCCGCCTTTAAGAATGGACACCCAAATTGATCAATTTTGCATTTACCACAACAATTTCAGAATGTTACATGTGGGCGTATGCCCGTCCGTTCCTCTTTAAACCATGTTAGAACCCCCAAAAACTTGCAGTTGGACAAGTTGGGCAGGGAACGGGCGGTGCAAAATGTGCAGTCAACAATGCTTTCTCCCCTCTGCCTCTGTGTGTGTGTGTGTGTGTGTGTGTTGCGACGACAACGCGCATACAACAACAACATGTTGGACCTCACACACACACACACACACACACACATTCGTTGTTGGCGTCGCTGCTGCTCAGTTGAGTGACTGATAAGTTCAGTTGGCGTTCGCTTGGCGCCGCGTACGGTTAAACGCGTCTAATCGAATTTGGTCAAAAATTAATAAACAAAAATTGCAAATTTACGTTCATTTTTTTCGAGTGCCTCCTTAGAAGTGTAAATAAGTTTTTGTTATGCCCTAAAAAGTATGCAACACAGTTTCAGTCGCTCTCTTTTGCTCTCGACTTGCGACTTGGAATCACATTGTACATATTTGTGAACTTATGTAAGGTAGTTGCTGAAAGTTTTATTGTTTGTCTGTGTTACTAAGGGGGAGACCTTCCCCTCTCGCTTCACCGAAAATGAAGTAACCAAGCAAATGCGGAGCAATGATAAGCCCCGATTTGAAAGTGAGCGGGAAAATTGTACATTGTCAAATTTGAAAGGCTTGCTACCACCACCAAGCCGGTAGGTTTACACAAATAAGAGTTGACAATTCATGTTTTTTTGTATTAGTCTTAGCTTTGCACATCTTCATGCCAATTACTTAATAATTGAATTAAGCTAAGCAATTTGAAATCCTTACCACTTAAACTAATCCGCCTAGAATCATGCTCTTGTTTTTGGTTCAAATTGAATTGTTGGCCTGCAGTGAATAACCCCCATGTCTCATTACTTAACACCTACAAGCAGTCGACGCTCCATCCGCACGCCATTTTACTATGCTACTTACTACCTATAAAAAAAAAGGAAAACGACTTTTTGAACTACCCCCAAAAGACTTAGGTGCATGGGAGGATGACTCATATAAGTCACTTACTCACTCACTCGCACTTTTGGCTCTTTGTTATTGCATGCTAATTTTGTTCTACTCGTATTTTCGTTACGAAAAGTCATTTTCAGGCGACCGCCTCAAAGTATGCAGTAAAAAAAAGTGTAATCGCATTTAGCATGACCATTGAGTGGGTGATGGTGGGGAGGTGGGGAGGTGGGAAGCCCACGCTCCACTTGGCCCCAGACAAAGCAGCAACGTTTTGCCTGCCAAGTTGGCCTACATTTGGCATAATGAGAATGAAAATGAGAGAATCGTTGCACCTCAGCTAAACTGCTTGACTGTGTCGCTGCTGCTGACGCTTATCAAAAGGCAGCGATCAAAGGCAACGTTTTGTTACCATTTTGTTGTTCTCTTAACTTTTGGTCTGTGTATAGACCAGGGATGGCAAGGCTCGATGAGCATGCCGCACATTCCTTGCTAGTTTCGCAGCATGGGGATGGCCGCGCGTATAGCCGCGGAATCGGGTGAATATATCATATAGCTGCCATATAACAAACTGGCAAGCCATCTATTGCTGTGTTTGGGAAATAACTCTGCTAAGAAAGTTCGACGAAAATCATTTAAAACCTTAATTTATATAAATTATACAAGCTGCAAGGGTACATAAACATATTTGTACATATTTCTGATGCTGGAAAATCCGTCCCCAAGTTGGGAAAAGGGGTAAGCGGAATTGTAGTTTTTAGCCGATTTGAATAAAATTCCTTTGATAAGTCTTTTTTACCAAATAAATGGAGAAACTATTCTCCAATTTTGGAAAACCCACTTGCAGATTGGATTCTGGAGGGCGGGGGTTTGTTTAAGGCTTATCGGGCATGGCTATATCGATTCATCTGCTGATGCTGATCAAGAATACATATACTGTATAGAGAATATATATACTTTTCTTTATACTTCGGTTAGATGGTTTACGTTCTGAATATTTTCGGTTAGGTAGTGCTGAATGAGTACCTTTTTTGTACCTTTAGCTAGGTACTGAAAATTTTGATTACCTTTTACCTTATCTAGGTATAAACTAACTAACCTGAACTTAGGTTAAACCTTACCTTCACCCTATCTGAACCTTATTTAAACCTTACCTAAGGTTATTATCTGAATTTTATGTGAACAACCTGCAAATTTTCTGAACCTTATTTGAACCATATCTAAGCCTTATGTGAACCTTACCTGAACCTTATCTGAACTTTTTGTAAATCATAACTGAACCTTATCTGAACATTTTACGCACCTTATGTAAGCCTTATCTGAATCTTATCTGACACTAATCTGCCATTATCTGAACCTTATATAAACTTTTTCTAAACTTTATCTGAACCTTATCTAAACCATATCTGAATCTTAACTGAACTTTATCAGAACCTTATCTGAACATTTTCTGAAACGTATTCTAAACCTCATCTGAACTTTAACTGAACCTTATCTGAACCTTAAGTGAACTTTGTCTGAACCTTATCTGAACATTTTCTGAAACGTATTGTAAAGCTCATCTGAACTTTAACTGAACCTTATCTAAACCTTACTTGAACCTTAAGTGAACTTTGTCTGAACCTTATCTAAACATTATCTGAAACGTATTGTAAGCCTCATCTGAACTTTAACTGAACCTTATCTGAACCTTAACTGAACTTTATCTGAACCTTATCTGAACTATTTCTGAAACGTATTCTAAGCCTCATCTGAACTTTAACTGAACCTTAACTGAACTTTATCTGAACCTTATCTGAACATTTTCTGAAACGTATAGTAAAGCTCATCTGAACTTTAACTGAACCTTATCTGAACCTTAACTGAACCTTAACTGAACTTTATCAGAACCTTATCTGAACCTTAACTGAACCTTATCTGAACATTTTCTTAAACGTATCGTAAACCTCATCTAAACTTTACCTGAACCTTATCTAAACCTTATCTGAACCTTAACTGAACTTTATCAGAACCTTATCTGAACATATTCTGAAACGTATTGTAAACCTCATCTGAACTTTAACTGAACCTTATCTAAACCTTATCTGAACTTTAACTGAACCTTATCTAAACCTTATCTGAACCTTAACTGAACTTTATCAATACCTTATATG
The DNA here is from genome assembly GCA_037044535.1 of Lordiphosa magnipectinata. NCBI lineage: Eukaryota > Metazoa > Arthropoda > Insecta > Diptera > Drosophilidae > Lordiphosa > Lordiphosa magnipectinata. Next base: position 230,088 of record JBAMBO010001548.1, read on the forward strand.
AACATTTTCTGAAACGTATTGTAAGCCTCATCTGAACTGTAACTGAACCTTATCTAAACCTTATCTGTACCTTAACTGAACCTTATCTGAACATTATCTGAACGTTTTGTAAACCTCACCTGAACTTTAACTGAACCTTATCTGAGCCTTAACTGAACTTTATCTGAACCTTATCTGAACATTTTCTGAAACGTATTCTAAACCTCATCTGGACTTTAACTGAACCTTATCTGAACCTTAACTGAACTTTATCTGAACCTTATCTGAACATTTTCTGAAACGTATAGTAAAGCTCATCTGAACTTTATCAGAACCTTATCTGAACCTTAACTGAACCTTATCTGAACATTTTCTTAAACGTATCGTAAACCTCATCTAAACTTTACCTGAACCTTATCTAAACCTTATCTGAACCTTAACTGAACTTTATCAGAACCTTATCTGAACATATCCTGAAACGTATTGTAAACCTCATCTGAACTTTAACTGAACCTTATCTAAACCTTATCTGAACTTTAACTGAACCTTATCTAAACCTTATCTGAACCTTAACTGAACTTTATCAATACCTTATATGAACATTTTCTGAAACGTATTGTAAGCCTCATCTGAACTGTAACTGAACCTTATCTGAACCTTAACTGAACTTTATCTGAACCTTATCTGAACATTTTCTGGAACGTATTGGAAACCTCATCTGAACTTTAACTGAACCTTATCTGAACCTTAACTGAGCTTTATCTGAACCTTATCTGAACATTATCTGAAACGTATTGTAAACCTCATCTGAACTTTAACTGAACCTTATCTGAACCTTAACTGAGCTTTATCTGAACCTTATCTGAACATTATCTGAACATTATCTGAAACGTATTGTAAACCTGCATCTGAGCTTTAACTGAACCTTATCTAAATCTTATCTGAACCCTTAACTGAACTTTATCTGAAAATTTTTTGAACCTCAGTGAACATTTTCTGAACCGTATTGCAAGCCTTATCTGAACCGTATCTGAACCATATCTAAGCCTTATCTGAACATTTGCTGAACCTTAACACAACGTTACCTGAACCTTATGTGAACCCTACCTAAACCTTATCTTACACTTTTGCTGACCCTTATCTAAATTTTAGTCCGGGTGTGGTGCGGAGGTAGTGTGTGTGTCCCGCATCGGAACATCTGATAAAAAAGTTTTTTTCCTTACAAACTTTTACACATCCGCTCACCTTCACCGACTATTTCCGCCAGCTATGAAATAAGTAACTCAGACTTTTGCCGTTCGGATTCGGCGTTAAACTGTAGGTCTCTTTTTCTCGTGCGAAAATTTTAAGCACACACGACAAGGGATTGAAAGGAACTCGGCTTGGCTCTTTGGGGCTGTGAAGCCCCAATATTGACATTTATCTTTTACCTTATCTAGTTAAGTAAAATGAGTACCTTTCCAATGACTGTTTATAAGTACGCTTAAAATGAAATTTCCTGAACCAAGTTAAAGTTTTTATACCAGTTACTCGTAGAGTAAAAGGGTATACTAAAGTCGTGCAAATGTATGTAACAGGCAGAAGGAATCATTTCCGACCATATAAAGTATATATATTCTTGATCAGTATCAACAGCCGAGTCGATATAGCCATGTCCGTCTGTCCGTCTGTCCGTCCGTCTGTATGAACACCTAGATCTCAGAGACTAGAAGAGCTAGAGCAACCAAATTTGAAATGTAGACTCCTATTGTCTGCACGCAGATCAAGTTTATTTTCAATTTTTGCCACGCCCCCTCACGCCCCCGCAATTTGGAAAAAACGTCATATCTCCTACAGTTTTGATGATAGATTCGTACTTTCTAGAGATATCTAGTACTCAAAATTATTTATCGATTTGCTGAAGGAATGATAAAGATCGGATGAACGATACTCAAGTTATGACCAAAAAACGGTCAGTTAACTCCCACCACCCACCCCACCCATAACCTAAGCATTGCGTTCAGCAGCAATCTTAGTGAGAGAGAGAGAGAGAGAGAGAGAGAGAGAGAGAGAGAGAGAGACACCTCAGGCACACAGGAAGGCTATTAAACATTTGTTTCCATGAGTAACGGGTATATCGAAGTCGGTTAGAGCCGACTTTAACTTACGCTCTCGTTTATATTAGATTTCTTGATCCAAGAGTTTCGCATGCTTTAGCAAGCAACTTTGCTTAATCTCTGGAATTTGGGAACGATTTAGCTAGATATCATGTACAAAATTCTTTATAATTGTAAAAGTAATCAGTTTTTGTCAAATTCTACTTTTATCGGAGTGTATATGTGATATGAAAAGCAAAATTTGAAAACTGTGGGATTAGAAAAAAAACAATGATGGTGATCAATAGGCTACCTTCTGACCGACTTCTGCCTCTGGAAGGCGTTCACGCATGTATGGAAGCAACTGACATTTAAAAATAAGGCACATTGCCAGCTTGTGTGAACGAACCTTTAGACGAAAAACGTATTAAATGTTGCCCAATTCCGTTCTTTCAATTCTTAACTAGTTCTAGAACTAATTATCCAGCATTTTAACTCATTGGACCGCAGATTATAATGAATTTATGATAAAGATATTATTTCGCTGTCATCCATGGTTCGTTTCTTATTGATTCTATTCGAATTTGGCGTTTTTCCTCATTTTTTCTAATTTAATCAATAAGGTTTATGCCAATTGAGTGTGAAACTAGAATAGTTTGATATCTCTTTTGTATATGTTTTCGACATGGAAGTGCTTCAGTTGGAATGTTGAAGCTATGGGACAACAAAAAATCAGCAAGAAATTCATCATCATTAAAGTCTTCCTATTCTAAAAGTTGGTCATAAATGATAAATGATTGAATGCAGTAGCTAAATAAGTAGTCTTACGCTGCCAAAGTACCAAACAACTCCAAAAAGTAGGCAAACTTTTCGTCAGCTTTTTTGTTTCTTTGACAGCCACTTTAAACCACTTAGCAGCCTTTAACTTATATGAACAGTCTCCCGCCTACTGCATTGAAATCAATAAAAGAGCTGAAGCCCCTTTAGGACCGGGACCAAAAATGTCAACATTAGCAGCTTAGAGAATATGCCGTTTCATTCTCCAAAAGTTTGCGGCGCGTCAAAACTACCAAAAAAGAAAAAAAGAAATCAACCAACATTGCCCCCAATGACATTGGTTCCCGCTGCCGCGGGGTGTAGAGTTGGGGCAGAGCGAATGTAGAGCGGTTTATTGTGCGACGTCGCCGCTGTGCCCAATTGCTTCTACACTGAGAAGAGCGCGCGGCGGGCGGCAAAAATTTCATTGACCTCATAAATTGCGCTCCTTCAGCCCCGCACCCGCAACCCAAAATGGCATCCACAAAACGTGCGGCCTTTTTATGCCGTGCAGAAAACAAAAAAAAAACAAAAAAAACGGAAAGAAAATATTAATGGTTGGTCGTAGCTCGTTGCTAAAGAGACAAACTAAAATGCTCGGGGCGGACGTACGCGGCGAAAAGTATAAATTCGATGAGGAAACGGAAACGGAAGTGCATACTTGTGCCGCAACTGACTGACTAGTGAACAACCAGTAAAGTCTGTAGAATTTAGTTTTCCGAATTTCCATTTCGTTGTCAAAATAAAGTTTGACTAATTTAATGGCAAACTTGCTCAAAACATTTTCTGCTTCAATAACTTTAGGTTTATGGTCACTAATCAATAAGGAAATTACACTTTTGTTCGAATTTTGATGGCCACCGCTGACCCAGAACTTAATAGTCTATACCAAAGATTTAGTGTTGGGTTGTTTATAAACTTTAGTTGTTCTTTAAACTGAACAAGTGAACATGATCTTTTTAAATGGTTCAGTTTTGTTCAGTCTGTTCTTGATTTGTTCTAAGAGCTGTTCAGTCTTTTGCTTAGAAAGTTGTTTTGTGAGCTGTTCTGTATCTCTTGCTTTGTGAATTGTTCTGTCTGTCTTGCTCTGTGAGCTGTTAAGTTTGTCTTGCTCTGTGTGTTGTTCTGTGGGCTGTACCATGATACAACTATAACAGGTATGACGCTCAGCTAACATTTTGAACTAAGCGCTTTTTCTAAGAGCGCGAGTAAGCGCGAGAGTAAACGACGCACATTCACACAAATTAGGTATGTGTGTAGAACAAAAAAGCCATGCAGAAACAACAAAAACAATAAAGCGATCAGAAACCCGCCTCTCTGAAATCCTGACGGCAAAACAAAAAAAAAAGAGAGGAAAGCTATCTTCGGCTCGACCGAACTGTATATACCCTTGTAGCTTGTATAATTTATATAAATTAAGGTTTTAAAAGATTTTCGTCGAACATTCTTAGCTGAGTTATTTTCCAAACTCAGCCTCTACTTTGACCATTTGCTATATATTCATCAGATTTTGACAAAACTTCTTTGAATTGTGTGGAAACCGATAATATTCATAACTGTAAAAGCCGTCTTTAAGCTACCATTAAACACAAAAAAGTTTTTCTCACAAAAACTACTTTTTCGACCGATTGTTCCTATGGCAGCTATATGCTATAGTCATCAGATTTGATTCAAACTTGGCAAAATTGTGTGGTAGCATATAATATTGATCAATAACAAGTTTGGTAGCGATAGCATTGAAAACACAAAAGTTTTTTCTACTAAGACTTTTTTCAGAACTATATTTTGTATGGCAGCTATACTATATAGTTGACCGATATTCATCAAACTTGGTGGAATTATGTAAAAGCATAGAAAACTGATAAATACGAGGTTTTGGGCGAGTTTTCGTTGAAGACAAAAAAGTTTTTCTAACTAAAACTACTTTTTCGAACGATAGTTCCTATGGCAGCTATATGCTATAGTCATCCGATTTGATTCAAACTTAGCAGAATCGTGTGGTAGCATATAATATTGATCAATAACAAGTTTGGTAGCGATAGCATTGAAAACACAAAAGTTTTTTCTACTAAGACTTTTTTCAGAACTATATTTTGTATGGCAGCTATACTATATAGTTGACCGATTTTCATCAAACTTGGTGGAATTATGTAAAAGCATAGAAAACTGATAAATACGAGGTTTTGGGCGAGTTTTCGTTGAAGACATAAAAGTTTTTCTAACTAAAACTACTTTTTCGAACGATAGTTCCTATGGCAGCTATATGCTATAGTCATCCGATTTGATTCAAACTTAGCAGAATTGTGTGGTAGCATATAATATTGATCAATAACAAGTTTGGTAGCGATAGCATTGAAAACACAAAAGTTTTTCGTACTAAGACTTTTTTTAAAACTATATTTTGTATGGCAGCTATACTATATAGTTGACCGATTTTCATCAAACTTAGTGGAATTATGTAAAAGCATTAAAAACTTATAAAAACGAGGTTTTAGGACGTTCGCGTTGAAAACAAAAAAGTTTTTCTCACAAAAACTACTTTTCCGACCGATCGTTCCTATGTCAGCTATATGCTATAGTCATCCGATTTGATTCAAACTTAGCAGAATTGTGTGGTAGCATATAATATTGATCAATAACAAGTTTGGTAGCGATAGCATTGAAAACACAAAAGTTTTTCCTACTAAGACTTTTTTCAGAACTATATTTTGTATGGCAGCTATACTATATAGTTGACCGATTTTCATCAAACTTGGTGGAACTATGTAAAAGCATAGAAAACTTACAAAAACGAGGTTTTAGAACGTTCGCGTTGTACACAAAAAAGTTTTTCTAACTAAAACTACTTTTTCGACCTATGTTTTCCATGGCAGCTGTATGCTATAGTCATCCGATCCGGCCGGACAGACGGGAATGGCTATATCAACTCAGCTCGTCTTGCTAATCAAGAATATTTAGACTTTATGTGGTCGGAGATGCTTCCTTCTATGCGTTACAAACATGTTTACAATTTTAATATACCCTCTACAAGGGTATACAAATTTCCCACTTTTCCGGCGCTTTTCCACCCCTTGGGCGTGGAATGTAATTGCTCACTTTCAACACTAATGGAAACTCCTGTCCAAATTTCAGCCTTTTACCGTTCCGGCCCTGCGTTGATTGCCAATCAGTCAGTCAGTCAGTGTGGATAAACTCTTGTGCCGTATTCAAGCTTCTCTCATTCTCTAGACTTGTGCGCTAGACTTATTAGAGCTTAAGCCAATAGCAATTACCTATTACTGCGCCACAATTCCGTTTTAACTCGTATTACTCATCTTAAGTGTCATTTATTGATGTGAAAAAGTGTGAGGGTGGCCATTTAACACACAAGTTTGTTCTCAAATTCATTTTGTGACAACTTTCAATGACTTCATCGTTCATTATTGATGGGGGGGAAAACCATAGCAACGAATCCGATGACATCTGTATATCCTTGAACACGTACGCAACACACACACACACATACACTATTCCGCTGAAATTATAGTGTAGTTGGGTCATACAGTTGCAGCCCCTCCCAAAATCCAAAGGAAACTTTAATACCAAGGCCAAAATACAGTTTCTCCCCCATTGATCTGCTCCCGCTTAACGTCTCCTTGGGTGGGTTTTGATTTCCAATATTCACCCTGACGGACTAAATAATCGCAGTGACAACAACCTTGATTTACTAGGGGTGTGTGGATGAGGATGAGGTATTTGATGTATTTATAGTTAGGTGTTTGGCATTGGTTTGGCAATTTGGCTGGCACCTTCATTGACATAGTTCACTCCCAACTGTTGACGTAGTTTTTAATCAACTTTTTTTTTTGGGTGGGAGGCCTGTCGATGGGCGAATGTTTGACCTTCTCCATGGCAAAAGTCTAAATTTAAATCAGTTGCGCGCAATTTACCTCATGGGAGTTTGGTGGGTGCAACCCCTAAGGGCCAAATGAATGCCATGCTAATTTAGGTTAAATATAGGTAGTTTGCCTAACTCATGAGTGAATAAAGGAATTTGTGTGCACACAAAGTGAATAGAAGAGAAATTCAATAAAAACAAGAAAGAAAGTCGGTCAAGCCCGACTATAACATACTCTGTACCCTTAACGTCTCAGCTCGCATTTGCTCACGAGTTATACGCGCTCATCTCTAAGTTTCACTCTCTCTCTCTCGCTAAGATTGCCGTTCAATAGAATGCTGTGGTGATGGGTGGGGGGGTGGTGGGTATTTACTGGCCGTTTTTTGCTCATAACTTGAGTATCGTTCATCCGATCTTTATCATTCCTTCCGCAAATCGATAAATAATCTTATTTACAAGGTATCTCTAGAAGGTACGAACGATCTATCTTCAAAACTGTAGGAGATATGACGTTTTTTCCAAATTGCTGGGGCGGGAGGGGGCGTGGCAAAAATTGAAAATAAACTTGATCTGCCTGCAAGTATAAGAAATATATGCCCCATACATGTCAAACCTCTATCTCTTACCATCTCTGAGATCTCTTCGTTCATACGGACGGACAGACGGACAGACGGACGGACGGACGGACGGACGGACGGACAGACGGACATGGCTATATCGACTCGGCTGTTGATGCTGATCAAGAATATATATACTTTATAGGGTCGGAAATGATTGCTTCTCCCTGTTACATACTTTTGCACAAACTTAATATACTCTATGTACCTTCGGTACAGAGTATAAAAATAGTGTTTAATGTTACAAAATTCCTGAAAAGTACAGACTAAAATGGTAACTCTGAAATTCTGAAAGGAACTTGACTGAAGAATTATGGAACGAAAAATGTCACGAACTATTAAACAATTGAATGACTGATTTAGTGACCAACTGGACTCTAGATCAGCGAACGCATGCATAAGCTGAGGCCAAGAGAGCAAATATTTCTTCAGTCGCTGGCTAGTGTTTGATCACATACTAGGATATCTGGACTGAACGATTGCGCCGTCTACACCGCTTCTGTCAGAAATTAGTCAGCTTTTCGCTACTATTTACTCAACTATTGAGCGACTGAGCTACCAAATGGAATATAGAAATTTTGACTCCAATATGAAGGTGATCTTCGAAACAGCTAGACTTCGGAAACTGCTTTCTAAGCAGCCGACAATTCAAAGGCAGCTTAAGCAATGAGTAAATACACGGGTAAATAGGAAGTGCAGATTAAACGGTCTAAAAAATCTGAAAGCTTTGAAATTTTATAATGTGTTCACATTATCATAAAGATTTGATAGATAGCAATATTATATATGATTGTAGATAACGAAATTTTCAAAATTTTATGAGTTTCGGGAATCATTTAGTTATGACAATACAAACGGTCAAAAAAGTAGTGAAATTTTAAAAAAAAGTTTATATGAGTTAGATTATTATAAAATTTTACCATCAAAATGATCATGAAAACTTGCAAAATTTTAACATTAGTTCAGATTATCATGAAGATTTAATAGTTGTCAATTGAAGACGGGCAAATTGGAGGTGTCGGTCAATCGGCTTAAATAATTTGCGAAATTTGCGAAATTCTTATAAGAGTTTAGATTGTATTGGGTAAATAGACGGTTTAATAGGAAGTGTAGATCAAATGGAAAAATAATTGAAAATTTTCAAAAATTCGTATATGAGTTTAGATTGACACGAAGTGTAGACCTTGGTGTAAATCAAATGTTCAAACAAAACGCGAATTTGCAAAATGTTCAATTTCAAAACAATTGTGGACGGGTAAAGACGGGAGGTGAAGGCCAATCGAAATTTGCAAAATTCTTATATGAGCTAAGATTGTCATGAAGACGGGTAAATACACGGTTAAAGAAGAGGTGTAGATCAAATTGTCTAAAAAATAGAGAAATTTGCAAAATTTTCGTATGAGCTTAGATCAAACTCACACAATCAAGCATTGCGCTTGTGTGCGTAGCAACGAAACACAAAGCCACGAACAAATGCCTCGTGAGTGAACAAAAAGCCGAACACGCGCATCATAAGAGCGAGCTATTTATAGAACACACGTATTCTCTCTCTCTCTCTCTCTCTATACGTGTGTCGGCTGGGACGCCGCACAGTGGCCGGTTTGGTATGTAAACAAACACCTTCAAACAAAAAAAACTATAGCCGACATTCGGGCTGCCAATTTACAACATTAGGAATTCCTATGTCTTTATTCGCCGATTGAATGAGGCTTAAATACCAACTGGATGGTTGTTTGAAGTGTGAACAGCAAAACAAGTCCGCTGATAAAAGAATTTGGTTATTCTCGAAACAGCGATCGTTGAACGGACATACCCAATTGCTATTCCAAAATGTTGTAATTAATATCTGTTGATTTGTGTTGGTTATAAAGATTTATAATCAATCAAAGACTTTTAGCTAGCCAGTTGTAACATTGACTAAAATCAACAACAGGTCACTAAACCCCATATTCATAAAAAATATAGGCTTGCCTTTTTTTGTCTCTTGCGAGTAAGAGCGACTTGAACATATCAATATGCATGATTAATCTATGTATTGATATGAAATGAAAGCAACTTTCCTTGTGCACGAGAGTCGGCCCGGTTTCGCGTATCATAGATCGTAACTTTTGAACGGAAAAATTCGAAGAGGAAGGTGATAGAGAATTTCAGTAGCTTTAAAATAAGCTTAATGTCATCAAAGCAGGTCAATAGGGCGACACAGGATCGGCTGCCAAAGTGCAAAGTTTAATACACTGAAAAAGGTTGTAAGAAATGGGCAAAATATTATAACTTTTTTGAAAACGATTTATTAAAAATGTAGTTGTAAAACTACTTAAAATTAAGAAAATTTAAAAACTCTTTCCGTTCAAAAGTTACGATTTTTTGCAGTGCTAAATCAGCGAAACCAGCCACTGTGCGCTGGCAGAATTATAAGTTTCTATCCCATAGGTTAGGCTTTTGGCATTTTAGACACCACTGACTTAGATTATCATGAAGACGGTTAAATAGAGGAACGGTGAAGATCAAAAGTTTCGAAATATGCTACATTTTATAAGAGGTTTAGATTATTATGAAGTTTTAATTGACTTCAATAGTCAAGTTAGAGTCACTTCTTTGTCTAGTGTTTAAAACACTAAAGGGGTCGTAGGCGTACCTGCTGAGGCACTTATGGAGACGCTCACTTCACAAAATGCACAATGGTTGTTAAGGTCACCAAATACCAGGACCTGCCAGTAAGGACTTATTTCAGTGGACAAAATACTCTGCATGAAATGATTACATGCAATCTTCGAGCTTTATGCCCATATAAATGAAAGTCGTTTAGGCTTTGTGTCTCTGCCAAAAGCAGAAAAGTGCAGACACATAAGCACCAAGGACTACAGACCGATCAGCCACACCAATTGTCTACTGAAGATGCTAAAGAAAATGCTGGACCTACACATCAGAAACATTGTGAAAGCGTTCTACTATAAGGAATATGCGGTAGTAGCTTTTCTAAGCAAACCCACAACCTTCCGAGTTGTAGACGAGTTCAAATGGAGTTGAACAACACCTCCATACTAAGAGGAAGAAAGAAGTTTTAATGCTCCTAATGTGGAACTTAAAGAGGTTCGACAGTAAGGGAAAGAAGTAAATCCATCTTCACTTAGCTCCCTAATAGAACTTACGCTCAGGAAAGTTTATGAGTAGGCGGAAGCAGTCAGACTCAGTTTCTCTTTTCCTAGTACAAGGTATCGTATCCAAAAATAGGTAACACTCCCAAGTTACAGCTGAAATACTTGAGTATAGCAAGTTTTCTTGGAGACTTAAACTTAATGCATTCAAGAAGCTGTTGAGCAGTACATGAGGCCTCTCAATCTCAGTAAAGCATTGGATTTTTAATTCTGTTATTTGTAGAAGTTACTGGTTCATCGGCAACGCACATTGACAGCCAACCTTGCATTAGTTTGGAAACGAAAAATAGTTTGAAACAAAATTCCAAAATGCTAAAATAGTCCTAGACTGAAGCTCAGACGGTTTCATTCACGAAAAGTTTTCAGTAACTTACAACTTTTTAATGAAAGTGACTAAATTGGACACTATAGAAGTGTAGCCAAGGCTAAAAATAAAACAAGAAGGCTCGTCTGTCTGCCGGACACGGACCAAAGCTCAAAGTGCATGACCCAACCCGCTGTTACCGCATTTTATGCAATCATTTCTTAAATTATTTATCAGTTGACGCTACTATTATTATTTCTTGTTGCATTTACGCCATAGTTCAATGAACTGTTGGCACGAATGCAAACATATTTCTATTTTCCCATTTCAATTTTTATTTTTTTCGAAATTATTCCCCAATGATTGATAGGGGGTAGAAAAAAAAAAGAATAGTAGGAAGCCAAGTCAAAGGGATATGCGGCTGCAACTGTGTTGCTGTTGTTGTTGGCAATTATGAAGAGGCATGAAAAGAAAGCGTGCCAATAGCCGCTCTAATGCCACATGAGTATGTATGTATGTGTGTGTGCCCCATTTTATAAGTCAGCAAGAGCAAGAAGTCCTATGGAGGCACGCCGGCAAAAGCGACTTGGCCCAGCGCCAATTGCATCGTTCGAGAAGTCATTTGAGGACAATACCACGACAAATATACAGCCGCAGCAGCAAGAGCAGCAGCAAGAGCAGCCGCTTGCTGACGTTGGACTGGTGAGTATACCCCAATTTATCTGTAGAAACTACATATGTATATGTATTCTTACACTAAGAACGGAAAGGCCCTGCCAACTTTGTCTGTGGAGAAGTTTTTATACCCTTGCAAATGCTGGTTTTGAAATAACAAAACATAGTCGAAATTTCGCGAATCTGTGTAAAAGCATACACTGCATATAATCTTCTTATAATTCTTAACCGAAGATTATATTATCCAACAATATTGAATTAAGATCGTTTATACTTTAAGATGAAACAATCTCAGTTATTAATATGAAAAAAAGACAAAAATAAATTAAGCATTTTTTATTTTTAGTTGATGGGTGGGAAAGGGGTGGTGTGATTGGTTGGTTGTTTAGTTAGTTGTTTTAGTTATTAACATTTTCTTCTTTCTGATGGGTCTTAGAAAAACTTATATAAATTGTAAATTATTAATCCGCCGATGCTGGGACTTGGGCTCAGTACCTTCTGCGCACTGAAACACTAACACCACCGCCTTACCACCGAGCGTCAACTGTTAGGTCCAACCAGTTGCAGTATAAGAGCAGAGATTTTTGCAGCCTGAGTACTTATACTGCAACTGGCTGCGCTTAACAATTGACTCCCTACGGCAAAATCAAATAATCGGCCGTGCCAATGTGTTATTGAACGAAGAGGTCGTGGTTCGAGTTCCATTAAGGGGGTGGGTTGGATTAAGTTTAAGTTTATTTATTTATTTGATATTTCTTCTTAGTGCTAGAAGTACAGGACTTATTTGGAAGCACTAATCACTATTACAATTACGAAGACAACAGTCGATTGCAACCAAAAATTGTTCATTTTTGTTATTTTTTTGGCAAAATAAATCTATATATATATAACAACTTTTAACTGCAGCTTTACAGGCAACTGATAAGTTGCGAGATGATAAATCTTGTTTTTAACATCTCTAAGCTTATTTCAAAGTTTTTCAATCTTTTTTTTATAAGCTTGCAAGGTTCTTTAAAACGAGATTTTCAATCTAGATTTTAGATTTATTTTTTTTTCTCAGTGTACCAAACTAACAATCACAGATCTTAAGAACGATCAAATTGAAAACAAAAAAGTTTTTCTTACAAAGATCCATTTTTCGAACGATGGTTCCTATGGCAGCCTTAAGATTTAGTCATCCTATTTTTGACCATATTTGGCAAATCTGTTTGAAAGCATTAAATAATAATAAGGGCCGAGTTTAAGGACTCTAACATTGAAAACAAAAAATTTTTTCTCACTAAGACCCATTTTTGGAACGATGGTTCCTTTGGTGGATTTAAGATATAGTCATCCGATTTTGACCAAATTTCTCAAACCTGTTCAAAATCATTTAATATTAGTTAATGACGAGTTTGGGGACGCTATAATTGAAAACAAGAAAGTTTTTCTCACCAAGAACCATTTTCCGACCTATGGTTCCTATGGCAGCCATAAGATATAGTCATCCGATATTGACCAAATTTGGCAAATCTGTTAGAAAGCATTAAATAATAATAAAGGACCGAGTTTAGGGACGCTAACATTGAAAATAAAAAAGTTTTTCTCACTAAGAACCATTTTCCGACCGATGGTTCCTATTGGCAGCCATAAGATATAGTCATCCAATCCAGTCGGTTCCGACATATTAGCATCGTGCAGTGGAAAAAAGACTCTGAGCTAAGTTTCAGCTCGATAGCTTTAAAACTGAGAGACTAGTTTGCGTAGAAACAGCATAGAAACGATTCAGATTGTCGCCCTGATCAAGAATATATATGGTTTATGGGGTCGGAAATGAATATTTCTATGCGTTGCAAACTTCTGGGTAAAATTATAATACCCTTTGCAAGGGTATAAAACAGTATTCACAAAAATATCGCCAAAAGTTATACGATATGGATATTCCAACATCCCTTCAAGAAAGGTATTCTTACAATGACCTTTTTTCAGACCTATTATTTGTATAGCAGCAACCTATATATATAGTTGTACGGCTTTCATCAAACTTAAGCTAAGGTCCCACAGGACCCAAATTTTGATAAAAGCTTGGCCAAATAGACATGATTACAGATTTTGCATGACTTAATACTGAAACTATGGTTCCATAAGCAAATAAGTTGAACGATTATGGCCGCTGAGTTAGCCATATTATCATAAAAATTTGGTCAAATAGCTTAAGTGAATTTATGCACAAGCATAGAAAACCTATAAATACCAGGTTTGGGGTCGTTTGCATTGAAAACAAAATAATTTTTCTCACTAAAGCTAGTTTTTGTTGTTGGTTTTTCCTATGGTAGCTATATTCAATAGTCATCCGATCCGGCTGGTTCTCAAAAATGTTCAGCGTATTTATACTTAGAATTTGTTCGGACATGGCTATATCCCTCTCAGCTCGTCATCAAGCTCTGATCAAGAACATATAATACTTTATGTGGTCGGGGTGTTGCTTCCTTCTATGCGTTACAAACATCTGGACAATTTTAATACACCCTCTGTTCCGATTTTTTCCACTAAAAGCGTAAAAAAAGTTTGAAAAGCTGAAGGAATTTCGATGTATGAATTTCAGAGCCAATCGTAGTTGTAATGGCGTATGTTTATTTACAACGCTGTCAAATGATTTTCAAAATAGAACATTATAATTGGTCATATCTGAAGTAGAGTCTATGTTTAATTCATGTTTCCGTCATGGCGACCATATAGGTAAATCAAGCGATTGTTATCGGCGAAAGTATGACAAACTGGGCATTCGTTCACACGTGTCATATAATTCCTGATGCACTTGTCCCCAAAAACATGGCCGCAAGTCAATGAAACCAAACGATGGTCAGCGGTCGCATCCCAAGGATTGAGGCAAATGGAGCAGATAACATTATCCTTTCCCCTTTCGATCTCACTCTGCAACTGCGAAGATTCCAAGATTTTTGTATCTAGTTTCTCTTGCAACTCGGTCTTAAGGCGTTTGTTGTTGACATTCTGTAGTTTCAGATCATTAAGCAATTGCTGACGCAACTGCTCGCCATGAGAGATCTCTAGCTGTATGGTCTGCATTGAGGTGCCCTGCTCCAGCAGATTTTGACGCAGCAACTCATTTTCAGTGATTAACTCTTGCAGTTGCAATATCAAGCCATCACGCTCGATAATCAGCTGATCCTTTTGCAATTTCTGGTCCAGATGCTTTTGTTCCTGCTGTACCTGCGATGTGAGCTGCGCAATTCCCAACTTGTCTTGCTCAATTGCCAATTGTAAGTTTGCAAATTTCTTTTGCAACTTGAGTTTTCTTCTAATTTCGAAGGGTCCCACCTGGTCACGATACTCAAGTCCAAGTTGGTTCCACTGGAACAACCAGGCGACTTCCTGTTCATCCATAGCCTGGGAGGAGTAATGTTTTCTTTTATATTGGGTTGGTCTTTAAGTCTAGTTGTACTTACTGGTTTCAATTGTAAAGGTTGTCACACAATAAAAATGCAAATGAAAAGGTTAAGCAACTCAACCAAAGTTTCGCCTGTCTAACAAAAGTGTGACCAGAACAGTAAAGTGAAAAAAATGCCAAATTTTTAACCCTTTTAACTAGTTCCAAATGCGGAAAATCTTTGAACCAGTGATGCACTTAACGCAAGCTTAATGTAGTGACAGTGACTAGATCATTCGTGACAGTGACTTGATCATTCGTCCTTGTCCAACCACCGTGTCTGCCTCCCATACGCCTAATATATTGTATACAGTTGCGTCTACAGTATTAGTTGCAGTATGATCAAATACTCTAGTTGCCGTTCCTCCGCTGAGATATATTTTTGTCGCGCGCCTTGTGCCATCGGCCACGAAAGATCTCGTCATGACCCATATCTGTTCAAGGCTTAACATTAATGTCTCACCTTTTCTAATATGAAAGAAATCGTTTTTATTCCAATTCATAAAAAAGGGTCCTGGTCCAATATAGACAATTATAGAGGAATCTGTAAGCTTTCAGCTATTCTTTAATAATTTGATTACTTCCCAATTGCAACATTTTTGCCCACCCATTCTGAGTTCATCCCAGCGCGGTTTTATACCTCAACGTTCGGTTTCCACTAACCTATTTGAATTTTCTCCAATTGTAAATCAAGGATTTCTTCATCGTAAACAAATTAATGTCGTCTACTTAGCTAATCATAATTTACTTCTATATAAATAATGCTTAGTAGGTCTTCCATCCAACTTTCTCCACTAGGTCAGATCATACCTTTCCAATCGGTTCCAACGTGTGTGTTTTATGTCTGGCTGTATCCGAAATCGTTCACGTTACTTCTAGAGTCCCACATGGCAGTCATCTTGGTTCATTGTTATTCAACCTATTCATTAACGACATCCCGCAAGTTTTTTCCTATTCTACTGCCCTTATGTACGCAGATGATCTCAAGCTATGTGCGTCATTTGACCATCCAGTTTCATATAATTTATGGGGTCATAAAGACGTAGAACAACTAACTCACGTAAAAAGGCTCTTAATTTGGTTTTCATAGGCGAGGGGAGTGTGGCTTCGCTTTTATCAAGCTACTCTCCTCCTCTGTATGTGTATATATGTATGTGAGAGAAAAATATTTCTGTTATGCCGTCATCTTGACAGCTTGTCGTCGAGTCTCTGACCATATTACTTTTTTAGCATGTACGATTTTTGATCTTCGCCTAAAAGAATGGATTGACTTTAGAACATTAATATTCTTACACAAAATTATAGTACCGAAAGAACCAATCTGTATCTGTAACTGTACTCCAAGTTACATATCTCTGCCTCTCGGAGAACAAATAATTTGAATTACCCCCGATTTAAGCTATCTTGCTCAGAGCGGCACTTCTTCATACCTGCTATCCGTCTATGGAATGAATTGCCAAACCATTTAAAATCAGTTGCGCTGTGATCTTGACAGTGAATGGAAGAGGGGAATGCACAATTTTGATTCGCATTTCGATTCTTGATAAATTTGCTTGTGAACACCACTGTTGCCACAAACATTATTGATGTGAAACATCTTTAATTCCGGTTTGAGGATTTTAGTAGGAGTAAAATTTGATTTCTGCGTCACGTGACGCTGATGTCATGCATATTTTATGTTGTTTTTTTGTGGAGTGTCACACACACACAAGACAAGACAAGGTTGGCAGAGAGTGGGGGGAGGGGGGGGTACAGTGGATGAAAGATGATGGCGGAGAAAAAGAGGGGGAACAGTGACTAAACAGTGACTTGATAGTGTTTTGACAGTGACTGAACAGTGACTTGACAGTGACTGAACAGTGACTTAACAGTGACTTAACAGTGACTAAACAGTGAATCAGCATTGATTCAACAGTGGCTAAAAAGTGACTTAACAGTGACCAAACAGTGACTAAACAGTGACTAAATAGTGACTAAACTGTGACTTAGCAGTGACTTAGCAGTGTCTTAACAGTGACTAAACTGTGGCTAAACACTACTGACACTACTGTTACCCTAATATCTTTTTAAGTGTGCGATGCCTCGATCAAAAACATGAATATTCCTGAAATTGTTTTCTTTTGATATAGAAATAAATGACCATTGCACGTCAATATACATAATACAAGTAATAAACTGTAAATGTGTACTGCCTGTGTGTTGTTGGTTTAACTTAGCTTGCAAACCGCAGAATCCATTCAGGCCTGAATATCGTTTTTAATTTCAATTAAATCATGCGGAATAGTAATTGTTTATTAATTCCGCTACCAAAAACCGATTGGTTTTAATTAGTTATTATCTTTAAATTTCCATTTATGTGGCAAATTGTTGACAACCGAATTATAAAATCATTTACTGGTAATCGCAATTGTGGCCAATTCCGATCGATCGGCAGGTTTAGTCCTGTCAAGCTCACTACTAACTGATTGATAAGCTTCTAGCGAAGTTGAACCTGATGTCTTGCAGTCTAGTGGACGGACAGCTGCTGTCCAACTTTATCAATCAAAACCTCATCATTCCAAATTATCGAAAATGTTCTTCTCCAACAGCCACCTGGCCACATGCTTATGCAAAGTTGAAATTAATTAACCAAAACATGATATAAACTAAAACGTTCAACGGGAATGGGAGCAGTGGCAAGAGCAAGAGCATGGAGCATGGAGCAGGTGCTTGCAAAGCTTTCTTCTATTTATTTTTGGCTGTCAGAGGCTCGCGCGGGTCATGCAAATTGCCACTTAAAGGCAGGCCAGCCAAAAAAAAAACGAACAAAAAAACGCTTTTGGCTAATAAACAAAAACGTAGCCTAAATGGACAAACAACCCGGCAAGCAAAGCAAGCAAAACATCCCATTCACCATGCCCCTGGATACAACACGCAGACAAGACCAACGTTTGGCATTTTGTATAAAAATGTTTTGGCACGCATCCGCATCAAATGTGAAGTGCTCCAAATAATGTCATTTAACAATGGATAAGGCCCAGACTTGTAGGGGGAAAGGGTGGGTTTTTGGTACATGCAAAACCCAGGGAGCATAACGTAACACACACACACAGAGAAAGAGAGAAAGCTACATAGTGCAGGGCAACTGTTTAGAAGCTAATTTTATGTGTGAGCTGATAACAATATTAACAATATATATAACAGGCTGTAGGTCAATATGTTATGTTTTTGTTCATAACTTTTATAAAAAAGCAAGGCACACACCACAAAGGAGGCTGGTTGACTGTATAGCTATTATATAAATCACCGAAATTCAATCATTAGCAGTCTTTGCCTGTCTTCAGCGGCTTAGCAGAGGATACCTCATGCCCGCAATGCTATAACCGCTTGGGAATTCCAAAGGCAGGCTTATAGGAAGCAAGCAACGCCAAGTCGCAGAAGCTTTGTGTAAGTGTGGCCCTTCTGTTGTTAGTGGGGGAAATTCAACCCCCTCCTACATTTTAGAATAAATTTTGTTTTGTATGACAAACGCTTGGAAAATCTAGAAGATTGAGACAATAAATATTGCGACACAAAAAACACACTTTCAATTGTAGTTGACAGCAAAGTCAGCTGATGATAGATGAATCATTTTCAGCAGAAAGTTCAGTTCGGAGGCTCGCAAGTCGCTCGGTAATTGGAAACTCTTTGGTCTAGTTGTTTTGTAGACGATATAAATAACAAAATTTTCCATTTCCAGTGTTTTCGTCCTAACATTTAGTAATAGGATTATCTAACAGATACAGGCCGGACTCCCACCTTCATGGTGGGCATTTCACGTAAGCAAAGTGTGCCCAGTAAAAGTAGATATTTGCCTCTCAATCTCTCTACAAATGCTGGAAACAGAATATACAGTTGTTGTTTACCGCACACCAGGGATTGCCATCGTCGTATAGCCTTCAGGCTGAGATAACACATTCAATTTCTAGACACAACTTATTGTTGAGCGAAACCGACGAATTCACCGCATACTTTTAAAAGGTATCAAAGAAAAATCGCCAAAACGCGAAAAAATGTTACAAATCTAGTATTTTAAGTAATTTTTTTTGGAATTTTGATATGCCAGGGTCACACTCAATGTACGTAATTGCCTTTTTGACACTGTCAGAAAGGGTTGCCTTGTCTGGGACTCATCATCAGTTGATTATCAGAATAATCGTATTTGTTGACCCATTCCTCGCTTTGCGTCGGGGATACGTTCCAAAAAAATACGACGCAAAGTGAATTAGGATTTTCTATAGCAAACCATGTAAAGTTCGAAGCTGGGTTCCAGGGTTACAAGAATACTACTTTTTAAAAAGAAAATTGAGCAAAGTGATCATTAAAAAAAAACCAAAATAACATTTCATTTTATTACATATTATACATATAAAAACAAAAAGAAACTAATTCATTTAAAACAAAATAAATTCTTCAATTACATACTCAATTATGAAAAATAAAATTAGAATTAATCACTCTCTGACGAGTCTTTAGTGTCTGTTGTCGTAGGCCGGCTTTCTTTAAAAAAAACTTGGTCCAATGTTTGCTGAACATTTTTTTTTAAGCGTGAAATACATTTCCTTGTAGCAATTGATATTCGTAGCTACCGCCTGGGACACTTTAAGACTCCTTTCGCTGTCGGGATCGTTTTTTAATAAAATATCCATACCTTCGTCAATCAAACACATCGCTTTGGAAATTTGTTGGGAGGTTAAATTTTGTTCTTTTGAGATTTCTATTGAACTGTCAGAGTCATCTTCTTCATTAGCAATTTGCAATTCCAGTTGCAAAAGTTCTTCATTGGAGAATTCTTGGTTGTGCGAGTTTAGCAATTCATTTATGTCAGTCTCCTCCATACCTTCAAAATTAGACTTTCTAGCTAAATTAGAAATTTCATGACGAACAGCTGGTGTATCATCAACTTCTACAGTGCATTTTCGCTGAACACATTCAGGCCATATTTTGCGCCAAACACCATTCATGCAAGATGGTTTAACCTCCTCCCACGAATCGGATATAATTTTTATAGCTTTCATAATGTTAAACTTTTTCCAAAACTCTAGCATGGTAGGTTTATCTTGTCCATCAGTCTCACTTATAAGAAGTTGAAAGGTTCGTCGAAGGTAATAACTTTTAAAAGTCGATATTACACCCTGATCCATGGGCTGAATAACTGATGTCGTATTAGGTGGCAAAAATACAAATTTCACGTTTTCTGACAACTCATCAATGTAAACTGGGTGGCCAGGAGCATTGTCTACTAAAACCAAAGCCTTGAAGCTTAAGTTTTCCTTGTTGCAATAAGCTTTAATTTCTGGAATAGCACATGTTGAAACCCAGTTTTGAAATAAAGATGCTGTCATCCATGCTTTCTTGTTTGCACGCCAATGGACAGGAAGAAGATTCTTTGAGCAACCTTTCATAGCTCTTGGGTTTTCTGATTGATAAATAAGAAATGGTTTAAAATTAAAATCACCATTTGCATTACCACCAAGAAGAAGAGTCAGTCTATCCTTGCTAGCTTTAAATCCTGACGCCGATTTTTCTGTTTTAGATATAAAAGTGCTGTGAGGTAGACGTTTCCAAAATAATCCAGTCTCGTCAACATTAAAGACTTGTTTTGGATCATAGCCACCTTCATGAATTAATGCTTTTAACTCTTTTGGGTAGAGTTCTGCAGCAGCTATATCAGCGCTAGCTGCTTCACCTTTAAAAGCAATGCTGTGCAGATTTGCTCGAACCTTGAATCTCTCAAACCAGCCCTGACTAGCTTCAAATGTTTCATTCTTGGTTGTATTACTATCACTAGCATTATCGCTGGATACTGCTTGACTTTTTATGTCATCAAATATGCTTTTGGCTTTCGTCTGAATTACTCTTGTACTCAATGGTATTCTCTGTGCGACTTGATTTTCAATCCAAATAGAAAGCAAGGACTCCATTTTGATCATCAAAGCACTCCTTGTACGAATCATCGTTTTAGCATCTAATAATGTTGCAGATTTTGCAGCCTCTTTTATTTTATCCCCATCTCGATCTCTAATAGTTCTGACAGTTGTTGGAGCCAGGCCAACAGCCTTTGCTATCTCCACAGCTCTTTCGCCTTTATTAAATCGGCTCAGAATATCTAATTTTGTCTCCAAGCTGATAGTTTTTTTTTTATTTTTGGTAATTCTACCAGCAGTGTTCTTTTCACTCATTTGGCTAAAAAAAATAAGTTTATGTAAAAGATAATACAGCTTTATCAATAAATAAAATGGAAAAATATTTACCTTATTTTGTAGACTCAGGTTGATTTGATTTTATTTCACAAGTAACTTTATTTCGAGCGCGTTTCTCCCAAGTGACGCTTACAATAACACTACATCAAGCAAGCAAATTGAATAAGTGAGCCGAAACAAAAAGGGGAATTCCCGCGTTTTAATTGCGTAGCGCAATTAAGGTGTTGCCACCCTTTAAAAACATATTAACGACTTCATCCCAAAACAACGCAACATCGAATATCTAACGACGCACAATGAAAATTAGTTCTAATTAAGAAGCGACGCAACTTCGAAAAAACGCAAAGCGAAACTACGCAAAGCGAGGGATAGGTGTATATCTTTTCTGGACATCCGCTGCAGACAAAATCAATTCTTAATATGTTTATTCTTCTTTGGCCGAATTTTGAAATGTTTGCCTAAAACAACTTTCTTTTGTTGTACCATCAACTGTGCCAATACAACTTGCGGAAAATCGCTTGCTATGCCAGTCCCAGTCTTGGGCATTATATAGTGCTAGAGATCTTTGGCTGCTGGACCCTAACATGCAACTGCAAACTATATTGAGTTTCATCAAATATGAGTGAGACAGTCAGCCATACCTGTGGATAGGTAGCGTAGGCGTGATCCGGACTCATTCTTTAAGATGTTTGTGGCTGAATTCTTCCGGATAATTTTTCCATCACCAAAATGCAATTTGCCTTGTAATGAATAATGTAATTCAAATATACCGTCTGCTTCTCTTTAAAGAAAACTTCTTTTTTTCTTCTTTCGCGATTTCATTTTGAGCAATGAAATAATTATAACACTTAATAACAATATGGATATCTCCTAGATTTACCAAATCCATTAAATGTCAACCGAGTTGTTGAAAATATTGAATCTAGTTGAATCAATTCTGTCTACTGCGCTGCCGGCAGCAGCAATGCCTCTGTCACTAATCAACAATATTTTGAGGCGAATTCAATAATACTTTGTCTCGCTCACACCAACGACGCCACCAATAATTGTTCGTAAAAATTGAATGTGTCATCCCAGTCATGTCTTATTGCATATGTCATATG
The DNA here is from genome assembly GCA_037044535.1 of Lordiphosa magnipectinata. NCBI lineage: Eukaryota > Metazoa > Arthropoda > Insecta > Diptera > Drosophilidae > Lordiphosa > Lordiphosa magnipectinata. The sequence goes on from JBAMBO010001548.1 coordinate 252,337, forward strand.
TGTTCTCCCTTCGCTTTCTTTCCAAGCGGAGGTTTTGTTGTTGGCTGCGAATGATATGGTGTGTATCAGACAGTAACAAGCGCACACTTACTAACATAAATGGGGTTTCTCTTTCTGTTTCTTGTGGTTCTTGTTGTTCTCAAATATTTGTATACCCTTGTTTGAGTTTGTAGCGCATAGAAGAAAGCATCTCAGACCACATAAAGTATATATGTTCTCGATCAGCTTGACGAACAGAGTTGATATAGCCATGTCCGTCTGTTTCCATGCAATCTCCTCCGTCAGTTTTAAAGCTATCTTAACCAAACTTTGCACAAAGTGTTTTGGTACAAACACGCTGCACATTTGTCGGAACCAGCCGGATCGGACGACTATAGCATATAGCTGCCATAGAAACCAACGGTCGAAAAAGTAGTTTAATTGAGAAAAACTTTTTTCTCTTCAACGCAAACGTGCCCAAACCTCGTATTTATAAGTTTTTAATGCTTTTACATAACTCCACCAACTTTTATGAAAATCGGGCAACTATATTGTATAGCTGTCATGCAAAAGACATATCTGAAAAAAGTCTTAGTAGGAAAAACTTTTTCATTTTCAATGCAAACGCTCGCAAACTTGTTATTGATCAATAGTATAAGCTACCACACAATTCTGCCAAGTTTGATCAAAGTTACCAAAGGTACTCAGTATATATTAAGTTTGTGCAAAAGTATGTAACAGGGAGAAGGAATCATTTCTGATCATATATTCTTGATCAGCATTAACAGTCGAGTCGATATGGATATGTCCGTTTTGTGTACTCGTCTGTTAAAGTGGTTGATTCTGATGATTGAGTGGCAATATTTGTTGGCTTTTTATTGCTCTCACTCTCTTCTCTGTTCTCTCTTCTTTGAAAAAGTAACTGTAAACTCTGATACGTTGTTGTTATCTCACTAGCCACTAAACGTTGCCTTGGAATTCCCTACCAGTTAAAGCACTTCCAGCATGAGAAAGTAGCTGCTAGTTCCAGTTGATGGTTCAAGTCTATTAAAGAGACTTCAATAGCGACCAGCCTCCATTGTAATGTTGTTTGTGTCCTGTTTTTACAGTTGTATGCAAACTGATGACCTCGAGCCGGCTAGAACTTGCTGGTTTGATAGTCAAAAAGGTTGTTAAGTTCTTGTGAGATGATTTTTTTGTTGTCAAAATGACTTGAAACATCGAGCTAAAGTCAATCTGAGTCATTTTTATGCAATATTTTTTCGGTTTGAGTATCGAGCTCTTGCATTAAGTCGACTTCAAGAATAAAGCAAGTACGAATATTGAGCTTATATCAATATCGGACCTTCTGAGGGATCAAATCGAGCTCGAATAACAGGATAAAATCCCGTGTTGTTAAAATAAGTCTTTATCGAGCTAAAGTCAAGCTCTCCTAAGCTAAAGTCGGGATCAAGCATGCTCAAATCAATGCTTCTCAAACTTGTTTTGGGACTATACGGGCTTGACCGACTTTTGACAACGTTTGGGATTGATTTTAGCCCGGATATCTCGGATTTTTTTCTGTGTATCAATGTGTATGTGTATGGTGATCGTCCAATATCAATTCAGCATCGTATTGTCTAGCTTTCTAGCTTGTCATAACAAACCCAAAATTCATTTCGCAAAGTTTCTATTTAAATGGCCAGCATTAAAGTCTCTCTCTCTCTCTCACTCTCTCTGAAACATGCCCATGCACAGCAGGGGGCAAACTTGACTTCTGAAGCTTCAGAATTCACATCCCATTCAGCTGACTTTACGTGAAAGAGCTTTCAGCCTAACTGCCGACGCAGCCTTTAGGCACTGGCAGAGCTTTTCATGCACGCTGAGTGAAAGCTTTTCGCCCTTTTCCCTTCTCCACACCCATGCAGCCTCATTCAGCATGTTAGCATACATTTTTGGTGCCAACGGGCCAGTACGACGCTGGCGCTGCGTGCGTGCGGTCTTAACGGTAAATTTCGGTACAATCGAGAGAGAGAGGGAGACCGCGTCTCAGTTGGGAGGGGGAGGACAGCCGAAAAAAAAATACAAAAAAATAATAATAAAAATAAATTTTGTTTAAGTTGACTTTGCCGTTTTGGGCGGTTAATGCGTTTTTTTTTTCGGTTGGTAAAAAGTGGAGTAAACAAAAAATTGCTGAAAAATTAATAAGGCCAGGCCATACAAACACACACACACACACTCACACATACACAGGACAAGAGAGCCCAAACGGTGAGTAGCAACAACATTAGCCAAGCATGCGGCTCTCTCTCTCTGCTGCCTTTCTGTGTGTTTAGCGTGTTTTATTTAAATTTCAATTAATTTAAGGCATTTCGTTTTCGGTACGCTAGACAAAAACACACACAGAAAACTATTGTTTTTTGCCCCCCTTTTGTTGTCTTTTCATTTTGTTTTTTTTTTTTGGTGTTTTTTGGTGTTTTTTTTGGTAGGGAAGAAACGACCCCATTCTGTCGGCCGCACGTTGCCTTTTTCAATTTGAATTCATCAAATTTTATGTATGCCACAGAAACACAAACACACACACGCGCACCCACACCCACACACACGCAAGGCGGAGCAGAGCGGCGCGTTCATTAAATCATAGCATAGTTTCCAGCGTCAACTTTAAATTAATTTGTTTGCGCTCCGTCCCCAAGGTCCCTCCCACCGCAGAGACAATAAACGCTCGCCTCGTCTCTTCTCTTCTCTGTTTTTTTTCTTCCATCCATTCAGGCGCCATGTGTCAATCAGCGCATGAGGATGTGCCTGTGCGCGTCTGTGCGTCTGTGTGAAAGGACTTCTCCTTGAGCGCTTTTAATGCGCCTGCAGTATGCGTGTATGTTGCATTGTACGTGCCCCGGCTGTTGCTCCAGTAAACCCAAACTATGCGCGGACGTGTTGCCTCAGCTAGCTAGGGGGGAGGTGGTTTGGTTTGGTTTTGCTTCAGTTTGAGTTTGAGTTTGATAATTGCATTGACATTACGGAAACTTTAAGTTGTGTTAATGGTTAGCCAGAGACAAAGAGAGAGAAAGGGATACTCTGGGGGGACACCGATGTGACAACTGACTTAAACTACCAATGCCAATGCCAACGGGTAAATGCAACTGGCCGGCTTGATTATATTGGCCAAGTTAGAACCGAGCTAAGGATGCTGCTGCTAATGCTGCTGCTGCTGAAAGTGAAACTTTGCTTAGGGGCTTAGCAGATAGTTGAGTAGAACATGTCGGTACATTGTATACAGCAGAACAGATTGATGGCCGTTTAGTGGTTATAATCTGAGCCTAAGAGTTAACGCAAATCAAACGATTTGGAAACTTTCAAGTTCAAGTGGCACTTAGTAGAAGGATTCTCATAAGAGTTATGAATAAGACTCCGTTTGTGTTTTTGTTACTTCTTCTTTGGCCCAATATATGCCATGGGCGGACCAGTTTCCATATTAGTTTCGGTCGAAGCAGGATACATTTTCCGAAAATTGAGAGCCGGAGTTCCCGCAGAATCGAGCAACGCTTCGTATTCCTTCAATGGGAAACCCATCCAAGAAATAGTTATTCTCTCCCAGATCGTAGTGCAGCTGCCCATAAATTAATCGCTCAGAGCTGCTGCAGCTATGCTGCATCCATTTTAATTTTGAGGTTCCTAGCCCAAGTTTTCCATGTCGCGTTATCTTCAAGATTCAGTCGAACTCTGAAACTGAAACATTGCAGACGTTCTTTTAATATGTATTCTGGCAAGATTCTAGGTAACCTTCTTTCTTCCATGGTTATGGCTTTTTGCATATAAACGAAGTGCAGATTAACTGTATATAAATGAAGTAACGATAGTCCGATAGTCTCCAGATATAACATTCTGTTCGGTGTGTATTGTGGTAGACGAAAAATTTTCCTAAGAAAGTATCTTTGAAGACTTTCCACTTCTTCGTATCGTTGTATCCCCCATACTTGTGCTCCGTAACACATTATTGCCCTCACTGCGGCATTAAACAGCTTATACTTTGTGCTGGTATGAACCATTTTTTTGCCTAGTATCGTTCTTCAAGTACTATTTATCGCTACTTTAGCATCTTTAAGTTTTTCTCCCATGGGAGAAGGAGTTTTATTTCCCATTAAATTTTATCTAAAAAAGTTTTTTGAGCTGCCAAATGTGTACAATGATTTCGTAGCAAATTTCTTTGAGTTAAAAGAACAAAAAAACTTAAAAAATTTTATAAATGGTCACATTTGGAAGCTGAGAATGTTGACAGATTTGGAAAATTCTTTTCGTCTACCCATATTTTTGTAATTTGACGATTTCGAAACAAACAATCCTTTGGGAAACCACATTTTGCCTATTTTAGCTGCATATATTTCATTGCCGACAGCTCCACTGAATTATCGCGAAATATTTATAGCCGCCTTATTTGAGTCGAAAGATGTTAAAGAATTTGGAAATTATCGTGTTAAATGATCTTAATGAAAATGGGATAGTAATAAACACGCAACAAGGAAACGTTCGATTGTATTTTAGCTTAGGTTTGGTAATCGGGGACAATTTGGCTTTAAACTACGTGCTTGGTTTCGCTAGATCTTTTTCTAGCAATTATTTTTGCAGATTTTGCAAAATATCTAAGGAAGAATCTCATTGTTCTTATATAGTGGATTCAAAACATTTGAGAACTAAAGCTAATTATTTAGAAGATTGTAGAGAATCGAACGTTTCAGTTTCTGGCGTGCGAGAAGCTTCCATTTTCAATAAAGTTCACAATTTTTCGGTGTTAACTACGATATTTCCCAAATAATACTACATTTTATAAAAGAAAATGTGTTTGATTTAGACTTTCTTAATTTACGCAAGCAAAATTTCGATTATGGAGAGACTGAAATAGGCAATTTATCTTCAAAAATTAGTATTTTGAATCTTAAAAGTCTAAAATTAAAAATGTCAGCGCGTGAAATGGTTACATTCGTTCATTATTTTCCACTCATGGTTGGAGATAAGATTCCCTACGACAACAAAGTTTGGAGTTTTTTCATCAATTTGTCTGAGCTTTTGGACTTACTTCTTTTATTTGAATATACGAAGCGTGACATTATAAACCTAGAGAGTCATATAATTAATCACAACAAACAATACGTTGAATTATTTAACGACACTCTTAAACCAAAACACCATTTTCTTAACCACTATTCTCAAATTGTCAAAATGTCCGGGCCTTCACGCCATCTTTGGACTTTTCCATTTGAGTCGAAGCACAGGGAACTTAAAGCCTATTGTAAAAATATAAACAGCAGAGTAAATTTAACACACTCATTGGCTGTTAAGATTAATTTTAATTTTGCCAACAAAATTCTTAATCATGCTAAAGTAAGCATAAAGTTTAGCAAAGCAACATGTCTCTTTGAAAGTTCAACGTATTTTGACCAATTTAAGATAAGTTTTCCTGAACATGACATATCCTCAGCTAGATGCTATTTATATGTAAGCAAATTTGGATACACTTTTAAGCGTGGCTACATTATTTTTTTCACTAAGCCAGAATTTTCATCATTAGTTATAAAAGAAGTTGTTCTGAATAAAGAAAAAGTATTTTTGTTTTGCCAAGAAATGGAAACAAAATTTTGCAAGCACTATAATAGTTATCAAATAATTAGTTACGGTAACTATAAATTAATAGATTTAATTAATATAAATAACCCTCCTATTCATACTCATAAGATAAATTCATTTATATTTGTTAAACCTAAGTTAATTAAGTATAAATTAAAATAAAAGAATAATGTATCTAAAATATATGGTTTCTTTTTGGGATCAAAGATTACCTACAAATTTAGGTAATTATGGACAAACTTTAATGAGCTTTATTGCCTATAAATGAAGGCGTTGAGGGACTTTTTTCAAGGAAGTTATTACCTTAAATAACTGACTACATTCTAGGCCACATATTTCATAAAAATATAGACTCAATTTTAGGTCAATATAAACTCGATTTTAGGCCATATACGACCTAAGCCGAAAAAAAAATTTAGGTAATGCCTCTCCTTAATTTTAGTCCAAAATTCTTTGGACGTTAGTTTAGGCAAAATTGCTTAAAATTTTAGGCAATTTTGGGCCATTTTAGGTCATTTATTTTTCTGGGTGCAGGTGAAAGTTGAATTGAGCATTGTGATGAATCCAGACTCCTAGGTATTTGTATGATTTTACCAACTACAAATCAATGTCGCGCAGTTGCCATTTTTTAAATGAGCAATTTAATTGTGAGCCCCCCCCACTCCTTGCAATACTTCTCTAAAGCGTTGATTTTGTCTTGCATAGCCTTGGGTGTTTCTGCTGCACCTTTCTATACCGTATTTACAGGAGCTGCATCATCCATATGGGTAGCATGTCCAGGTGGGCCCTAGCCCATGGCGCACGCAGCGAGTTCCGTTCGTATAGACCTCACGCATAGCTATACGTAAAGCAACCATAACTTCATATGTGTTCTCTCTTCTCTTTCATTCCGAGTGAAGGTTTTGTTGTTGGCTGCATGTGCATCAGACAACCACAAACACACACATACACAAGACTAAAATTCTCTCTCTACCCTTCAGTTCTCGTCAACTATGAATCACCAATGATTCACCGATGAATTGGCCTAGGGTATCGATGAATCATCGGTGAACTCCTATGAAAAAAAGTGGTGAATTTAACATGGGCATGTCCTAGGGGGTCATGCATGATTGTTCATGGATGAATCACTGATGAGTTTACGTATAGATTCATCGATGATTCACGCATGATTTCTTTGCAAAATTCATTAATGAACTCTCACATGACACAAAGAAGTCACCACTGAATCATCGATGAATGTGTATCAGAATTCATCAATGATTTCAGCTATAAATTCATAATAGATTTTCGATGAAATTGTTGCAAAATTCACCAATGAATTCATACTAGATTGATTATAACCAATGATAACATTCGACATTTGCTTAATTTTCGAGATTTTTATCTTAAGCCCTCAAAATCTAAGATGAAATTCTTGTCGTTATGTGTTGCAAGTACAAAAGTACCCATAAAACGCGAACCGAGGCTTTATTCGTAAAACTGGGTATGAGCTGATGCTTACAGAGGTCCTTTTTATCATAATTTCAGGGTCTTATGCCGGGTTTTTAAAAAAAGTTGGATTTTGTCGAACTGTGTTATAATTCGATTCATGAATTCCATAAAATAATAAATTCAAGGACTTTTCCCCCGATTCGCAAACAAGCAACATTTTATATTTGTTTTATTCACTCATTTTATTTATTATTAAACAAATTGACAAGTTAAACGTCTCGCGCTGCCAGTAAAAACACAAATGCATCTTAGATTTTTCTACCCAAGTGACGACGGGCACGCAAACGCAAAGAACAAAAGCAACAATTGATGCGCCGTTAAACTCTTTTTGACCTTTGATTACTTTTACCTACTCAATGCAAAGGCATATGGGCATTGCCACAGCGTTTCGGTGGACCAAAAAATGAAAAGTATTTAAAAACACTATTTTTTATAAGTTTTTCATGGGGAAATAATCAAAATGAACTAATATGAGCCAATTTTAAATATATTCATAACCCATTTCGAGATCATTTGGATACGTTTTGTTGTAATAAAAGCGCCTTTAGATTGCATTGATTTTTGGTCTCTAAACTATTTTTAAGGGTACAAAGAGTTAAAAAATAATGCAGTAAACACCATAAGAAACTATATGATTGCAATTAAGTTTCTGCTTTATATTATAACAAAAACAACATAAATATAAGATACTTATGTAAATAACAAAAAATTAGGCAAACATTTTTGAATAAGATAGCCTGGAAAATAAACTTGAATTATTTGAAATCATACTAAAAAAAATTGTATACAAAAAGCTTTGCCCAATTCGCAGAATTTTGCATTTTTCTAAAACAAGTCAAAACCCACTTCCGTTTTATGTAACGTCACGCCAGCATATATGATTGCCTATATCTTTAAATCCTTAAGATCGATTGATGTCATTGTTTTTGCTGATTATAGTGCTACTTAATTGCTACCCAAATATAGAACAATCTTTTTAAAAATCCAAGATTTTCATATTTTTTTCAAAAAGATCTTTTCGTACGAACGTAACGTCACGTCAGTTTGGCAAAGCCCATATCCGACTAAGTATATGAATACAATTATTTATGATTCATAAATAATTGATTGCTTTTGGGAAAATAATGAAAAAAGTCCATCATAAGGCTATGCCACAAACGACCTGTCCAAACCTCTTATTTTAAAATTCTTAAATATATACCAAAACAAGAAAGAAAGTCGGTCAAGCCCGACTATAACATACTCTGTACCCTTACACTCGCATTTGCTCAGGAGTCAAACGGCCATAACTTGAGTATGGTTCATCCGATCTTTATCATTCCTTCAGCAAATCGATAAATAATTTTGTTTACAAGGTATCTCTAGAAGGAACGAACGATCTATCTCCAAAACTGTAGGAGATATGAAGTTTTTTCCAAATTGCGGGGGCGGGAGGGGGCGTGGCAAAAATTGAAAATAAACTTGATCTGCCTGCAAGTATAAGAAATATATGTCCCATACATGTCAAACCTCTATCTCTTACCATCTCTGAGATCTCTTCGTTCATACGGACGGACGGACGGACAGACGGACAGACGGACAGACGGACAGACGGACGGACGGACGGACGGACAGACGGACATGGCTATATCGACTCGGCTGTTGATGCTGATCAAGAATATATATACTTTATAGGGTCGGAAACGATTCCTTCTCCCTGTTACATACTTTTGCACAAACTTAATATACTCTATGTACCTTCGGTACAGAGTATAAATATAGTTTTAGTGCTTGTTCAAATTTGAAGGGTATGCAAACTTCTTCGTTTGGCGTGAAAGCAACGCGAGGCGTGGCCTTTTTTTTTGGGTTTTTTGTGTGTGAAATTGCAACAACAAATATACACAGAATTGAGCTCTGCCGACGTCCACGTCAACGCAGATGCGTGAAAGACTAGTGAATTTTACGAGTAGTGAATTCTGGAACTGCAGGGTATTACTATTTCTTTATTTGTATTGGTGTAAACGCGGCCGTAAGCTTAATCTGGACACCTTTGGTTTAAATGCATCCTTTCTTAAGTTTAAAGAACGAAATAAATCCGTTTTTAAAAGTATGGGTCAAAGATTCTTTATTGGGTAAAGATCTAGACCAGTGTTGCCCCTGGGGGCCAAACACACTCGGTTTGAGAAAAGCCAAACTGTATTAAGGATGCTTTCTTAGGTGGTTCCCATCTAATCATTACACTGTGAACCATTTTGATACCAATGATACCAACAAAATTTGAAAGGTACTTACGGTAGTTAAAAAACCCTGGCTGGGTTTGGTCTGATTGGCTAAGGTTTTCTTGTAATGAACTCTTGAAGTTTTCAGTTTTTTTTGGAAAAATTTTTTTGTTCTCAAGTCAATATATCATAATCTATTTGAATTTTTACTTTGTTGTCTTTAGCAATTTTTTAGCCCTTTTTTACGCCTACAAAACACTTCTTTCGACCAGCTTAAAAAAAAACCGTCTTCATGGTCAAAATCACAAAAATGTAAAAAAAAATTCAGCCTCACAATTTTCTCTGCTATTTGTAAGCTTATGTGACATATTGATCTGTAAAATCGGCCCTTAAACATTTTATTCATATATAGAAGGTTAGGATTAGATTAGGTTTGATAATATCATATTTTATCTGGGATCACCGGACGTTTTAGCAGGCTGCAGGTCATTAAGTTATGGAGCAATGAGTATAAGAGATAAAATGTACACTACCTCTCAGTTTTGACTGGTAATAAGGGCATAGCGACGTAATTCCGACGTTTTGAAACGACATTATTCCGACAAAGCAAAACGACATCATTTTGCTCGAAATTGTGTCGCTTTTTTCTATCGAAATTATGTCGTCACCCCGTAATAAGCGATAGGCCGCATTGAGATTCTTATTGTCCGTATAGCAAATCACACTGGTTAGAGCGAGACGGGCATATTCGCAAATGCACTCAGTGAGCGGAAGTGAGAGCGAACAGCTGACTAATTTCTGACAGAAACGGTGTCGACTGCGCAAACGTTCAGTCTATATATATACATACTAGCATATTACCCGTCGCGCTTCGCTGTGTCGCCATCAGTATACTGAATTATTACCGTTATCGTTACTGATACCTCCCCATTTCAAATTATTTCGTATTCCATCCACAAACCGAATTTCAAGCTAATCGGATGAAAAATAATTTTTTTGCATGCAGAATTTTCCGGGTATTTTCACGCCTGGGGGACGGATATTCCGACATTGGAAAATCATATTTCAAATTAGTTCGTATTCTATCCTTACAAACCGAGTTTCAAGTCAATCGGATGAAAAATAGTTTTTTGCATGCAGAATTCTCCAGCCAGGAAAACAGGTGTCGAATTTATAGATTATTCATGGAAAAAAAAAATTTCCCATACAAACTTTTCCGTTGGAATTTTCCAAAAACCCCGTCTTAGTACTCACTTTCAGCACTAATGGAAACTCCTGTCCAAATTTCAGCAGCCTTCTATCTCTTACCGTTTGTGCTCTGCGTTGATTGCCAATGAGTGAATCAGTCAGTCAGGACAAACTGTTTTATATATAAAGTTGAAGTATATGTTTGTTCATAACTTTGAAAACAAGACACACACACACAGCACAAAGGAGGATGGTCGACTGTACAGCTGTTTCAAGAACCTCCCGGTTTACCTATCTTCTACAAGTCGGCAGAGGCCATTGCTATGACTCTTTTAGAATTCCAAAGGCAGCACAAGGGCAAAAACTGACAACAGCAAATGTGTGCATCCATTTTGGTCCTTCTGTATTAGTGGGGGAAATTCAATCCCCTCAGTTAACACACTTGGTATAAGATAATCATTAGGGTGTCTTCCAGTAATATTTCATTATTTCTGACTCTTTCGCTGAATAAAACAAATAAATGAGTAGAAAAAGTGTGCTGGACTAATATGTACTTGTATTGCAGGAACAGCTAATACAACAAATGCGACATTGTTAAGTTGTTTATGATAGTTTTTTGAAAACTTTAAACAGCTATTGCTTTTCCACTTCATCAGATGATAAACAGTGTAAAGAATCATAAATACTTTAATATATCATTCTTTTAAGCTTTTATTTATTAGTTCCTCTTTTTTATACTCTGTACCAAAGGTACACAGAGTATGTTAAGTTTGTGCAAATATATGTAACAGGGAGAAGGAATCATTTCCGACCCTATAAAGTATATATATTCTTGATCAGCATCAACAGCCGATTCGATATAGCCATGTCCGTCTGTCCGTCTGTCTGTCTGTCCGTCTGTCCGTCCGTATGAACGAAGAGATCTCAGAGATGGTAAGAGATAGAGGTTGGACATGTATGGGGCATATATTTCTTATACTTGCAGGCAGATCAAGTTTATTTTCAATTTTTGCCACGCCCCCTCCCGCCCCCGCAATTTGGAAAAAACGTCACATCTCCTACAGTTTTGAAGATAGATCGTTCGTACCTTCTAGAGATACCTTGAAAATAAAATTATTAATCGATTTGCTGAAGGAATGATAAAGATAGGATGAACGATACTCAAGTTATAAGCAAAAAACGGCCAGTAAACACGCCCCACCCCCCACCAATAACCACAGCAACATACTCTAACCGTTCAACACAGGCAATCTTAGTGCGAGAGAGAAAGAGAGAGAAACTTAGAGAGCGCACCGCGTTGTGCGCGGGGCGTTAACTGGCCGTTTGACTCCTGAGCAAATGCGAGTGTAAGAGTACAGAGTATGTTATAGTCGGGCTTGACCGACTTTCTTTCTTGTTTTTTTTAATATTATACAATAAGGCAAAATACTTCTCTGTAAGCTGTTTTTATACCAAAGCATACATATATTGACACTTCCCTTGTCCGTCCGATTCTTGAGTACGGATCATGTGTGTGGTGGACCCATCAAGATAGAATGTTCGTTCGCTCATTGTTCGCTATTCGTGGTTTTACCTGGAATCCTAAGGTCCGTTTACCTTCGTACTCCAGTAGACTTCTTTTAATTAACCCTAGAGCTGTGATTGGGGTAATCTTTATACATAGACTAATTAGACTAGCTTACAATATAAAACAAATTTTGCGATATCGAACATTTGGTAGCAATTTCTTATGTAAATCCCTCCGCTGGGTCCAAGCTTGTTTTTTAATTGGGAAGAAAAGTAGCTTTAGAATACTGGGTATATCTTCGGTATTAGTTTCTTCATTATGAAAACGTAAAGTTTTCTTGGAAGGTAATTGAATGATCTATCATTCATTGGTACTCAACTTTTTAATCTGGTGCTTGACTTCGGCGTTATAAAGGCTTTTATAAAGGTCAATGGTCGTAATTGATAATGCTGTAAACTAGTGTTAATGGTGAAATCTACTCAACTGAGTTGGTTGGTCAAATTAACCTCAACGTTCCTAGTAGACTGACTTGTAATTATATCCCCCTTATCACTGAATCGTTGTACTACAAACTATGCCTTGCATGAACCGTTTCGTGTAGGTTACTGATATTGGTTGAGTGTAAAATGTGTTTCCCAAATCTACTGAGTCTGCGCCTCGCTGGTATATGCTCGGAGGACTCCTCCTTCTCTTCGCAATTTCTGCATAGTTGAGTGTTTGTTATTCCCAACTTGTACATGTGGCTCCGTAGTCTGCAGTGGCCCTTGTAGAGCCCTGTCAAGATCCTTAGGGCATTCTTTCCTTGTTGGATTAACATTTTGAACCTTTTGAGATTATGGTTTACTATTAATACTTTAGCTTGTCTCATTCCCCTGGATCCCTAAACGTATTCTCTTCTAAGGAGACTTTTTATTGTGTATTGGCCTATGCCGCAGTAGGGTTCCGAGCCTACCATTGTCGTGGCTGCACCCTTGCGTGCCAATTCGTCGGCCAATTCGTTTCCGGAGATATTATTATTTCCCGCTATCCAACGTAGGGTCAAGTTGTTCCTGCTGCCTAGTTGGTCCAATTTGTTCTTTGTCTCTAAGACTAGCTTAGAGGTGAACTTGTTGCTGCTAAGCGCATTGAGCGCTGCTTGGCTATCAGAAAGGATGGCTATCTCTCTGTTATGGTAGTTCTTTCCCATATTAAGGTCTGCACATCGGGAGATGGCACATACTTCGGCTTGAAATATACTTGCGAATTCTTCAATTGCCTCAGACTTTTTCGTTCCCGGTCCAGTTCCTTGGAGCGTCCGGGACCCGTCTGTGTACCTCTGAATTGTGTGTGGTTGCATTTTGTATGTTTCTTCAAGTGAGCTCCAATCTCTCTTATTACTTTTGTGAACAGTGAAATTCCTGTCAAAGTGGTACTCAGTCATCATTTCGTCTCTGGGTTGGAGAATTATAGGGATTTCCTTCTCCAGTTTCTCAGAGTCCCTTAGGCTTACTATGTGGTTTCTACCCACTCCTTTTGCTGTTAGTCTTAGCAGTGTTTAGCCCTTAGTTCACATTACTTTATGTTTTTCCTTCTCGTTTTCGTGTTAGCGGCTGTGTCTCTCGGTCGGTTGGGCGGGAGGTGGGCTGCTGTTTTGCCTGGTCAGGCTTTGGTTCTGAGTCTTAATCGGTTCTGGTTCCCTGATTGAATGTAAAGCTCAACTGATGTAAAATGTAGGAACCCACGTGAGCTGGAAGCAAGGTCTTAGAGAGATCTACAGCTTTATTTGTAAGCATAGGTCTAAGCACAGCTCTAGGTTTAAGTTCTCTACGAATCTTTTCCGTATTCGTTTCTTCTTCTATGTTAAATTTACATAATAGTTTAGGACAAGCATGCCCAAAAGCAGCATACGGCAGAGCACTCACCAATACTCACAAAGACGAATAAGGAAACAATTTTTTTGTGCCAGCTCGAAGACAAGACAATATGAAAATCACATTGAAATTGGGTAAGGCAACAACAAAATCACATGAAATTGTTGTTGGTCAGTTTGCTTGCGCACGCAAACACCAATCAAAGAAGAGAACAAAACCAGTATTTGTGCTACGCGACGCATATACACGAAATCGTTTGCATGTGTGTCGCTTTGTATACCTCGCGCCCTGCATGTATACGATCATTGATTTCCTATCTTCGGTGCAATTACAAAAACAAAACGTACTCAAACAGCATACGGCTGGGCATCGCTGGTTTAGGGTCACAGATTTACCATAGTTATAGTTTAAGTCAAAAGCAAAATAGTGTTTCTATCACAATCTCACAAGCAACTTTCAGCTATGGTTCTGTGACTTAAGTCACAACATTCCCTTGACTCCTACTTGGTTAACCTGTACCAGCATGTTCTTCATTTCACCTCCCACAGTTCGTGTGTTAATTTGCTTAGATAACCTACTTATATCCGTAACACTTATCGATTCAACCTCGCACAAGAAAAGTTTCCTTAAAAGCCTAAAAGTGGAACAGATCGAATTCAGTTCTATAACACGTTTAGCTCATTTTCAATGTAATTCTCTGGGTCGTTTACAGAGTTCAATTAATAAACTTTTAGTTTCCCATGTGGGCCGACAGGTTCATTGTTCTAAAGTTGACCCTTTGGCCGTTAGCTTAAAGGAAACCCATTTAGATCATGGGATTTGGGCCACATGCCGGTGTGTGCACGTCTATGGGCAAACTAACAATACAGTTGACGTTAGATGAGCTTCCAGAAGCGATTTTAATTAAAATCACATATAAGAGAGAGAGGCGGGCGGTCAAGAAGGGGAGGGAAACTGTGTCAAAGTATTTGATTTCAATTTGCAAAGTGCAATCTGCTACTTTTTCTTCTTTTCCTCATTTATTTATTTTTTTTTCTTGCACAGATGATGGAGCAAACTCTGCGTAAACAAACAACGAGCACCAGTGAAGCCCCCAGCATATCAGCCATTGCCCCCAGCGGCTCATCCTCCTCGTCCACCTCCACCTGCTCAGCCACCATAGTTGCCAAGCAACGACCACCGCCGCTGAAAACGGCCACCACAACCGTCACAACGACGCTGGTCAGCAGCAATGAGGGTGGCCAGCCACTGCCAGTGCTGCCCCCGGGTAGTGCGGGTGCCAGCGGGGCGAATAGTTATCGTGGTGCCACTGCCACACTAACAACACCATCCACGCCACGCATCGAACTGAGCCGAGCATCCAGCTCATCGCATCATGAGGAGGATAGCCGGGATAGCAGTCCCGAGAATGTGTTTGAGCAGGTAAGTAAGTCACTTGTTCACTTGTTGTGCTCACTCACTTGCTCTTTGTGGTTCAGTTATTCAATGTGCTTAGTTTTAAAAAGTTAAAAAAAGTTATGAAATATATCTGAGAAACACTTTGGAATCGGTTCGGATACGATCTTGAACCAGTTCAAAACTGGAAAAATAACAACAAATGAATATGGCTCTGCATTAGTTTTGAACCGGCTCGAAACCGGTACTAAGCTCGTAAAATACCCAACTCCATATTACCAACATACAAATAAAATATTAAGTCCTTAGCTCAAATAACTTCTGAGATATGACTCTCAATCACTTTTGAACCGGTTCGGAAATGTTTCTGAACCACTAAAATATCGAACTTCATATTACATACACACCGAAACCGGTTCAGCCAGCTTGTTCGGAATTGGTAAAATGTCTAACTTCATACTACCAACCTATACACCAAGATTCCACTTGATAGCTCAAATAATTTCTGAGATATAGTTCGGAACCACTTTTGAAACGCTTCGAAACTGTTTCTGAGCCAGTAAAGTATCCAACTCCTTATTACTAAGCTACAGATCAAATTTGAGAAATTTCATTAACTCTTAAGCCAGTTCAGCCAACTGGTTCGGATCCGGGAATCTATCTAACCTCACAATATCAACCTACAAACCAAACTTTCAGTTTATATCTCAACAAATTTCCAAGTGATGGCTCTGAACCAGTTTTGTCTAAGCAGTGCTTGATTTTTTTTACTTCTTCTTCTTTATTGGCCCAATGTTGCATCACAACCGCTTGACGGTCTTGGCCTCTGCAATGAATGCCCTCCACTCGCTTCTGCTTTGTGCAAGCTGGCACCAGTTGTTCACACCAAGGTTGGAAATGTCTTTCCGCACTTGATCATCCCATCTTAGTGGTGGGCGACCCCTCCTGCCTTGTCCTCCAAAGTCAGCCGCCTTCGCTTTGTACGTCTTATTTACTGGAGCTTCTTCATCCATCCGGATTACATGTCCGCTGTTGCTTTATGCGCTTGACTAGACTGATGTCCTTATAGAGCTCATACAGTTTGTGATTCATTCGAATGCGGTATCTATCGCCAACTTTTAAAGGTCCATAGATCCTCGAACACGTTAATCACCTCCTCATCCGCTGCTGTCATTGTCCATGCTGCTGCGCCGTATTGCAGAACTGGGATGATGAGCAACTTGTATAGCGCTATTTTTGTTCTTCGAGAAAAGGCTCTGCTCTTGAACTCCCTACTGAGCCCGTAGTAGCATCGGTTTCCAAGAGTAATTCTTCTTCGGATCTCCAGGCTGATGTTGTAGTCGCCGGTAATCAACGTCCCGAGGTAGACAAAATCCTCTACAACCTCAAAGTTGTACTCCCTCATAGTAACAAATTGTCCAAGACGCGTAGACTTCTTGTCCGTGGATACTAGGTACTCGTTTACCGCTATGGTCTGATGGTCTAGTTTAGACTGTTTCTCAACTCTCTGAAAACGCCCTGCTTACCGTCCGTTCGCGAGTAGTTCGAGTAGTGCGAGTAGTATTAGATCTTTATAAAGAAATGTGCACGATCTGTTGGCATTTGGTCACTGGCGCAGTATGAACTCCATCAGTAGCTTCAAGAAGTCACACGATAGGGTATCACTCTGCCTAAAACCTGGTATCAAATGGTTCGGAGAGGTTCTTTCCTATTTTGACAGAGCTTCGAGTGCAAAGTCGAACGTACTTTGCTGGTATACCAAAGGTAGACAGGGCGTCAAAGAATCTTGACCTTATCGTTGTGTCAAAGGCTGATTTATAATCAACAAAAAGATGGTTGGTTTTGATATTTCTCTCATAGGTCTTCTCCAGGGTTGGTCGTAATGTGAATATCTGGTCTGAAACCACACTGATTAGACGTTCAAAAATAATGCATGACATAATCTTATATGCGATGGAAAGGAGACTGATCCCACGGTAGTTGGCGCAAACCGCAGGGTCTCCTTTTTTAAAAAGTGGGCAAATTACACTTAGACTCCAATCTTCGGGCATGCTCTCGTTGGACCATATTCTGCTGAAGAGTTGGTGCATGCACCGTACCAACTCCTCGCCTCCAGCCTTCAACAGTTCAGCTGGCAGGTCATCTGCTTCTAATGATTTGTTGTTCTTAAGCCTTTTTATGGCTACACAGACTTCGTGATGGTCCGTTGGGTCTATCTCTATGTTGTCGATTGGTGGCGTCGCTACTTCTCCAGAGGCGGTATTGTGTTCGTGGTCGCCTCCCAGCAGGTTGGCGAAATAGCTTCTCCATTTCAGTGACCAGATTTCCATTTTCGTCCTTGGATTGTGTGACTCCGGGCTTGAAACCTTCAGTTAGTCGTTTAATCTTTTGATCGAATTTTCGAGTCTCACTTATGCCGAATAGCATCTCGACTTCCTCACGCATGCGCCTTTCTCGCTCATTCTTTTTCCTTCTGAAAAGGCGCTTCTCCTCTCTCCTTTTCTTCTGGTATTGCTCTTTAACAGCCCGCGTTGCTCCCGACTGCAGAGTTCTCCTGTAGGCAGCGTCTTTCTTCATACCAAGTCTGCTTTCGAGGGTGCTCGCGGCGTATCCGAGTATCTCCTTGGCAGCCATACTCATGGAGTGTGATATGTGATTCCACTGTTCACATACACCAGAAGGGAATGGTGAGTTTTCCCTGAGCTGTTGGGTGAGTTTAGCTGTGTAGGCTTCAGAGGTCCGTTGTGAGTGCAGCTTATCGGCATTTAGCTTTCGACGTGTACTAGTACGTGAGGCATGTGCCACACTGAGCCGCGTGCGTACTTTGGCTGCAACAAGGTGGTGATCCGCGTCTATGTTGGCACCTCGAATCGCACGCACGTCTAGAACACTCGATGAATGCCTTCCGTCGATCACAACATGATCAATCTGGTTTCGCGTTAGTTGATCAGGGGACTTCCAGGTCGCCTTATGGATGTCGCGATGTTTAAACCTGGTACTACTTATGACCATGTTCCTGCCCGCGGCAAAATCTATTAGCCTCTCTCCATTACCGGAGGTTGTTTCATGAAGGCTAAATCGGCCGACTGTCGAACCAAAGACTCCTTCTCTCCCGATCGCCTAGCACGATCTTAATGTTGTGATCAGAGCAGCGTTCGTATAGTTGTTCCAGGCGCTCATACAATTAGTCTTTTGTCGGGTCATCCTTGTCTTCTGTTGGAGCGTGTGCACAGATAAGACTAAAATTAAGTCTGAAAGCGGTCGCATGTCAACTGGTGTGAAACTGATGACAGAGCGACCAAGTCTTGGACTCATGCTTGGAAGCATGTCCGCTGCAGTAGATCTCCCAGAGTTCTTCTCACCACGCTACCCTGTCCAATCCATCGCATTTCCTGAGGACATTCACCAACTGTATATCAGCACCTTCTCTGTTGAGGCTGCGAACACTCCAGGTGCATATCCTCAAATCGTGGTCCATAAAACGACTTAGTCTAAGCATTATCTGTGCCAAATTTAAATCCTATATCTCAATATCTGGACTTTAGCAAAGGACTTTGCAGAGGAAAGTATTTTAGGACAATATCGACTGCAGGACAACTAAGATATGTCACAATTGTTGAAAAATGTAAAAGATATAGAACAACTGAACAACAAAGAGCAAAGTATGAAAGCAACTGAACAACTGACCAAAAAAAAAAAAAAACAACAACAAGTGAGTGAGCAAGTGAACAATAAAGAGCCATTGCTTAATAAAAATAAGTCCCACGATGGATTCTGAAAAAAAGAAAACCAAAAATATATGCCAGTTTTTTTGTCGGAATCCTTGGAGGACTTGTTTTGTTCACTCACTTACTCACTAGTAAATGGAGGAACTGGAGCTAGGTTTAGTAGCTTGGCACTGCCATTTCCATGCATACCTAAATGTATAGCACGACGACGTGGTTACCCAAATGACGTCGCATTTTGATAATCATTTTGTGCTAATTATTTGTACGTTCTTTCTTTCTTTTTATTTCTTTCTTTACCTTTGACTCGCTCTCTCTCTCTCTCTCTCTCTCTCTCTCTCTCCTACTCTGTCTAACTTTCTATGATGCGCTCGCTCTAAATAACACACACACTTACCCCAACACCCAACACCCCATCGCCCACGCCCCAACCCCAAACCTTGCTTCCTGCACTAAAAAAAAAAAAAAAAAATTGGCTGTTGATTTGTTTATTTGCTTTTGGTTCTTGGTTTGCTCCATCAACGTAAAAATCCCGAAAACTTTACCCGCATGCCGGCTCGGATATGATGTATGTGTTTGCGTGTGTGTGTGTGTGTGTGTGTGTTGATGTGTGTGCGCCTTGGCTTAAAACTAATACTCTGAAGGTCGGCACTGGCACCCTACAGGAAACAATTGGTCTGGGATTTCGTGAAGAAGGCGCCTTGGAATTACGTAGCTCCACCGAAGAGTTATACTTTATGGATCCGGAGCAAAAGAAAGAGGAACAGGAACGCTTACAGCAGCAGCAGCAGCAGCAGCAGCAGCAGCAGCAACAGCAACAACAGCAGCAGCAACAGCAACAGCAGCAACCACAACAGCAGCAGGTGAGAGTCAACCGTAAATGACAGAACGGAAATTGAAATAACTTGACATTGATGTTGCCTGCCGCAGCGACAAAGTTAAATTTATTAACCGAGACTCTGCTCCTGGCAAATGCAATTGTTGCCACAGCAGGATGTCCACACTTTGAAATCGCTTTAAACAAAGTTGCCCCTTCCTTGCTCAATTAAAAACAGTTGCAGGGACTCAACTTCAGTTCAATAATCAAAAACCAAATGTTTGCCAACAGTTTGTGTTTGGAATTATTAACACCAGAGCAGCTGCAACATGAAAAAGTTTGACCCAGAAGTATGGATAAAGTCCAGTAAAGTGCTTAATTGAAAAGTTTTGCGTTTGTGTGTTTCAATTAAGTCTTTATGAGACGACATTAGTTTGTTGCATTAATTAAATTCGTGTACAAGTTGGAAATATATGAAGAGGATGGCAAAGGCTGGCAATGGCGATTCTATATTTAATACTCTTGTTCCACAGGATGTTCTAAATGACCTCGTTCTTTCTGTGTATTTCCTCTTATGAGAGATAAATGTTCATTCGGTTGATTATCCACGACGGATAATCAAGTCACTGCCACGGATGATCTAGCCGCTGTCACAACATATAGCTATTTTCCGCTAAAAGGCCAGATTTTCTATCGAAGTTGTCAATCGTCATCAATAGGAACAGCTGCTCTTCAATGGCGTTGCATCTATCTACTTCTTCTACTGACTGACTGATTCACTGACTGATTGACAATCAACGCAGAGCGCAAACGGTAAGAGATAGAAGGCTGAAATTTGGACAGGAGTTTCCATTAGTGGTGAAAGTGCGTACTAAGACGGGGTTTTAGAAAATTCCAACCGGAAAATCCGCCCCCAGGCGTGAAAATTCCCGGGAAATTCTGCATGCAAAAACTATTTTCATCCGATTGTCTTGAAGGGAAATGGGTCGGTAACGGTAAAGGTAACGAAAACTAAGCGATAACGATGACGATGACGATGACGATGACGATGACGATGACGATGACGATGACGATGACGATGACGATGACGATGACGATGACGATGACGATGACGATGACGATGACGATGACGATGACGATGACGATGACGATGACGATGACGATGACGATGACGATGACGATGACGATGACGATGACGATGACGATGACGATGACGATGACGATGACGATGACGATGACGATGACGATGACGATGACGATGACGATGACGATGACGATGACGATGACGATGACGATGACGATGACGATGACGATGACGATGACGATGACGATGACGATGACGATGACGATGACGATGACGATGACGATGACGATGACGATGACGATGACGATGACGATGACGATGACGATGACGATGACGATGACGATGACGATGACGATGACGATGACGATGACGATGACGATGACGATGACGATGACGATGACGATGACGATGACGATGACGATGACGATGACGATGACGATGACGATGACGATGACGATGACGATGACGATGACGATGACGATGACGATGACGATGACGATGACGATGACGATGACGATAACGATAGCGATAGATCATTCTAATGGTGGCGACGTGTTATTTGCTAGTTGTTTTATAATGCTTGAAGGTAATATTTCTTATGAATGAATCCCGCAAAACTAGCTATATCGTGGTGGGAACTGACATGTGGATAGCGAACTTTGATTTACAATTGCAGACATAGCAATTCAACCAGCTATTGTTTGTTTACATTAGTGTGACCGTAAACACCATTCGTCAGTGGAACAAGGAAACATCTGCTTTTTTAGAATGTGATTGAATGTTCGCCAGTGGAACAAGGGTATAAGCGACTGTTGTAGAAAAGAGGAAAGTGTTGTCCAGCCAATTTATCAACTTCCGAAATGGGTGCTTCTTATCCAAGCAGTTGTATGACGGCTTCGTATAGAAAAATAATCTCTCTCTTATCTTTATTTCTTATACCCTTGTTCCACTGGCGAACATTCAATCACATTCTCGAAAAGTGAATTTTCCTTGTTCCACTGACGAATGTTGTTCACGGCCACACTAACGTCAACAAAGAACAGCTGATTGAATTGCTATGTCTGCAATTCTAAATCAAAAAGTTCGCCATCCACATGTCAAACAGCATGCCCTCCTGGTAGTCCCACTACGATAAAGGTAGTTTGCGGGATTCTTACTTAAGAAATATTACTGCATTTTAACATTCTACAACAAAGATTGAAACAATTGCCGCTTGCCTTGGCCATGTATGGGCATGGGCATAGTCGGTTTTCAATAAAGGGGGTTCATACAGTTCTCCCCCTTGTGCTAAACTCCCACCCACTGAGCTAAAACCCTCTCCGACCATGGCTACGCCATTGACAGATCAGCTGTTCTTCTATCTAATCTAGCCTTTTAGCGTAAAATAGCTATATGTCGTGACAGTAAGCTAGATCATCCATGACAGTGACTTGATCATCCGTCGCGGTTGATCTCACGAATGGACATTCATCTCTTATGAGGAAATACACAGAAAGAATGAGGTCATTTAGATCATCCAGCGTATGAACTCTAGAATGTGCCAGTGGAACAAGGGTATAGCATATGAAAATAATGCTAGTACTCAACCACAAGTGCATGATTGAACTATTTGTTATCTGGGGCAGACCCGGCAAGCAAGGTGTATTAGGGTACGTGTAGAGGGTGCGAGGCGGTGGGTGGCAAATGGTTATGTGTTCTACCTCCAACTCTCTACGTAGTACGTCCTTGTTAAGGTTCTTTTATTCCCAAAGAAGAGAGTACGGAAAATGTCACTGTCTCTCTCTAACACTCAGTGATGCATGACTTCGGCAAAGCATTCGGTGTGAATTGCCGAGTGTGCTCGGACGCCAGGGGATAATGTTAATGTAAATGGGGATAGCCGTGAAGTTGAGCAAGAGTGTTTGAATGTATCGTCGCTATCTCCACTGCATAGCCCAATTTGTTATACAAGTCTTGATACAATCAGGGCAGCCAAGTCAAAAAATATTTTGCGCAGCTCCGTTCACGGATTCGAACCAAAATTAACAAAGGTTAAGGTTTGAAAATTTGAGGTCCGATTACCTTAGCTTATCAAATGTTTTCCCCGACTTAATTGGGAAACCAATTAAGTTGTTAATTGTCCGGTGCAAGAGGTCGCCAACAAAAAAATTGATTTTCTTCTACAACTTTTTCACAACCGGCCATTCTCACCAGCTATTGGCGCTACCTGTGAAGTAACAAGCCATGAAAAGCTTCTCAAACATTGCAGTTTACTGTTAAACTGTAAGTCCATTTCTCTTGTGCGTAAAATTAAAGCACTCATGTCAAGCGATTGAAAAAAAGTTTGGCTTATGGTCCTTTGGAACTGGAATTTAAATTTTTTGTTAAACATGCAAAATGAAAACAATTAACAAACAACTTTATAAACGCCATATTCAACACGACGGAACTCAAAATTTGTGTAATGTTTAAGTTCTTTTATATGAATTGGTCAAATATAACCGAATTACTTGCTGATGAAAATGGGGAGTCCTGTCGGGTGCCACATTATCGATAGAAAAGTGTAAAATATTACACATATGCAACAAACACATATGCAACATGCCCGATATAAATCTCGAGAATAAAACAATCTCATATGTAGATAATTTAAAAATTCTTGGCATTACATTTGACAAAAAATTAAACTTCAAAACTCAATGTGAAAATCTTAGAAAAAACCTAAATAATAGGCTTAATATAATTAAGTTCATTTCATCCAAATTCTCCCACATACACACAAATACTCTTATAAACATTACTCGGGCTCTGATATTATCGAAACTGGACTATGGGCTCCCTATCTACGGATGGAGCGCCAAAACTCACATTAAAAAAATTCAGCCTCCTTACCACGCAGCAGTTCGTCGTTGCCTTAATGCGTTCCCCACATCGCCCATCAAATGCATCTTAGCCGAATCCGGACTCCCGTCCGTTCCAGAACGACTAGCTGAAGCCACCTACAAACTGATCCCAAAACTACAACACACACCAAACGGACTTCTTCGCAAACACTACATCAGTGCCATCAAAGCCAAAAGGTCATATAGAGTTAAGTCTACAATCCGAAGAGTCGCAGAATTTGCCAAGGAAATTAACTCCACCAACATTCCACCTTTATCCAAGGTCAGCTGCTACCCGCCCTGGCATCTCCACAGCTCCTATACCAACACTCGATTGCACGAGCATAAAAAGGGAAATACAAGTCAAACTGTCTACAAGCAACTGTTTCTAGAAGAGAGTCGAAAATACGAAAACTGGAGATGGCTTTTTACTGATGGTTCCTTACGTAATGGCAGGGCAGCCTTTGTGGCCGTCGACTACAACAACACTATCGTGTCCTGCGGAATATTAACAGAATGTGCATCGGTGTTTGACGCTGAAGCGCATGCAATTTTAAATGCTTGCAAAACCGCAAAATCATCCGGAAATCGCCACGTTGTCTTTACGGACACAGCCTGTCCACTATCGAAACCTCATAATAAAAAGTAGAGGAAAGATTGTTCTTTTCTGGACCCCCAGTCACTTGGGCATCACAGGAAATGAGAACGCCGACCAGGCAGCCCGATATGCTCTATCGGCACCCCTAGTTACAATCGCACCACTGAACGACGCATCCCTGAAGCGCAAAATTCACGAACATCTACTTGCACTAAAGATGGAAGACTGGTCCACCTTCAACCACCGGTACCGGAACTTTAATCTTAACTGTACAGGCGTAAAGATACCATCAAACATATCCAAACCCAAATGGTCAGCATACATTAGACTCCGCATAGGGCACACAGCTATGACACATGAGCACCTACTCAAAAGATCCACAGCTCCAACTTGCAGATGCGGAGCAGTCATCACAACCGACCACACTCTCACAGACTGTCAAAACTACAATGATATCAGAGCCCGAATATTTTTAGGCACATCCCCTTCCGATAACTTAATATTAACCACAACTCAAAACATTAATAGAAAATTTATACTTTCCTTAAACATTGTAAAATATTAGACAACATATAAACACATTATAGGGTCGAAGGTCCAGCTACTAGTACTCTAAGCACCACTCAAACCTCTTAGATTTAATATTGAATATTATATCTAAATTTGTAAACAAAAATAAATAATACTTGCTGATGGTAATCATACTTAAATTAAATACTTAATATATACATATGCCAAATTATATGTTATCGAGAATACCAAGAACCAGATATGTGTTAAATTAACTTATAAGAATGTTGCTACGTAAAACAAAGACAACATTAAACGATGACCATAAAATTTCATACAAACGCAAATTTGTTTTATTTATAAAATTTCAAAGAAAATTACAAAGTACGCATAAATGAAGCAAAATGGAAATGCCTACTGCTCTTTTTAAGTACGTATATAATGCATACTTTTCCTTATGCTTCAGCGACCGTATAAGAATTTCAACTTTTGCGTCTAAGTACTACGCATACTCAGTTTTTTTTTGGGGTGCATACACAGAAGAAAACAAGAAAGAAAGTCGGTCAAGTCCGACTATAACATACTCTGTACCCTTACCCTCGCATTTGCTCACGAGTCAAGAGAGGCAATCTTAGTGAGACAGAGAGAGAGAGAGGCGCGTTTTCTAATTTTTTCTCTCTTTCTGTCTCACTAAGATTGCCTCTCTTTAACGGAATGTTGTGGTTATGGGTGGGGGGTTGGTTAACTGTCCGTTCTTTGCTCATAACTTGAGTATCGTTCATCCGATCTTTATCATTCCTTCAGCAAATCGATAAATAATTTTGAGTACTAGATATCTCTAGAAGGTACGAACCATCTATCATCAAAACTGTGGGAGATATGATGTTTTTTCCAAATTGCGGGGGCGGGAGGGGGCGTGGCAAAAATTGAAAATATACTTAATCTGCCTGCAAGTATAAGAAATATATGTCCCATACATGTCAAACCTCTATCTCTCACCATCTCTAAGATATCTTCGTTCAGACGGACATGGCTATATCGACTCGGCTGTTGATGCTGATCAAGAATATATATACTTTATAGGGTCGGAGATGATTCCTTCTGGCTGTTACATACTTTTGCACAATCTTAATATACTCTATGTACCTTCGGTACAGAGTATAAAAAGGCGAGCTAAAATCTAGTCCAAAAAATTGATTTATTTCTAGACTTTCGGATTGAAATTTCAAGTACGAGTCGTACTAGATTTACTGGAAGCAAGCACGAAAGTATTGGAACAATCCCAAAAGGCTTGGATTAATCCGAAAACGCTCATTTCAAGTACGAATCCTACTTGAAAATCAAATCATCCTGACTCGAGATTGAAGTAAGAACGGAATTCCACTGACAAAGTGGAAACTGAGAGTGAAAAGCTCTTTCAGGCTAAAGAGCACTGCAGTTATTGGTGGTGTGCAACTTATTCTTCTAAGTTAAAGAGCCGCTCGTACAGCTCAGTCACTCAGTCGAAGTATCCGCACATTCGCCGAATCCCTAACTAAATTACACAATCGCGTTATGATAAATAAATGAATTTTATTAAGGTTCGGTTGTGGGTTTTTATAGTCTAAGCTCATGTACCTAATATATGAGACAACTGTAATTCTAAATCTACTTGTCCTTATCTAATACATGTGATACATTTGTGTCTTATATACTCAGTTGTTAGATTGTATTACATCTCTTTCTTGATTATCTTACTTGTCTATTTAAATATAGTGTGGTGTTGCTTTTGCTTACTAAATACAATATGAGTTTATATTTATCCTTTCTTGTAATGTATTTCCCCTCTTGTACACATTTGCTTGTAGGCGTGGGAACGGCCGTGACCATCTGGTGTTACCTCGGATGTGGTCCCTTTTCATGGGATCATATTTTTGTAACGTCTTCTGATGTTGAGTGCGAGGGTCACATGTTTAGTTATGAACACATGTTCAGGTATGAACAGGTGGTGTGAGTTTCTTGCACTAACCGTTGCCTTTGGAATTCCCTACCAGTTAAAGCACTTCCAGCATGAGAAAGTAGCTGCTGAATTGCAGTTGATGGTTCAAGTCTATTAAAGAGACTTCAATAGCGACCAGCCTCCATTGTAATGTGGCTTGTGTTCTGTTTTTACAGTTGTATGCAAACTAATGACCTCGAGCCGGCTAGAACTTGCTGGTTTGATAATCAAAAAGGTTGTTAAAAAAGTAGCCTGGAGTTCTTGTGAGTTGCTTTTTTGCGGGCAAAATGAAAATGATGAGTCAATCTCATCTCACTTTTGATGCAATCATTTTTCGGATTGGATGTAGTTCGAGTATCGAACTCAATTTAAACTCGGGTACACTTGCACCAAGCCGACTTTGAGATCAAATCAAGTACGAATATCCAGACCTTCTTGATAGGATCCAACTGAGGGATCAAATCGAGCTCGAATAACAAGATAAAATCAATCCAGTGTGAGCTAAAGTCGGTATGAAGACAAGAATTCCGGGATTGAAAATTTCGTTCAGGCTTGACCAACTTCGGACATCGCTTGGGATTGATTTAAGACCGGATATATCGCTTGTTTTCTTTCTGCGCAGTTAGTTTTGGGCTATTTCACAGTCACGTCAGTTGTAAAGTATAATTTTATGTCCCACGCTTTATCTACTTGGTGGGTCTAACCACTTTAACTGTGCGGTCAGTTGGCAGGCAGCAGTCTAATTAATTTAATTTGTATTTGTTCTATTTTCCAATAAGTTCAAATGGACGAGTACTTTGCATGTCTGTCAGGGCTTTTGCATGTTTTGTTTTGCCCATTCCGCTTGAATCGATGTTTATTTATGCAACTGTCTCACTCTCCCTCTATCTCTCTTAGGCCAAACGCTCATCGCCACACATGTTCAAGTTTGATGACCATCAGAGCTATCTGCAACAACATCAGCGCAAGGATTCGGCCAGCTCTGAGGTGGCTGCATTGTTGTGCATCTCAGGTAGAACCAGTCGCATCTCTAGTGTGGGTAGTCAAGGATCGGCGGTAAGTCGCTTGTCGGCTGTCTCGGGTATATCGCGTTCACCATCGCCACATCGCATGCTCTTGGAAACCTCTTTCTGTGGACCCAAGCCAGTGGAGCCCGGTGTGGATGGTGGTGGTGCCAGTGTCAGTGGTGCGAGTAATGCCTCTACATTGCCTAGTTCGGCCCAAAGTCTAGGCGAAGCCGTGACAGTGGAGCAACTATTGTTGGCCCGCAAGCATGATCCCACCCAGGCGGTGCTAGCCGAAGGTATACAGCTCACGGGCACAAGCACACGTCGCTCCAAACCACCCACCACGTTGCCTCACAATGGTGAGACCAAAGCCAAGGCCACAATTCCAACTGCTGTCAGCTCCATGGGCGCCCAAAGGCGCAGCACCAAGAGTCCCGGTCAAATGGTTATAGGTAAAACCGCTAGCGGTACGGAATACATACGCATCAATCTGCGTCCGGATCACATGTACAGTGACAAGGGTATAGCGGCCAATGAGCGTGTGGTAGAGGCACCCAATCAGCTGGCACCGGTCTACTCCAAAAGCTCCATCTCATCCTCAGCGCAGTCCCAGCCCAAGCCACCCGCCTCGTTAAGTCTGCAGGGAGGTGGCCTAGACGAGCATCGTTTGACGCCCACGGCCAGTCCAAAGCCGTCGCGTCATGCCCTGCGTTTGACTAGTCGTTCTCCTTCACCAGCGGCGGCGGCGGTGGCCTCCGTCTCACGCAAAAGCTCTTTCAGCTCTTTATTTCGTCTAGGCAAAGACTCGCCGGACTCGCCCAGAGAAGCCTCACGCTCACGCAGCAAAAGCAAGGAACGTCCCTCAACGGCCAACTCTTTAAGCTCCCAGAATGTCACTCCGAGTAAACAAAAATCAGTGCTGGCCATATTCAAGCCGGGAAAACGTGGCAGTGGCAGCTCCAAGAGCTCTTCGCCCATAGAATGCTGTGAGCCACCGCCACCGCCGCCACCCGCACCAGGCGGAGCACGCAGCCGTACGCCAGCTGGTTCCAGACCCAATAGTCGACTGAGATACTATGATGAACCAGTGGAGGGATACATACATATACCATTGCATACACCGCCCGAGGAGCGTGAGACACGCTCCATTTTACAGGGTATACAACAATTGGCTGCACCCTCGCCTCCGCCCTACACCCAAGCCAGCATTAGCAGCATCAGCAGCAACATCACCACTTCAAATATAGCTGCACCTGTAGCAGGTGCTCCCATCACTGCTAGCCAACTGGCTGCAGCAGCTGCTGCTTTGCGTCCGGTGGGTCAACGCAAATCGCAAACTCAGCGACCAGATTTGGATGCCATACAATCGCTTTCCTCCCAGGAAGAGGTGGAAAAGGAACGCAACTGGAGTGTAGAGGTACAGCAACACAGCAGCTCCCATGACTCCCAGGAGACGGTGCAATCGGTGAGCTCAGTGGTCAGTGCCAGGGCAGCGAATCTAGCCCAGCAGCCGGTAAGAGAGAATGGTTTATCGGAAATGCAACGTTTGCCCTCGGTGGACAGCACCCAAAGTGCCTGTGAACCGCGTCTGGTGCAGACCGTGGCCACGGTTAATGCTCCGGTGGAGGATGCTGTGGCTAAAGAGCGACGTCGCTTACTCTTCGCCACCCGCTTGGGTTCGGGTAGTCAAGAGCAGATCTTCTCCACTCAGTTTAGTATCTCCAAGACGGAGAGTCAGTCGAGTCAGTTGTCGGAACAGGTGCAAGAGTCTACGAATTCTACGGCATCGGAGTGTACCACGGAGGGTTTGCAGCGTCAGGGTACGGTCATACGACGCACCGCAGCAGACGTACCACCACCTCCACCACCGCGAGGTGTCTCCAGCTCTGAGGAAGAGCAGGCGACACCCATAGCCAGCACTGTGGTAGCGGCTGTAGTGATGCGTTCCAAGCATAAATCACGCTCCAATTCGGAAGATGAGGCCCCAGCGGCGGATGTGCGTCACTCGCGTTATTTGGAGAATTTCGATGTACGCAAAAAGTATCATGAGAATGTGAACGTCGAGGGACGTAAAAAGCCGCCGCCGCCGCCGCCGCAGGAGCAAGTGACGGTGCCACGCAAGCCTAAGCGTCAGAGCGTGACAGAGGTTTTGGGTAAGTAAATCAAGTGGAGATAGTTCTGGTTTTTCATTTCCTACCTACTTTGCAGCGACACCCACCACGCCACCTCCTCCTCCCCAGGCTGAAGCCAAGCCACCAACTCCCACACCCCTGTCTTCACCGCCAGCCGAACGGCAATCTCACTCCACCGATGAACACGAACCCATTGAATCTTCCGAGAGTGAACGCGATTCGGATATGGCTGGTAGCTCTTCGGTGGCCACAGCTGTTCAGGTGGGAGCCGATGGTAAACGTCATCATTTTCCACGCAATGTGTGCGTCATCGAGGAGCACGAAAGCACTGGCCTCGTCTCACAGGAATCCTTTGAAGATGAGCTACCCTATATACCCACCACACTGCCCGAAGAACGTGCCCAGGGTATACCATTGATACCGATGAAGGAGCGTGCCAATATGGAGCTCAAGACTTGTCCCGTGGATAGACCACGCTCAACCACACCCCTAAATCCCTCACATCTGGAGGAATACTGCACGGCTGGTATAATGACACCGCAGGAAGCGCCACACAGTGGTCACGAGTTGGATCCCCTGGTGCGTGGTGAAAAGTTACGCATTAGTTTGCCACGTAAAGATGCGGCCATTAAGGATAAACCGCCAAGTTCCAAGTCACCGCGTCGCATCTCGAATGCCAGTGGCAAATCGTGGTTCGAGTTTGCCGAAGAAGGACTAAGAGCCAATAATCTGGAGCGTAAGGATTCTAGCAAACAATTGCTGCCAGTAGCTGCCGCTGCAGCTGCTGCTGTTGCAGTTCCAGCTCAAAGCCATCTGGAAGAGCCCAAGCCAAAAGCTTCTACCCAAAGGAAACTCTCTGGTCATTGGATTGACTTTGAGAATATTCCAGAGAAGCGTAAACCCGCCAAACGCATTACCACACTACCGAAGGAGACAATAACTAGCAGTACTACCGCCACCACCAGTTCATCTTCGGCCTGTGGTAATGGTGGACATCGATCAGGTACCGCTCATCCTCATCATCATCATCATCATTCACGTGCAGCACCGGATGTAACAGCTGCCGGTGATAAGCTGCACTATAACTATGTCAAGCCGGAGGATTGTCAATGTGAATGTCATGAGGCCGAACGGGGAGATACTTCAACAGCCACCGGTGCTGGAGATACCAGTACGGGCACCGGCACCGGCACCGGCACAGGCACTGGCAGTGACTCTTTAGCCTCAGTGGATTTGTTACAGCAAGGCGAGGATATGTTACCGCTGCTGGAACCTGAAGTTCCACTGGAAAATCGGTAAGTTTTGTTAATATAGGTATCTTAAGAGTTAAGTTAAGTACATGCTAAGCGTAGATCGTTAGTTGGTCTATTTTGAGAATTGGTTCCAAACCATAAAACCCATTTCACATCCCCATAAACGTCTGCTCCGAGTACCCGTGCAACGGTGGAAGGACGATAGAACGTCTCGTTGGACAAGGAGATGTGATCGAACTTTATTTCTTTACTTTCGGATACGGCTTAAAGGACCAATGATAATATTGGAGGGTGGTTACCTTTAACTGCTGTCCATGGTGCTAGTAGGGGGTGCCTTTCCACTTTTAGTTTTAGGGTTTTTGGGAGCACGTCTTCAATAGTAATTTCACAGTATGATCTTATATTCTCGATAAATCCAGAGATTGATAAATCTAACTTATAGCCTATTTCCACCAAAGAAATGAAGAAAATGATATCATTTCTTCTATACGATTTGACACTTCATTTTGCCTTTTATTTGTATCATCAAAATGATGATGAAAATAGTTAAAAAGTGGGCGCAATTTCGCTTAAAATATAAATTAGTCAAAATGTAGTACGCAATAATTAATTGGTCACACACGTCTGCTTCGGTTAACTTTATTTCGCGAACTCCCGCACTTCCCTCCTTATTTCTAAGTGTTGTACAGTGTTCGTTTAGTGTTAAAAAGTATGTAGATTTTAGTGATGGTCACTACTCACGTGGTTCTAGTGGTGGCCTTTAACCAAGACTTACTACTACAAAAATAAGTTGTGTATTTAGATTTCTGCTGATAGTTCCGGGCGATGGCAATGCGTTCGCCACGAGAAATTGCTTTCCTGACGGGTATGTTTTATTTTTTTTACTAAATATTCCAAAAAGACCACGTGAGTTTGAAAGTGCCGCCTGTTATTTAAAACAAACAAAGCAGCTGTTTTTGTCAACTTGTCAAAAAAATGACGATTAGGTCAATGGAAACGGCAAAATTTTAAGACATGATGCCAGTGGAAATGGGCTATAAAACTATACAATTAACTTAGCTTACGAGTTAGAAGCGGTAAGATTGAACCGAATCTGAACACATTTTATTGTTTTTTTCACCGAATAACGGTTGGGATCCGAAGGGCTCAGTTGCCAGTGCCGAGTATAACTTACTCTGTATCAGTTCATTTGCTCCCGACTATAATATTACACTGTGCAAAACTAAAAAGTTGATAGAGTCGAGACCAAAAAATTCTGAATGGGTATGACCTGAAATGGTACAAAAACCTTCACTGGGTTTGGCCTGATTAGCTGCCGTTTTCTTTTTATTGCATTTTGAAGTTTTGAGCTTCTGATTGGGTTTCGCAACTCCATATCTCGTAAACTATTTGGAATTTCGCTTTGACTTCTTAGAGGAAGTTGTTGCTCTTGGCTAAGCTTACAAAACATTTCTAAGTAGCAAGTCAAAAAAGTCACAACTTTATACTCAAAATAACAAAAATATAAGGTTGTCAAAAAAGTCTTGCGGCTTTTTTATTGAATTTTCAATTGTTCATAAAATTGGTTATAATAATGCGATTTAAGTCAAATATGCGCCGTTTTGTTCGATGACGAGTTCCCAACGAGATGCCAACTTCATAATGCCCCTCTTATAGAAGCTCGCTTCCCTATTGGCAAAAAACTCGGAGAGCCAATTTTCACAGGACTCTCTTGTGGCCAACTTCCGACTACCAAGCTCGTTCGCCATGGACAGAAATAGGTGGTAATCACTTGGTGCGAGATCCGGACTATACGGTGGATGCAAAAGAACCTCCCATCCGAGCTCCCGGAGCTATTGGCGCGTCACCAAAGATGTGTGTGGCCTGGCGTTGTCCTGATGGAAGACAATTCGGCCTCTGTTGATCAAAGATGGCCTCTTCTGCATGAGTGCTGCATTCAAGCGGTCCAGTTGTTGGCAGTACAGGTCCGAATTGAGCGTTTGGCCATAGGGGAGCAGCTCATAGTGGATGATTCCCTGCCAATCCCACCAAACACACAGAAGAACCTTCCTGGCCGTCAATCCAGGCTTGGCCACCGTCTGGGCAGCTTCACCGCTTTTCGACCACGACCGTTTGCGCTTCACGTTGTCGTAAGTGACCCACTTTTCATCGCCAGTCACCATCCGCTTCAAAAACGGGTCGATTTTGTTGCGATTCAGAAGCGATTCGCATGCATCCATACGGGCAAAAATGTTTCTTTGCGTCAAGTCGTGTGGCACCCATACATCGAGCTTCTTTTTGAATCCAAGCTTCTTCAAATGGTTTATAACGGTTTGATGACTCATGCCCAGCTCTTGGCCGATGCTACGGCTGCTACTATGCCGGTCTCTTTCGATCAATTCAGCGATTTTATCGCAATTTTCGACGACAGGCCTTCCGGACCGTGGCGCATCTTCGATCACCTCTGCACCAGAACGAAAACCTTGAAACCATCGTTGTGCGGTGGAAATGGAAACTGTATCGGGTCCATAAACTGCACAAATTTTATTGGCAGCATGAGATGCATTTTTGACTTTATCGTAGTAGTACTGTAAAATATGCCGTATTTTCTCTTTATTTTGTTCCATGTTTGCGACGCTATAACTCACGAACGACTAAAAACAAACAACAATAAATCAAACACGTGTTAGCGCGTGAAACGAGCTTTCCAAAAAGCTTTAGCGTGAACCGATGCGACGAATACAACTAGAACTACGCGCTTGCAAAGATAAGCTTGCGGAAATACCGCAAGACTTTTTTATATTATATATTCTTGATCAGGGCGACGAGCTGAATCGATTGAGCTTTGTCCGTCCGTCTGTCTGTCTGTCTGTCTGTCTGTCTGTCTGTCTGTCCGTCTGTTTCTACGCAAACTAGTCTCTCAGTTTTATAGCAATCGAGCTGAAATTTTGCACAGAGTCTTCTTTTAACTGCACGCTGCTAATATGTCGGAACCGACCGGATCGGATGACTATATCTTATAGCTGCCATAGGAACCATCGGTCAAAAAATGGGTCGTAGTGAAAAAAACTTTTTTGTTTTCAATGCTAGCGTCATAAAACTTGGCCATAATTAATATTATATGCTTTCAAACAGATTTGCAAATTTTGGTCAAAATCGGATGACTATAACATATAGCTGCCATAGGACCGATCGATCGGAAAATGGGTCTTAGTGAAAAAAACTTTTTTGTTTTCACGTAAATCGTTTTTAAAGTCGGTGATTCTTAATATTAAGCGCTTTCAAACTAATTTGAAAAAGTTGATCGACATCGGGTGACTATACCTTATGGTTGCCATAGGACCGATCGGTCGGAAAATGAGTCTTAGTGAGAAAAAACTTTTCTGCTTTAAATTTTATCTTTCTTAAACTCGACGATCGTTAATTTGATATGTTTTCAAAAAGATTCGGAAAATTTGGTTTATCTGTCGGAAAATGGGTTTTAGTTAAAAAGTTTTTTATTTTTATGTAAGCGTTCTTAAACTCTGACATTTCAAAAACAGCATTTGCAAGGGTATAAAAACTTCGGCACAGACGAAGTTAGTTTGGCCTTCTCGTTTGCATATTTTCTTAGGCAAATATGCAATTTATGCAAAATGGTTTTTTAGCGGACTTAGATCGTTTTTCAATAAAAATAAGATGTGTGCAATCAGAACTTAAATCGGACATGCGGTTCAAAATATGCAAATATGTAAAATCCGATGTCTAGTAATCAAGCTTCAGCGATTTCTCAGCCTACTTACCGAAGACGCACTAAGGCCAATTCGGCAACCGTACAAGTACAGTCGACTCCTCCTGACTAATTATGTTAGCTCCACATAAAAAAACTGGGATTGTAAGGTTTTAAAGGGCCACTAAGTGACCCTGACAGAAGTCGAAGTTTTGAGAAAGCTTTCTCATCTTCTATCATCTTCTCTTTCCAGAGTCTATTCGGAGGTGGAGCTGTCATCCATGGCTCATCACAACAACAATAAAAATTCGGGCTCAAGGGTAAGCAAAATAACACTCTTAATGTAACAACTCAAATACTAACTGAATTATTTCTGTTCTTTTGTACAGCTGGAGGAGTTTCCGCGACGTGAGGCGGGATCGAGTGGTCGAAATCGTAAATTTCCCGATAGAAAGTAAGCAGAGTGCATGTGTTTTTGGCCCCCTTTTTACTTCAGGGTAGTTATCGCTCTCTCTCTCTCTGTCTCTCTCTCTCTCTCTCTATAAGTCGAGTCACACTATACTAAAGGGCCAGAATGTTCTTTGGCCTATATCCTTAATGTACCTCAAGCAGTGCGGTTGTTACGATTATAAGCAGAGACCGAAAATGAACATCAAGTATTTCTGATTCTATTTAGCTAAATATATATATATATATATATATGTACTATATGCAGTAACTACATACTTACATACAAGGCATACATAGGCTAGTTTTTTGATAGTAAAAATTATGAATTTGCTCCCCCCCCCCTGCTATGCTGGCAAACACCACACACTTTCTCACACACACACACACACACACACAATTTCATGTGATCTCAAAAAGGAAATGTTATGATCCCCCAAAATAGTATAATAAGTAAGTCGATGTTCTTATTGTAGTCGTTTGTTATCTAGCTCAGACAAATCGAAAATCCTTATAGTACTTACTATTTACTCTCATGAACTTGTGTTGCTTAGCTCAACAGAAGTTAAAGTAATCCGTTTACCGAATACTGAAATCTTAGCATTTAGTTGCCGTTTGTCGTTAGCTAGCAAACCTATATATATATATATGATAATAAAACCTAGAGCAATATCTGAAATTTTTTTGTGTTTATTATTCAAAGCCAAGAAAACTGCCAGCGCATTCAATTTGTTTTCAGTTTCAGTAAATATCAGCCTAAATATGTGGGTAGTTACAGAAGTATTCGCTATATGACTCAAAAACCAAGGCCCGGTCCCTCGAGGCGGCTCATTAAGATCTAAACCAAACCCATACTGCGTTTCCCTGCCTTTATAAGGTCCCTTTTTTTCAGAAAATACTTCTGTCACTGCCCCGTCTTTGTCTTAACCCTTTCAAAAGCTTAACAAAATACCAAAAAAAAAACTTAGCTAGTCTTAAATTATCAAACAAATTTCAATTGATATTAGCGCAACGGACATTCATTTGAATTGAAGCAAAACAAAAAAAAATACACTAAACATTCCACATACTTTAATAGATAAATTATACAATACAAAATACACAAACATTATAAATGAAATGCATGACATTTGGTGTCCCCAACCTGAATGAAAAACCCCATTTTTGTATGGATCTTATGAAAAATTGAATAGAGAATACTTAACTACTTAACCAAGAGAAGTTGATGAATGATTTTTTTGTGTGGTAGTTTCTACCTATCTAGCCAAGTAAGCCAAAGCACAAAATGCACTTCAAATCTATGATAAGATATAATATATATGCAAAACTTTAACAAATTGTACAATAATTTAGATACCAAATACATTGATATAGGTTTTTGTCTGTCTTTTGTTTTTTGTCTTTTCCTTTCTCCATTTCTTCAGAAATTTTTGTGTAAGTTCACGAAGCTAAACAAAAAAAAAAAACAGAAAAGAAAAAGAAAATGTTGTTACAAAATTGCATTTAATAAGAAAACCAAAAATATTGTTACCAAAAAAAACACAAAACAAAAAATACATAAAATATAATTAAATTAAATATATATACATACATATATGCACTTTCATTATTTCCAAGGCAAAAGAGCGAAGAAAACCAAAAAACAAAAATAACAAGAGAAAAACATTAATTGAAAAACTATTCATTAAAGTGACAAAACCTATTTAAACGGAATTTAAACCAGTTTTTTTATTTGGGTATTAGAATAACTTCTTTAAAAGTATACATTAATCAGCTCATGACGTGGATTGCAGTTTTAGGCCATTAACTAATATCACACTAGAAAGATAAGCAGAAAATAAACTTCAGAGAGTTTGAAGTCGTATTAAGAAATAAAGTTACTGTGTAAATGGAACTACGAAGTGGGGAAATGGGGCTGAGAAGCCGCGGCAAACATTTCAATCAACGCTGTATTAGCTAGGCTCACGTTGTTTTTGCAGACATCTGCATCTGCGCCAAGTGTACATCGATCGCGCACACTGCTCCTGTTTCGCAGTCTGCTTGTGCACTTTGTTGCTGTACCACACTTCGAAGTTGCAATTTGGCACACATTTTTGAGTGGACAAATGTAAATTTCGAATAAAATTATGTCTCGATTGGACCACAGGTTCACCTACCTGCCATACAAATCCGCCAACCTCCAAAGAGTATTAATTTTTTAAACAGTGTTTGGAATAAAATTAAGATATAATGGATAATTATTATTTTATTTCAATTATAAACTATAGTCATATTCATCATAATCAGATTCCAGATCTTCTTCTTCAGGAACGTTGCAATTCGCCGGAGACGGTGATTCCAAAATTGCAATAACGTCTTGTGGAAGTGGTATATTTTTGTTCTTATTCCTATTATTTATTAAAATACTCGATACAAGCGGATCTGATGTATCCATAGCCCTGTGAAAAACGTCACTCATATTATTAAGACGACTATTTTGCCTGGCATGAGATCTCCGATCTCGTTTATAGTATTTATTTCGGGCCTCGGAAGCGTTTTCTCCAAGACATCCAACAGGAAGAACTGCATTTTCCAACAATTTATGCACGGTCGCTGACATGGGGCACCAAGGATAGCTGTTCATGTACATGGAAGCAGTTTTTTCACACAACTCTTTAAATTTGATAGCGCTTATTTTATACTCGCAGGAAAGAGCAATCAAAATAATATGGCAATTATGCAGGACTTTTACGTCAAACTGCAATATTGAATTAAACAACTTAACATTAGAAAATAGTCTCCTTGCGGTATTTCCACCATTTGAGTTACCACAACCATTTTGTTTGGGCTTGTCTATATGTACGCCAAACTCTTCCCACAATTTGGCTTGAATGTCCTCCTTGCGCCTCAACATTTTGGTTTTATCGTCCTCGCTGGTAACTCGCCACTTTTTTAGTGTTGCTCTGTACGATACACTTAAAACAAATTCCATAAGCCGTATCCAGACATGCAGGGGACTAACTCCAAATTGAAGTGCGCTTGGCTTTGTTGCAAATACGTCCGAACTGATATTGGTGGTTGTTAAAAATGCTTTTGGACTTGCACCGTAAATTGGCCAACATTGAGATGACGTTGTTCCTGTTAGAATGTTTAATACCTTGCCATCTATTAGGGTCATGTGCAAATCAAAAATAATATTTAAATTTTCGAATTCAAACGGTCTTAGATTGCTTATTTGCTGGTTCAAATTGAATTTTTGATTTAAAATGCTGTCTTTGGTTTCTTTTAAAAATTCGATTTTAACCGGCCTGCAAAACCTCACTGACTGTGGACTGTTCGATTCTTCCAAATGATCCTTCCATAATTGTCTGTCAACAGTAGTGGTATAAGGGTAGTGACAAATAGCGGTTGGTCTTGGTTTTTAGGCTCATTTTCATTGTATTGCTGCTTGTAAAGGCTTTGACCCGTCGAACCATCAAATCCATAGCTCGCAGAAAGTTTGACCTGAGAAATATGAGGCAAATTTCTCAAGACAGGTTCGTGTAACATAATGATCCGGGAGGCGGTATGGTTTATCAAATTTTGAAGGATTCTACGGATTCTTTTAACAGAATTTCTTGTGGTCTGCATTGTGATTTGGCCTGTAGAATTTTTTCATAGCTCGGGTATATGTCGCAATTCTTCTGAATGCACATTGCTCGAACGCAGTTATACTGACTTTTGGTAAAAGAATTGTCCAGCAAAAAGGCTAAGGCTACATCTTCTGTCAAAGGAACCGGTTTTTTGACTCCCAGAGTGTCCTTTAGCTCAGATTTATCTGGCGTTTTTAATGTTTGCTGCAAAACAAACGACAAGTCCTTATCCTTAGCCTTTTTTGCAGAAACTGATGATGCGTGTAGAAGAACGTAGGCATCGTAGGGACTAGAACATTTGCCAATACGATCGGCCATCAAGATAAGATTCAATCCAATTGAGGATGGAGGAATGAAAGCCAAGCTTAGAGAGCTTAGATAAAAGGGCATTATGACAAACTTTGTCAAATGCTTTAGAGTAGTCTGTGTAGATTGCATCGACTTGACAACGATTTTCAAATGCAGAAATTCAAATATTGCTAAATACTGTTAGATTCGCAAGCGTGGAACGGCCAGGAAAAAAACCATGCTGATTGGGATCTATGTGAGATTTTATAAGAAAATTAAAATGCTTTGAGATTATACGTTCAAAGAGCTTAGATATTATATATTGCTAAGCTTTGCAGTTGGCCTATATTTAGAGACATCGCTTTTTCAATTCTTTTTGTGAATAGGAATAACTGAGGCTACCTTCCACTTGTTTAAAAATTGCGCAAGTGCAAGGGATTTAGAAAACACCATAGAAAAGAAAAGAAGAAATTCCATCACTGTCTGGCTTAAATGAGTCATCATTGATTGCTTTCAAAACGTCATCTTCCGAAATGGGAATGATGCCGACATTAAGAATCGAAGGAATGGAATCAAGAGTAAATTGGTCATCCCAGACACTCTTTGGCTCAAAATTGGAGCTAAAAAAGTCTGCAAATAGATTCACTATTTCATCCATTACTATTCCAGCTCATACTCGATGGAATGGAAGATGTATACCTTCCCAAAATGACTTTGGATTAGTTTTTAATCGATTTTCGACGTTCGATATATATTGCATGTATAAAAACTTATTTAAAAACTCGAACTCACGTTTATACAGCCGATATTTTTCGCCATCTGCGGGATCATTGCTATAAGTAAAGCGTTTGTAAAACTTATTACGAAGATTTTTCAATTTATTTAACCCTTTTGTGTACCAAGAAAGTTTGTACGAGCTATGCTTCTTTTTCTGAGCATTTTCATTGACGATATTCAGAACAGCATTAATAAAGCTATCATAACACGTCTCCAAATTAGCCTGCGAGAGGACCGACGACCAGTTAACATTTGAAATGCAGCTTCTAATATAACAAAGACTTATAGTATCAAAATTAGAAGAATATTGCACAGAGGGCGCGTACATGTAATAATCGCTATTAATTAATAAAGAGTTGTGATGCATTTTTAATTTATATAAATTAAGGTTTTGAATGATTTTCGTCGAACATTCTTAGCTGAGTTAATTTCCAACGGTTGAGATAGCATAGAAACAGATGGACGGACAGACGGACAGAGTATGACAAGAATGCCAGTTTTGTGAACCTTGACCAATCTTATTATTATGAAATTGCACTTATAAGAGCTTGAGATATAGTCTTCCGATCCGGGCGGTTCCGACATATAAGGATTATTGATTTTAATTTTAAAGTTTATCTATCAGTCGATACGTTAAACCAAAACTACTGCTCTTTAGTAAAATTACGTTATGCGACTTCATGTATTTTGCATCGGTATAAACAAAGACCCTAGAACAGTGCCGGCCAAATGGAGAGGACAAAAAATTGTGCTTGTGTTGGTGAGCAAGAGAGCTCTCTCCAGAACACAGCCGTTTTACTTGCAATTCAATGTTCACCGATTTACACAATCATGAGTTTGGCTCTCGTTAGCGTAAAAACACGACTGACTAGAACACAAAGATGCGTATCGGCCATACAAGTAAATGTCAGGCAAAATTTTTAGCGTGGATTTTCGATGTGGACGTTCGATTTTACATTAGTAGTCTGTGTGTGTATATTATTCGTTTCCACACTTTTAATGTCTTCATATCGAAATGATTAAGTCTGGGATGCCTTTGTGTTTGTGGCTAAACCGAAGCAATATCACTTTTGATTTTGTTGCTGGCGACAAATGATTTCGTTTGAAAAAAACACTCAACTGTGTATTGGTGTCTACTCCGCCGTAAGCGGGCTGGTTTAGACCGAGTTTTCGAGTCTTTTTTTGGAAATCAAAACTTTTACGAAATCCGATAGATTGAACTCGAGAACGAGAACAGGCCTGACACCTACATACATAATTATTACATGAGTAAAGTAAGACATTTTTTGCATGTTTACCGTAAATTCTTTATTTTTTGTCTCGTCATTCTAGAACAATTTGTATTTAAACATTTATTATTAATAGTTCTGAAGAAAAAGCGGCTTTAATAAGGTTCAATCGAAAAACCCAGACAGAGAAATGAGAGCTGAAGTTCTGTCGACATCTCTGCTGCTGCTGCCGAAACCTAGAATGTACATGTGCATGTGTCGGACCTGACACCATGAAAATGCACATCTCTACAACTTCTTTTTCAACGAAGAAGTAGTTCCGAAAAATGAAAAGTTCCATTCGCTTTTATTAAGGCATGAAACCGTCAAAGAATGCATCTTTGGGTTGGTATTTCAGCATAAGTTTTTGTGGTTGCTTTCAACTTCGTGAATCTTTCGGGTTTCCCTTGCAAATAGCTAGATCAGAAAAAAATTCCAGAACAGAACAAAAGTCGACGATAATGAAAATTTATTCTTAAAAAATCTCAAAACTACCACTTTTTTCAGCACTTAATTGCTCCCAGCTCTTGTATTTATTTATAGATTTTGTTCATCGATATCTTATTTTCATTGCAGAAGTGCAGTTCTTATGTAGAAAAAATCAAAATAGTTTTTTTGAATTTTTAAATATTTTTCCTAGTCGTTTGAAAACGAAAAAAAATCGTTTTTTTTTTTTAAATATTTTTCATTATTGTATTCAAACTACTTAACCGATTTTAAAATGTGTGTTCTGTACGATTATTGACCATTCAATTACCTTTCGATTCATATCTTGCTTGACTCCAACTGACCATTATGAATTGAGATATGGCATAAAATGTAAGTGCACCTACCGAAAAAATGAAAAAAATTCATATTTAAAAAAGTTACCCAGGAAAAAATTTTTGAAATCGATTTTTGACATCACCAATCCAAACAACACTTAAAAATAGTT
Organism: Lordiphosa magnipectinata; assembly: GCA_037044535.1. Classification (NCBI taxonomy): domain Eukaryota; kingdom Metazoa; phylum Arthropoda; class Insecta; order Diptera; family Drosophilidae; genus Lordiphosa; species Lordiphosa magnipectinata. Next base: position 294,524 of record JBAMBO010001548.1, read on the forward strand.
TCAGTAAAAATTGATCTTTTTGGCCGAAAAGCTGTTATTAGCATTTTTCATTAATATTGTGTAAAGCATGGGCTGAATCAAGATTTGAACCCAAAATCATGAAAACTCAAATTTACAAATTTTGGTGCATTATTAAATTTTGTTTCGAAACTGCAAATCGAAGTTCCGGGAAAAAATTTTGGGTTTGCAGCCCGGTATTTGATAATCTTTATTGACTCTATGAAAAGTTTCTAAATCGAAATATAGCTTAAATACCCAAAATGCATACCAGTTCCATCACGTAAGCTGCAATATCATGAATTTCGTTCAGCTTTAGCTATTGATAAAATGCATTAACCTTGCTTTTGATGATATGCAAGTGTCTTAATAAGTAGATATTTTTAATGCATAGATTGATCACTTTTTTTGTATTTACCTACGACTTTGACAAGCAACGCTACGCTACGTTGGCCATCCATCATGATTTGGCAAATGAAACTCAAGGAAATTGATAAGCTGTTAGATTGGCAAATCGTGACAACTGTTGACGTATAAACTTTTCAAAACTGACCCGCACAATTGCGCAGGCGCTCTCCCTCTCTCTCTCTCTCGCGCGCGGCACTCTCTTGCTCTCACAAGAGTATAAGTAGAAGTAGCGGTGGCATTTGGCCCACAAACAGTTTTGAGCCAGCAAACGGTAAAGAGGTGTACGCGCATACGAAACAAAACAAACGAAACACAAAGCGCGGGCGGCAAAACAATAGAAAGAACCAGAAACTAAAACGCATAGCGTATAATAATTTTGTTTCTGTGCTGTGATTATTTTTTTGTGTGACAACGACCCAAAATGGCTTTCATGATGCCGGTAATGAAGAACAATTATGATATATACAAGGACACGCGTTCCCGCAAAACCTCCGAGTGCTCCAATGGCAGCTCGACGGGCCCCACACCAACAATTGCCACGCCGGCCAACGCCAACGCCAATGCCAATGCCATGGGCACAACAAATCAGCGTCGCCGCAAGGTATCTGAATGCAAGTCGGAAAGTTTTGCCACCTCACCGTCACACGGTCAACTTGGTGGAGTGGGTGGTCATCGCATGCAAATGCAACGGTGTCACAGTTCCCGGGCATTTCCGCGCAATGCATCACGTAGTTCACATGGCTCCATAATGACAATGGTCTCACCCACACGCTCCAGTCCGCCCAGTCGTACGCAAACCGCCTCAGCTTTGGAACGTCAGGCCCAGGCGGCGGTGCAACGTCAGCAGCAGCAGCAGCAGCTGAATGGTGGCGGAGTGGAAGGAGGTGTTGAGGCCACTAATGGCAGTAATGATTATACCAAATTTCATTTGCGTTTGGTGGACAAATTGCGAAAGTCATTTCGCAAGGATAGCGGTAAGCGCTCATGAGAACAGCTTCAATCTAACAACAACAACAACTACAGCAGCAGCAACAACATCAGCCGTAATAACAACAACATCAACAACAACAACAATTATAAATGGGAACAAACCGTACCATTGACCGGTAGGGGAATGGTCAGCCGACTGGGCCGACGTTTTAAACGCTGCTGTCGTGCTCTTGCTGGTGCTGCACCAGCTGCTTTGCCCCAACTGGACGACCGTTTCACTAGTTCTGTGGAACAACTCACCGCCTCCGGTAGCCCATATCGTCGACGTCGTCGTAGTAGGAGCCAAAGCGGTAGTGTTAGCCGCCTAAAGATGCGTCTACGTCGCTCAACCTCATCGCCAGGCTAAAATATGTTAAGGTGTTATGACACGACTTTAATGAACCCCACAAAATATGGCTTAATTCATTAAGTAAAATGACACGAAACTTCAACAATGTACTTAGACAAGTGTGATATAACAAGGTCTTAAACAAGTCCGAAACGTAAAATTGAAATAGAAAACTTTGATTTTGGTGCAAACCCAATTCTTCATTCAAAAAAAATATTATTTTTTTTTTTATTACATTTCGCGGCGAATCGAAATATACCTTTACAGTTGTTTAGGTGAAAAAAAAATCATTTCTTAAATCCCAAAAATCATAAAGAACACTAGAAAGAAGTAGAAGAAAATGACATGTCTCTCGACTTGAGTAATTGAATTTGAACCTGAACTCTAGGGCCAAGGTGGGCGCACGAAGTTTGAGTTTGAGAGCAGAGCAACTGCAAAAGAACAACCGTTATTGTCGGAGCAAGAGCGTGCCCACCGATAATTGCTCACTAATGATCATTGCTCGAGTTATAGAACGTTTATGGACGTCGATTGGAATGACTTACGAAAAATTTGGTCTCAGACCAGCTCAAAGACTTTATGGAGAGAGCCAGATATCAAAATGTTGATGTATTATCCATTTTGATCAATTGTACTTCTTAAAAGGATGCAATCAGATGATTTGATATAATTTATTCCAACAACTCCGTCACCAACTATCGATTTCGGTCGTTTTAGAAGTGAAAGTGTTGAGCAATCATGCACTTATACACTAAAACACTGTAGACTAATTGGTTTAAATTCTCCACTTGAGAAACTCTCCCAAGCCAATGCTAGAACTGCTTAGAAACTTATAGCCTATTTGCATTATGATTACATATTTTCGTGTGTTCCAGAAGTCTCTAGAGATGACGGTATAAACGCTTGCATTTCGAATTAAAACTGCTTGCCTTTATATGTGAAGTGCCAGAATTATGCCCGGTTGGTAGATTATATGACAAAAGTTGAGCGATTTAAAACCGACTGCTCAAGGACAAGTAGATTAAGGGTCGATTTCTCATCTTCTACACTTCTAAGCTTACGAATAGTAGAGTAAATTGTGAGCTTATCTGATATATAGCAGCTATCTGGAAGAACAGAAATCAGCCCTTAATGTGTGATCTAGCAGCCGAACTTATTCTTATCATTTCACATATAAAGTTCTCCTAACTTAGTTCCAAATCAAATCGTTTGTACGTAAATCTCTAGAGATTTCTGGAACGCCTCCAGATTTGAACCCAGTTCTTATTGATTTGCAGTCTCAGGCCTGAAACTTCACACCATTGCTGTGAAGATTGAGAAGTTAGCTCAATGTGCTATATTCAGGAGTATCTTTTTACAAAATGTTAAAACTTTTGGGTTGAATGGACACATATTTTAAATATGTACATGTTTTTTTTTCTATATATATATAATATGTGGAAATATATATGACATATTTGAAAATACGAAACAATAATGGAAATAGGCTATTACTTAAATATCTCGTTGACTTCACCTGGATCGAAACTTATACCATTTTATATAAAATATTAAAGTTAAATACCTTCAATGACTTCAAGTCAAACAAATACCCAGCCGACAGGATCTAAAAGTAATATCAATACCTTATAAATCCAAGTGAAAGACCAATATTAAATACTTTTAAAAAGTAGCTAAAGGGACTAACCTATATAACAGCTTCTTCTTTCTGCAAAGAAAAGATTTATATAGCAAATATGCATCGAACTAGTTATGGTTCATCAAAAAACAAAATTTACATAATACTTACTATGTCCGAAAAAAAAAGGAAAGCAAGAGTCAAGCTGATGCTGCCGCCAGAATAGAGTCAAACTTATTTTCCCCGCCCCGCAAATTAATCCAAGCCCGTTTCTTTGGCTGTGGTTTAGCTAAAGAGTAGATAGGGACAGTAGGAATTTTCTTATAACAGTCATTATAAACCTTATTCACAAAACTAAGCTACAGAACTATGATACAACAAATAGAAGGTAGTGCAACGTGACGTCAATGTGCAATTTTGTGCTTAAAAGTGTGCTTCTATAACTAAAATAAATATTAAATGAAATTATATCAACAAATAAACTAAATCAAGTTAAAACTAAAAAACTAGAAACAAACTGTTACAGACTTACAAAGTTATGCGCATGCAAAATACCCAGCCAGCTTCACTTTCGAGTCTTTTTCGAATTCTCTGTCTGATTATAAAAGTCATAATTAAGCTCGTATTCTGATCATAAATGATACTTTGGTCGGAAGAAAATGAAGAAATATCCTAGAGAGCCGCTTATAAACAGTTTTTCTGATCAGTTTTGACTCATTTTCGAGTCGTATTTTCAATCATTTTCGAGTTTTTGTGAAATAAATCTCTTTCTTAATCATCAAAAGGTCTCGAAAAAGACTCAACAAGGTGATTCTTGTTAAAATGCTCTTCCAAATGCTAGATAAGATGGAGCAAGTGTTTGCGCTACCTTGTATTCATTGTATCATGCTACAGAAACACACTAAATATACCAAATCTACACAATAAGAGTTAAAGGAATGGGTTGAACATACCAATCAAAGTTTAGTAAGCTCTTCAGTACATCGATTCCAGTGAATTATTGGAACTGATATTTTTTGTTTAAAAAATTTCTGAATATTTGTGTCACAGAAAACAAGGGGTCAGGCGATGATTGAGTGTACATAACAAACTATAAATATATTATTATTATTATTATTATTATGTTAGTTATACAATAACTACTTAAGTAAGGCTTCCAAACCTCCCCGCCCCCTGTATCCCTTTAATTTCTACGGTTTCTCTAGATAATCATTGTTGTATATATGTTTATATGTTAAAACAAATTGCAACTGCCAATTGCATTGTAAAAATGTTAACAAAAAAAAAAATTATATTATAGAAAAAAAGACAACAACAAGAGATCGAAATTTAATTTTACAAGAAAAAAAAATTATAATGACAATATATATTTAAGCATGGCGAACAAAAGCTGACAACAGACTTGAGCATACATTATATAATATCGTATATTATTGTGACCATATATATATATATATATATATATTTATAGAGATGTAGAAATGAAACCTATTTTGTATAATTCTTGTTCTTTTTTTTTTTTGTTTCTTGGTTATAAGCTATTAGTTTTACACACACACACACACAAACACCGAAACAAATGCATAATAAACAACAAAAACTTGAGTAAAAATTAAAATAGCTGTTGGGTTTTTGGCATTTAAATGTCAAAGTGTGGGCGTGGCCTAGAGAGCAAGAGAAATGCAGCTGCCAAGTGCGCAGAAAATGCGTTGGGCGCCTCAATAAAAGTCTACCTGTCCCCCCCCCCACCTTAAAACGTAGGCATGCGGAAAAGCAACAGCCACAAGAAAATCAATAGAAATGTCAACGTAAAGCAAAACAAACATAATATATAGTTTAAATCGAACCTTGACCTTAGGTATCTCACACTGCTCTGCATAGAAAGCTGGCATTTTTCATCTGGATAAGCTTTCGAATGGAGTTGAGTATGCTATAAAGTTGGGACAAGTTTTTGAACTAAAATAAAAGCAGTCGAAAAGGACCTGTCGTCCACGTTTAGCCATATAAGCCGATCAAACAGCAGGTAAAAATGACGTGGGAAGATAAACAAAAAAGCAAGTAAGAGCGCTATAGTCGAGTGGCCCGACTCCCAAATACCCTGTACGCTTGAGACACACACACTCACACACTCTCATACCTCAACAAAATAAGCATCAGAGACGGCTCATTCCTTGTTGTAGACGTATCAGCTGCATTAGTAGCTACTGCAAAATGAGAACGATTAAATTGAGCAGATTGAACATAGATTTTGTGGACATAGGCAAATTAGCTAGTTTATTACCATGAAACTTTGACTGCATCTTCCGAAACTTCTGGAGCTCCCTAAAATCACCCTTAGTCTGCGTCATAAATGTATGCATTTCGACTCCAAATTAAGCCAGAAACTTTGGAAACAAATGTCACGCTAGCGGGCAGGAAATCCTGCACACCTAACATGGACAACATTGTTACACAGAAAGCAAATAACAAGCAAATCCATGGAACCAACCTTACGGTTAAACTCGCATTGCTCAAAACAACAAGAAAGCATTTTGTTTAATGACCGGATGCTGCTCTATGATACCGACCTCGGCTCTGTTACTTACGCTGTAACTGTAGGAGTGCCACAAGGATCCTGTAATGTACGATGGTGTACTTAAGCTGCAACTCCCTCAAGGTGCGTAACTCATTGGCTTTGCGTATGATATCGCCTTAATCGTTGTGGGCAAATCACTCAGTGATATCGCAATTTAGCGATGGATATAGTCAGCCCATGGCTTAACACAGGCGGCTCACAAAACTGAAGCGGTGCTGATCAGCAGTAGGAAGAAGGTGGAAACAGCAACCATTTGAATAGGAGACGCTACCATAACCTCACGAGCACACCTGAGGTACCTAGGGGTCACTATTGACCATAGGCGCACCTCATAGATGTTATTAGCTGTGGCCAACAGCAGCGGGCCAAAGCAACCGAGCCAAGTTCTACACTACTATATACACAGCGTCAATATGGCAAGAGCTGTTGTATACACATTAGATAGGGACGTGCCGGACTTTGTTTTAAAGCTTGCTGCGCAAATTTTTGCAAGTAGAGAAGTACTTAGCAGTAACAGATCGACAATCACTTCCAGTGTTGAACAAGTCCACTCCTCTCTAAATGTTGGTCAATACTCCCCAGAGTGGGAAAAATCTATGTAACGTTCGTTCCCACCTAGCATTTGGAAGCTCATTTTAACCAGAATCACCTTGGTGAGTCTTTTTCGAGCCCATCTGATGATTAAAAAGAGATTAGTTTCATGTGCGATTTAAGGAAGACTCTTTGAAAAACGACTCAAAAAAGACTCTCAAATGACTCGAAAATTAGTCAAAACTGATCATAAAAACGGGCTAAAAACGACTATTCATGAAGAGTCGCGGCTAGGGTACCATTTCACCCGACCTTGGTGAGCCTTTTTCGAGCCCATCTGATGATTAAAAAGAGATTAGTTTCATGTGCGATTTAAGGAAGACTCTCTGAAAAACAACTCAAAAAAGACTCTCAAATGAGTCAAAACTGATCAGAAAAGCTGGTTAAAAACGACTTTTCATGAAGAGTCGCGGCTAGGGTACCATTTCTCCCGACCTTGGTGAGTCTTTTTCGAGCACTTCTGATGATTAAAAAGAGATTAGTTTCATGTGCGATTTAAGGAAGAATCTTTGAAAAACGACTCAAAAAAGACTCTCAAATGACTCGAAAATGAGTCGAAACTGATCAGAAAAACGGGTCAAAAAGGACTTTTCATAAAGAGTCGCGGCTAGGGTACCATTTCTCCCAAAAAAAAGTATCATTTGTGATCAGAAAACGAGGACTCGAAAATGACTCGAGTGTGATCAGAATACGCAGCGCCAATATGGGCAGAGGCAACAGCACATATCACGTACATCCGCTCTGCCAACACGGTAAGGCCACTATGTGCCCTCCGAGTGAGCTGCGCATTTTGCACCGTCTCCCTCGATGCAGTATGATTCATAGCTGGTATCATTCCACTAGACCTTATGGCCCATTTTTTTTTATATAGGAAATTTTGCCATTTATTTGGCATAAACGCCTTTTCCAAAAGTGTTCAAAACTTAAATTTGTATACCCTTGCAAAGGGTATTATAATTTTGCCCAGAAGTTTGCAGCGCATAGAAATATTCATTTCCGACCCTATAAACTATACATATTCTTGATCAGGGCGACAAGCTGAGTCGATTGAGCTTTGTCCGTCCGTCTGTCTGTCCGTCTGTTTCTACGCAAACTAGTCCCTCAGTTTTAAAGCTACCTAGCTCAAATTTTGCACAGAGTTTTCTTTTTACTGCACGCTGCTAATATATCGGAACCGACCGGATCAGATGACTATATCTCATAGCTGTCATAGGAATCATCGGTCGAAAAATGGGTCTTAGTGAGAAAAACTTTTTTGTGTTCAATGTTAGCGTCCTCAAACTCGTCCATTATTAATATTATATGATTTCAAACAGATTTGCAAACTTTGGTCAAAATCAAATGACTATATCTTATGGCTGCCATAGGACCGATCGGTCAAAAAATGGGTCTTAGTGAAAAAAACTTTTTTGTTTTCAATGTGAGCGCCCTTAAACTGGTCCAGTATTAATATTTTATGCTCTCAAACAGATTTACAAATTTTGGTTAAGATCGGATGACTATATCTTATAGCTGTCATAGGAACCATCGGTCAGAAAATGGGTCTTACTGAGAAAAACTTTTTTGTTTTCTATGCTAGCGTCATAAAACTCGGTCGTAATTAATATTATATGCTTTCAAACAGATTTGCAAATTTTGGTCAAGATCGGATGCCTATATCTTAAGGCTGTCATAGGACCGATCGGTCGAAAAATGGGTCTTAGTGAAAAAAACTTTTTTGTTTTCAAGTAAATCGTTCTTAAGGTCGGTGATTCTTAATATTAAACGCTTTTAAACTAATTTGGAAAAGTTGATCGACATCGGGTGACTATATCTTATGGTCGGAAAATTAGTCTTAGTGAGAAATCCTTTTTTGGTTTTAAATTTTATCTTTCTTAAACTCGACAATTGTTAATTTGATATGTTTTCAAAAGGATTCGCGAAATTTGGTCGAAATCAGTTGTTTATCTGTCGGAAAATGGGTTTTAATTAGAAAAATTTTTGATTTTTATGTAAGTTCTTAAACTCTGACATTTCAAAAGCAGCATTTGCAAGGGTATAAAAACATCGGCTGACGAAGTTAGCTTGGCCTTCTCGTGTTTCTGTTGTTGTTGTTGGGCTGCTACCAAACTCAAATTTCGTGCCCACCGCTGGTTTACAACTTCGGTGTTTCTTTAGATAGATAACACTGTGACACATTTTTGAACTCAAAAAAGTTGATCGCGGGAAGACCAACAAATTCTGAAAGGTTGCGATGGTAGTATAAAAACCCTGTCTGGGTTTGGTCTGATTAGCTGCCGTTTTCTTTTTATTGCACTTTGAACTTTTACCCTTCAGGGTAGGATTTACGTTTCCATATCTCGTAAACTATTTTGAATTTTGCTTTTATATCCTTAGCAAAGCTGTTGCTCTTGGCTGAGCGTACAAAACATTTCTTAGTAGCAATTCAAAGAAATGGCTTCTTCATAATCAAAAATACAAGAGTTTCTCAAAAGAACCAAGTTTTGATCACTTTTTTACAGTTTTTTAAACTCATCTAGAAACCAATTGGACACGTAATAATACGTGAAACCAAAAACATGCAAAAACTTGTGGCTACATCTCTTATACTCTCTGAGATCAACGGATTCATACTGACAAACTGATAAAGAATGTTTCCTTCTCCCTATTACATACTTTTGCACAACTTCAAAATCCCCTTTTAACCATTTCTAACGTTGCAACTTGCTCTACAATTTAATAATGGCCTATAAACAGAGGTAGGTGGTTACCCATAAGCCTTCTTCTTGACAAAATTGAAGCTATCTTTGTTTACCCAAGACTCTCTACAAAAATTCTATACACAACTGTTGACTGTAAGTATCTTCCAACTGAGTCACCTAACTAACTGCTAGACGGCTAATCTACTTCATTGCTTTTGATATAACGATCAGTTCAACAACTATTTTTCCCATCAATCATTCATTTGTTATGGCCCTCAAATAAATTGGCAAAACAAAATATCCGCTTGTAAATCATAAAGTTGACATTTATGATTGTATACTTATATATGTAGATTTTTATCAAAATATCTTCTTCATTATTAGCACCAACTATAACTGCGTAGCTGGCTCAAACCGGTTCAATAGATAACCAAATCATTGGACAACTTAATTGCAGTTTTTTTTTGTTTACAGTTGCGCACTTGAAACCAACACAGCTGTTTATTTTTATGTTTCAGCCGCTGCCTCTGTTTTTCTTTCGTCACAATAAATCAAAATCAGCTCGCCTGACTCACATATAGAGTGCACTTCGCGTCATTTGAATAGTGCACTTGTGATCATTTTCAAAAAAAAGTTTTCATGCTTGAAATAAAAGCAGGAATTTTGAGTGTCTATTTTATATATTTTGCTTTTCCTTAAGCAGTTTGTGATCCAAAATGTGCGTTCAGTTATATATTATATATATATATACAAAGTGAATTGACAGCTTCATATCGAGTTCAAAACTCTCGTGCCTTGCGCACAACATATTCCAAATGACGCACAGTGTAGATCGCGATGTGTATGCACTCGGATGAAGATCAAAGTCCGATATAAAAAAATACCGCTCTGTGCCACACTTTTTTACAATTGCAATTGATTTGTGTTTATTGTACTGACGCTTGCATTTCGCATTTCAAAAAACAAAAACCGATAGAGAATCAGTTGTCTGGAATAGAGTTGAATGGTTGTTGGATTGAAATTCTCTTGAGACTACTGAACGATATCTCTGTTCTTAATTTGTTTAGTTTATGTAGTTTAATAGGAATGAGTTGAATAGTAGTTTATTGATGTTTTTGTTATACATATAGTCGGTGACACGTCATTTGAACACACAGTCATTTCACTCAACACAGCAAATCAACAATTCGTCAATTCAACACAAACAAATTTAGCACAAAACAAAGTCATCACAAAACAATTTCAACATACGTCTATGTATCACAAAGTCAACTCAACACTACGTCAATTCAACACAAACAAATTTTAGTTTAATACGTGGTAAGATAGTAAATAAAATGCAACTGTGTAGTCACAACCTTATCAGGAATAGAAGGGTGACACAGGCGGTAGGTAAAAATTAGTTTGTCGAGCGTTTTACATTGCATCGCAAAGATTCTTATGGGCATCTTAAACAATAGGCTTACAAGATGGGTAAGCCATTATAATAAGATGAAGGAGTATCAAGCCGGGTTTAGAAAGGACTACTCTACGGTGGATAACATATATGTACAATCTGTCAGCGATCATCAACCTGAACTTGCAAGAGTCGAAAAAAAAGTATATGGCTTTTTCGTAGATTTTAAAGCAGCTTTTGATTAAGTGCTAAGGAATCTTCTCTTATATAAACTGCACAAAATGGGAGTCACTTCGAAATTGGTCAACTTTCTGGAAAGAGTATACTGTCAAACAGAAGCGGCGGTTTGGACGGGTGATCTGCTATCGAGCTATTTTGGGATTGGAGTCGGAGTTAGACAAGGATGTATACTCTCCCCCCCTGTTGTTGGCGCTGTATCCGGAAGATCTACATGATGGTCTGCTAGGAGATGTTATGCTGGAGAAATACTGCAACGAATGTGGAATGGAAGTCAACCTATTAAAGTCTGACATAATGGTCTTTAGAAAGGGTGGCAGACTGGCAGCAGCAGAAAACTGGACCTTTAAAGGAGATGCCATAAAAATTGCCACAGAGTTTAAGTAACTTGGAGTGTGTTTTACGCCTACCCTTACTTTCAAAGAACATATATTGAGAAGAAACGCTGAAGCAAAAGCCAGTATCAACTGCATTTGGAACTGCTTATTGGAAAAACCTAATGTAAGCATCAGAGCTAAATGCAGAGCAGTTCAGACTTATGCCGCACAGGTATGGGGATATTGCTATTTTGAGGTGGTGAATAGTCTGCAAACATATTTTTTGAAGAAATTCTAAGGTGACCACCGAATGCCCCTGGATACGCTCTAGCCTTCGTGACTTGCGTGGATGATGCGCTCTTCTATACCTTTGACTTAAACCTTGGGTACGTAGGGAAAACCCTTTTTATACTCTGTACCGAAGGTACCTAGAGTATCCTAAGTTTGTGCAAAAGTATGTAACAGGGAGAAGGAATCGTTTCCGACCCTATAAAGTATATATATTCTTGATCAGCATCAACAGCCGATTCGATATAGCCATGTCCGTCTGTCCGTCTTTCCATCTGTTTGTCCGTCAGTCCGTATGAACGAAGAGATCTCAGAGATGGTAAGAGATAGAGGTTTGACATGTATGGGGCATATATTTCTTATACTTGCAGGCAGATCTTTTTTATTTTTAATTTTTGCCACGCCCCCTCCCGCCCCCGCAATTTGGAAAAAACGTCATATCTCCTACAGTTTTCAAGATAGATTGTTCGTACCTTCTAGAGATACCTTGTAAACAAAATTGTTTATCGATTTGCTGAAGGAATGATAAAGATCGGATGAACGATACTCAAGTTACAAGCAAAAAACGCCCAGTAAAAACCCACCACCCCCCACCCATCACCACAGCATTCTATTGAACGGCAATCTTAGTGAGAGAGAGAGAAAGAGAGAGAGAGAGTGAAACTTAGAGATGAGCGAGTATAACTCGTGAGCAAATGCGAGCTGCGACGCTAAGGGTACAGAGTATGTTATAGTCGGGCTTGACCGACTTTCTTTCTTGTTTTCTATGGGGAGAGTCGACTGCCGCATGTTCTTACATCCGAGATAATTAGAAAAAATATTTTTTGGGCACAAGAGCTGGATAAGGTATGCGCTCCTCTCAACCTCAACTGGAAAGATGGTCTTGGCTCCGTGGAGGATTGGAATACAATGAGAAACAGCTTAATGGAAGCTCTTAGACAGAAAACGCATGCGAAACGGATGACGCGGAAAGGATCCAGCCAAACAAGTATATACAGATATCTCGACCATACAGCTGCCCTTAAATTACAACACCTGGCAACCAGCAAAATCTCATGGGTGATGAAAGTGCGTCTTGACCTTATCACGTTGTCATCAAATACGTACAACAGACCGGTAAACATGCCTTGCCCACTCTGAAATACCGGAGAAAATGAGGATTTGACGCATTGTTTTGTGTAGAATAGACGTGGAACACATCCTAATCCATTAACATGTCACTCTTTGTAACATTACATTTAGTTAGGGTTGCTGACAAAGGGTGTTCAAACTTGAAAATGATATTTGATGCGGCCCACACGTGGTGTTAAAATTCATATGCACTAAGCACAGCCTAAGTTCAAGATAAAAGTTATGTTGACAGCGTTAACGAGCTAAGGACTTTTTATAATCACAACACTTTTAACGACAAGATTGTTGATCTGAGAATTGAGACAATTGTGATGATGGAAAGGCTGGTGGAGGACTGAAAACTGCGCCCACAAGAGTCAAACGTGGTGATGTCCACATTTACTGGAAGCCCCTAAGATTGGCCAACATTCTATGGATGGTTGAAGCAGGCAATCCGATTGGCGATGCCATCAATATGTATTTTCTGAACGCGTGACTTAAGAATGATGCAAGAAATTTACTTACTTCCTCACTTGATGTGGGATGTTAGATACGCTCAGTGTAACTAGCCTATTATGAACCAACCTTCTTACTATACAACAGCATGGGAACGTATATGTAAGACAAATGAAGATAGTCAGAACAGATTTACAAAAAAGCTGAAAGTCAATAAGCCAAATCTGGAATCAGCAGGTACACAATTGAAGGAAATACCCAAAACACCCAAAGAGGCGACTTTCTTTTTATTCAAAGTCACCCCGAGGCGGGTTAATAAAGAATTCAGTGGGAATTTGAAGGTTTAACGGTGGACGATTCTTTCGAATATTGAACTATGAACGGCTGTATGACTGAACTACTGAACTAAAAACTTTTGAAAGACCAACAATGAATCATTGAACAATGAAGCTAAAAAGTAGTACAATTTGCAATTGTTACCTAAAAACTTTGTGTTTTCATATACAGAAAGAAGACGCGAGTTAAAATCAAGCTCAAAAAAATTGATTTGATTTCGAAATTTCAAGTACGAAAGGATTGGCACAATCCTAAAAGATATGTATCAATACAAAAATGCTCATTTCAAGTACGGATTCTACTTGAAAATGAAATAATCCTGACTCGAGATTAAAGTAAGTACGGAATTTCAATGTTAAAGCGAAATGAAGCCTAGAGCAAGTTCAAAGCTAAGAGAGAAAATCTCTCTCTTACTAATACAGTCAGGCTAAATGGGTACAAACACATACACAAATTGTTCTGTCAAATTTAGGAAATTTGCACATATGTTGCCTTGGAATTTCCAACCAGTTATAGCACATTTTTGATTGAATCCGACTGAGGAATCAATTCGCACTCGAATAACAATATAAAATCAAACTCGTGTGTTGTTGAAATAAGCCTATATCGAGCTAAGGTCAAGCTCTCCCGAGCTAAAATCGGGACCAAGACTAGAATTCCGCACTCAAATCAATCCTCTTGTACTCGTTTGGGATTGATATTAGACCGGATATCTCGGATTTTTTTGTTCTGTGTAAATATGTCACTTTCGGGATTGTCCAAGGAATGTCTTAATCAAGTCGACTTAAGTCGATTTACTTCAGACTTTCGTATGAAAAGTAGTTTAGAATCTGGATTTCCGTATGAAAAGTAGTTAAGAATGTGGATTTCGGATGAAAAGTAGTTTAGAATGTGGATTTTCGTATGAAAAGTAGTTTAGAATGTGGATTTCAGTATAAAAAGTAGTTTAGAATCTGGATTGCCGTATGAGAAGTAGTTTACAATGTGGATTTTCGTATGAAAAGTAGTTTAGAATCTGAATTTCCGTATGAAAAATAGTTTAGAATCTAGATTGTCGGATGAAAAGTAGTTCAGAATGTCGATTTTCGCATGAAAAATAGTCTAAAATCTGAATTTCCGTATGAAAAGTAGTTTAGAATCTGGATTTTCGTATGAAAAGTAGTTTAGAATCTGGATTGCCGTATGAAAAGTAGCTTAGATTCTGGATTTCCGTATGAAAAGTAGTTTAGATTCTGAATTTCCGTATGAAAAATAGTTTAGAGTGTGGATTTCCGTATGAAAAGTAGTTTAGAATGTGGATTTTCGTATGAAAAGTAGTTAAGAATGTGGATTTCCGTATGAAAAGTAGTTAAGAATGTGGATTTTCGTATGAAAAGTAGTTTAGAATGTGGATTTTCGTATGAAAAGTAGTTAAGAATGTGGATTTCCGTATGAAAAGTAGTTAAGAATGTGGATTTTCGTATGAAAAATAGTTTAGAATGTAGATTTTCGTATGAAAAATAGTTTAGAATGTGGATTTTCGTATGAAAAGTAGTTAAGAATGTGGATTTTCATATTAAAAGTAGTTTAGAATGTGGATTTTCGTATGAAAAGTAGTTAAGAATCTGGATTGCCGTATGAAAAATAGTTTAGAATGTGGATTTTCGTATGAAAAGTAGTTAAGAATGTGGATTTTCGTATGAAAAGTAGTTTAGAATGTGGATTTTCGTATGAAAAGTAGTTAAGAATCTGGATTGCCGTATGAAAAATAGTTTACAATGTGGATTTCCGTATGAAAAGTAGTTTAGAATGTGGATTTTCGTATGAAAAGTAGTTAAGAATGTGGATTTTCGTATGAAAAATAGTTTAGAATGTGGATTTTCGTATGAAAAGTAGTTAAGAATGTGGATTTTCATATTAAAAGTAGTTTAGAATGTGGATTTCCGTATGAAAAATAGTTTAGAATGTGGATTGCCGTATGAAAAGTAGTTTAGAATGTGGATTTTCGTATGAAAAGTAGTTAAGAATGTGGATTTTCGTATGAAAAGCAGTGAAGAATGTGGATTTTCATATTAAAAGTAGTTTAGAATGTGGATTTCCGTATGAAAAATAGTTTAGAATGTGGATTGCCGTATGAAAAGTAGTTTAGAATGTGGATTTTCGTATGAAAAGTAGTTTAGAATCGGGATTTCCGCATGAAAAGTAGTTTAGAATGTAGATTTTCGTATGGAAAATATTTTAGAATGTGGATTTTCGTATGAAAATAGTTTAGAATGTGGATTTCCGTATGAAAGTAGTTTAGAATGTGGATTTTCGTATGAAAAGTAGTTTAGAATGTGGATTTCCGTATGAAAAGTAGTTTAGAATGTGGATTTTCGTATGAAAAGTAGTTTAGAATGTGGATTTTCGTATGAAAAGTAGTTAAGAATGTGGACTTTCGTATTAAAAGTAGTTTAGAATGTGGATTTTCGTATGAAAAGTAGTTAAGAATCTGGATTGCCGTATGAAAAATAGTTTAGAATGTGGATTTCCGTATGAAAAATAGTTTAGAATGTGGATTTTCGTATGAAAAGTAGTTTAGAATGTGGATTTTCGTATGAAAAGTAGTTTAGAATGCGGATTTTCGTATGAAAAGTAGTTTAGAATCTGGATTGCCGTATGAAAAGTAGTTTAGAATCTGCATTTCCGTATGAAAAGTAGCTTAGAATCTGGATTTCCGTTGGTGACCCCGCAAAGCTGCTGGCAAACGTGAGCGGTGAACCCTCAGAGCTAGAAAGCTGAAAGTTAAACTGAGGTGTTCAGTT
Source organism: Lordiphosa magnipectinata (assembly GCA_037044535.1). Classification (NCBI taxonomy): domain Eukaryota; kingdom Metazoa; phylum Arthropoda; class Insecta; order Diptera; family Drosophilidae; genus Lordiphosa; species Lordiphosa magnipectinata. The sequence continues at coordinate 310,635 of JBAMBO010001548.1, forward strand.
CTGATGAAACAGAAATTTGATATACTCCACCCTCAATGGTTTCTTAAAGCATTGAGTCCATTCGGTTCGAATATTGGTTCCTTAAAGTTAAATTTCCTAGATTATTCAAGGTAATTCAATGTTTCTCTAGTTCCTAGAACGAACGTTCTTTAGATCACATTTCAATCCTAACCACAAAGAAAATGAAGTAAGTGAATCAAATCCATAACATTGTTTAAGATTAATCAAATATTTTTTACTCGATCAGCAAAAGCCAAGCCAAACGAATTACGCTAGCATATATGTATCTGTGTGGGGGGCTGGGACTACCTAATATTATGGCAATGCACACAGAACACTGACATTGTGCAATGCTGATGCCTTGACCATGCCAATTGGCCTCAAAAACCTCCCACGCACCTCTTCACCATCTCGCGTCAGTCTAATATGACGCGCACACAATCATCAAGCTGTTGAGAGATTCGCAATAACAAATTGGGCAGACCTTGACATGGGTTAAGATTTTTGTTGTTGTTATTGTTGTTCCATTCTCGTATTCTATTTGCCGATTTACGACTCAGATGAGGCTGCTATTGTTTTTTCGATGTTCATGCGAGGCAACACAAAATGGCAACAGGTTTTCATTGGAACACTCATCCAATTTCTCCCCACCCCCCGCCCCCTTTTCGTCCATTTATCATCTTACTAATTTATTTATTTTTGCGCGTGCCGCATTCAACTTCATTTCAATTGATGAACAATTTCTCGTTTCATCCTGTTCTGGTAAGGAAATGTTGTGTCAATTACACAATTTGCGGTCAAGTTTAGTCGCCTGCCCCCCACTTTCAGTTGCGTCAGCTCTCCAGTTGCTTGACAGTTGCATTGCATAATGGGGTAAAAAGTGAAAATTGTAAAATATCCGGCATCGTTCGGGTACTGAAAATATTAAATAGGACAAATTTTGGAATATATTTCATAATGAGAGAGTGTATAGAATTAGTTCTGATTTTGTTTGGAAACGGTTTTAGTTCCAAACTTGATTTTAAACCTTAATAGAAAATATCAGAATTATGGCATAAAGAATTTCTGATATATGTCTCTGAACCTTATTTGAAATCGGTTCACAGTTTTGAATCGGGAAAATATTTTTCTACATTTTAGCAATCTATGCACCAAATTTCAGGGTCATATTTAAGATATGTCACAGAACCTAATTTTGAACCGTTTTTGAACTAGTTTTGAATTAGTTAGAATTGTGAATAACTTCATATTACTCACCTACTCATCAAGTTTCAAGTTAATAGCTTAAGTAACTTAGGAGAAATGACTCTGAACCCTATTTTCAACTGGTTCGGAATCGGTTTACAAAACGGAAAATATAATAAGCGAGTTAAGCTGGCTCGAGGTCCGAAAAAGTTGCCTTTGTTCACAACTGTAGCTTATGCATTGTACCCCCAAAATAGCTGGTTGCCTATGCAGTACTGGTTCATGAATTCGATTCCCGGTTCAATCATCAGCAGGCTTTTTGCTACCTCTCCTTACAATCATTGCTTTAATCCAGGGGTGCCCAGAATGAGCTTACGAGCGCGTGAAAGCCAATACAAATGCACAAAATACAACTCAAGCAAGAACAACTACAAGAAATCTTTCGGAAAGAAAGAGAGGAGAGCACGCATATGAAATTGTTTTTGTTTTGTATAATGCCGCGTTTGTATATGGCCGCGTTTTTCGTATGCGCGCGGGCTATGCCTTAGCGCAAAGCAAAAACAAATGCGTGGCTTGCGGAATAGGCTTGGGCACCCCTGCTTTAATCAGTTGGGAACTGCAAAAGCACTGAAAGCAAGACCTTCATCTCTTTGGTGTTATGCTTACACTTTTGGGGCAGAACTTTATAAATGCAAAAGCTTGAAGCTTTTAAGCGAGCTTAGGTCATTGAAGACAGGCAAAGATCGCTGATGATTGAATTGTGGAAATTCATGAAATATGTTGTGCGTATCTTGTTTTGGAAAAGTTATGAACATAAATCATAACTTATTGACCTGGAGCCTGCTTATAGTTCTATGATTGTGCTTAGGAAAGTACCAAAGTACCTTTTACCAAGCTCTATACTAAATTTCAAGTTTAAAACTTAAAGAATTTCTGAAATATGGGTCTAAAACCTCTTTGGAACCTGTGGAAACTGGTTCGGCATCGGTTTGAACATTTGCTTACACACCAAATTTCGGGCTTGAACTTTTAAACATTTCTGACATATGGCTCTGAGCCCTATTTTGTCATCAAGTTCCATTTCAAGTTCATTTCTGAGAAAAGGCTCTAAACTCCTTTTAACCCAATTTAAAACTACTTTTGAACTGATTCAATATGAACATAGAAGGAAGAAATATATTTTTAAGCCGATTAGGAATCGGTTTATAGCCGGGATAATATCTAACTCCATATTATACACCTAGACATCAAATCATTTCTATAAAAAAGCCTTTCAACCCCTTTTAACCCAACTTAAATGACTTTTAAAGCGTTTTAAAGAAAGCAAAGTTGTCTAATCAATATGAACATACTGGGAAATAATTGATTAAGATAAATTTTCCAGTTCAGTTTTGTATTGAGTGAGGGCTTACTGAGCCACTCTGTACCCATCGCACAAAAAAAAATATACAAGCAAACAAACATCAACACTTTTGCATATATATGGTACACTCTCGTCTCGTATATATATAGATGCACACTCATTAATAGGTAAGTGCACTTGCTTTTGTTTATATATATATGCACTTTCTGGCAGCTTCATATGTTTACTCGATCTTGTTTGAACGGAAGATCAAGGTGATTGGGGGGGTGCCCAAAGATAGCCAAAATGTTATTGGTTAAGGCATTGATGCACATTCCTTAGAACTCTGGGGCCCACACGTCACCGTACACAAGCCCAAAGAAATCAAGATATTTGTATCTAATGCTGTGTCACGTTCTAATCACTCGCTTAAGGCATGTCACAGGGATCAGGACCACTTTTAATGTTGTAGCAAATTAGCGCAAGAAAAACAGGCAAAAGTTGTTAAGCACACTTAAGTGCTTGATAAGCTGCCCAGCTCTCGCTTAAGCCTTAAATGGGATACAAAATATAAATGAATGTTGGCATCGGAAGGATGAGAGACAGCTTAGAGTAATGTGTATATGGTGCATCATCTTGTGGCAGAAAATAAAAGTTAAAGTTGTTAAAGAAAACAAGGGTTCCTTGATTTATGCACTACATATCAGTGGATTTTCTTGGACGTTAAAGAAGTATTCAGTTAAACACACATATATGTGTTTGATGAAATAGACGACGTTGATGTTTATATGAATAGCTTTCAAACAGCGGGCCAAATGGAAAAAAATCAATCTATTGAAAGAAATGGTACAAAAGTAAAAATTAGTATAAGTAATTTAGCATTAAGTATCGAACGACTGGTGTAAAATTTATTATGTATCCATTAAGAAACAAATTGAACACAACAATTTTAAACGCAATTATGATACTAAGATCAAATCATATGTAATTTTTTTTTAAGTTAAAATTAGAGCCCTGCACGAGTGCACTCTAAATCGTATTAACAGTAGATAATCACACTGTGCACACTATTGAACCAACTCATATGTCGAAACGAAACAATTCTTATTGAATCATTTCATTTCGTTTGATTCAAAGATTCATTGAGTCAAAATTTAGTGGCCGTGGTGTGATGCTTGTCTCGCTTTCCGACTGTTATTTAAATATTTATGTTTCAGTTCGTGTTACAAGTGTTGATTTCCTTTTCATTTTCCTTCTACTAATTTTGCAATAATTGCAATATGGAAAACAATTCCCGTGATGTAAGTATAGAATAAGTGTTTAGTAATGTACGCGAGAACATACAAATTTGTTCTATAGAGTCCGCCACTATCTGGAAAAATAAGTGATATAAGAGCAAACGGAAAACGCGGTAGAAGCAAAGTGTGGGACGTGTTTGGTTATGTACTTGGAGAGACGAGAAATGAAATTCCAAATGTGTTTTTAAATATAATGGGTTTACGTCGAATTTAGTTCGACATGAATGCTATAGGATCGACAAAATAAAAGAGATTGGTAACCAGCATGAACCTACTATAAAAGTAGATGCGGAAACGAAATCATCGGTCACAAGGACTGTGACGAAGTGGGTCGTTCAAAATTTGTCGGCCATTTTTTTTTTTTTTTTTTTATCGTTTATTTACGAACAATATTTATACTATAATTACATTAAATAAACAAACTGTAACAAAAATCTATTACAAATTTATAACGCACTGCCTCTTAAAGGAAATCTAACGTAACTGATAAGTTTAATTGCATTTTTTACAGATGTTTTATATTATTATATGTTGAAAGATACATACAGAGAAATTAGACCTGACTTGTAGCAAAAAAATTTGAAAAAGGCTACACAACTGGCTTTTAAGATAAAAAAAATGGTTAGGATAAGGAACATCAGGCACTCAGCCACCAATACTGGCGTTTCGGGTCCGGAACGTCTTTGAGTGGAATAGTGGTGTCAAATCTCCAGTTTTCCTCCGCGATTAGTGAATCTGTGACAGCTTTATGGGTTGCTCTTCGGTAGAGGTGATAAAAAATAGGAACACCCTCATGGTTTTGAATGAGGCCCTTGGAGTCCAGATACAAAAATGCTTCTGGCGGGGCGAGTCCATTTCCGAGTGCGGTCTTCAGGTATTCAGCATTCTCGTGGTGCGGGGCCAGAATATAATTGTTTTCTTCATTATGAAGGCATTGGTCTATATGATGACGGATTAAGTTGATGATGAAGCTGTCTATCCTGTGTACTTTGGCGACTTCATATAATATTTTGTTGGGTATGTATTTTACATAGTCTGTTTCTGGCGATCTATACAATGATGTGCATGCCCTCAGACATTTTCTTTCAAAGAGTCTTATACGTTCCATATAAGACGGTGATATGTTGAACCATATAGGACATGCGTATGTTATTATTGGCCTGATAAGAGACTGATATAAAATAATTTTGACTCTTATGCTTATGTGCTGAGAAAAGAAAAGGTTTTTATAACAGAAGAATGCTTTTCTGGCTTTTTCAAGTTGGATATTAACGTGCTTATTGAAGTACAAAAATCGATCAATGTGTACACCTAAATATTTTACTGTACTCAAGGATGGTATGGAACAGTTTTGTGCCGTAATGCGAAATTGTTTCCAGTTCTTTCTAACGTTGCTGTTACATTTTTTGATTGGTGGTCGAAAGAGAATTGTTTCGTATTTGCTTGCATTTATTTTCAGTTGCCATTTGTCGGCGTACCTTTCAATTTCATTGTAGTCTTGCTGCAGCAGTTGGTTGATTTCCTGTATGGTTTTACCTGGTCGATATATAATAATATCATCCGCAAATGCAATGCAATTTTGAATTTCTTTTATTATTTGTCGGCCATTCATAAGTCATAAGCGATTCTGGTATTACCTCTATGGACCTCTATAAAAAGGAACTCGGTTCAGTGATGGAGGAAATATCATTAAGAAAAGGTAATGGATCACGTCACACGCTTGGACGGACAGTTTTTCCCAACAATCTTACATATGAGTAACTTTGCATTATATATGTGATGATACAATGAAGAACCGGCTGAGTCGTTAAACTTAAGCGACATTAGAACTGTTACGCAAGTCCTTGCAAAAATCGAGCACGCTCCGAAATTTCTAAAAGCGGATGGTTACCCAACTCTTCAATGGGCTATCCCACGAATTCATGCTCTTAAAAAATTGTGTAAAGACGATATGTCAGATGTTCTGTAATTTTAAAGTATATAACGAAGTATCTCCGAATTGTGCGGTATTTGTTTCGCAAAACAAACCCAGCTAAAGCAAGTGGATGCGACTGATTTGCAATGACAAAAAGGAGACCACAGACATGTCAGCATGTTTATTAAAATGATAGCTTTGACAGTGTGAGCATTGATACTGTTGCCTGTAACACACGATTCATTTGAACAAGAGAGAATAATTTGTTGTTTAGAGTGCACTCGTGCAGGGCTCTAGTTAAAATGTATATTTAACCGGGTTGAAACCGGTAACCGAAACGGTAAGAAGTTGTGAGAGAGCGAGTGCGCCTATCTTAGGCTACCCAGCGACTGAAAGTCTTCTTGCTCTCTTCTTCTCAGCTTCGGCATGCGTTCGGCATGTATGTGTAAATAGCGAAATGTCTTCGCCCCCTGGGGGGATGAAGGGGATGAAAAGGGAGTAAAGACGGGGGGAGAACAGGGACATAACAATGACTTGGAGAACAGTGGAAGAGGAGGGGGAAGCGGGGCGAAGAGTGGAGAGCAAATTTGAATTGAATAGTAATTGGAAAGTGGCTGCTATGAGATCAAGTTGTGAATTGAGTACCTCCCATGACACACACGCTTCTTTATTGTTTTAATCTTGGTTCAACGAGAAGTTTTGTCAAAAACAAAATTTTCTCTTTAAAATTCGGAAATATTGCTATACGTTTCCAATTATGAACAAGCAGTGCTCATGCTGCTGTGAAATGCACAATCCTCATTAATTTACTTGAAATATGCGCAAGACGGAAATATCGCTAGACCCGAAGTTCACAATATAGTCGTGCGGGAGAGGTATATTTTCAGCATCCACTTGACAGGAAGCGATTAATATACAATTCTGGAGTTTCCGAGGACGGCTGTGAACTCGAAACTGTCTACAAGCTAAAATGAAGACAATGGTATTAATATTCAACACAATTTCTACAATTTCTTAAAATCTTGGACGCGAACGAAGTCGCGGCGGGTTCAGCTAGTAAAGTATATATATTCTTGATCAACAGCCGAGTCGATGTGGCCATGTCCGTTTGTCGGTATGAACAAACAGATCTCAAAGATGGTATGCCCAAAAGCAGCATACGACAGAGCACTTACCCATACTCACTAAGAAAAGCACCAATACCAATAATGAAATTGTTGTTGGTGAGTTTGATAGCGCGCGCAAACACCAATCAAAGAAGAGAACAAACCCGGTTTTTGTTCTACGCGATGCACACACACGAAATCGTTTGCATGTGTGTCATTTTGTATATGTCATTGATTTCCTATCTTCGTTGCAATTACAAAAACAAAACGTACTCAAAGAGCATACGGCTGGGCATCGCTGAGATAAAGGTTTGACATGTATGGGACATATACTTCTTATACTTGCAGGCAAATCAAGTATGTTGACAAGCGACGCATTGCACTACCTTCTATTTTTTTTGTATCAAGTTGTTGTGTGTTTATGTTCTTGATCAGATTTCATCCGACAACCGACACAGACCAGCCCATACATAAATTTAGAAACATTTCGAATAGCTTTCATCTTCCACAAAACAAAACGGGCCACTACATGCCCATTGCTAATATGAAATATGGCATTTTAAATGACCGAAACAAATGATCGTTAAGCATTCAATTTTTTTTTTTTACTTACAAACTGAAACCTTTAATTGGATTGCATGTCTTTCTCAGTCAATTGAACAGACATTGCTCCCTTGCTTAATGTACATCATTTGGTTGGGCTGTCAAAATCAGAAACATGCAATGGAAAATTCCCAAAAAACTCGCTGTGCATATGTGTGTGTGTGTGTGTGTGTGCGTGTGTGTATGAGAGAGCAGGATATGCTGGGTATGTTTATCGATTTAACAATGCTCAAAAGCGCGTACTATTATCCTGACCTAGCCAAACTTGCGCATTTTCGTGCTCTCGCTCTCGTATTTCTCTTGCCGCTTGTGTAAACGCAAGTCAGCCACAGCGGCGGGAAACCGGCATGGTTATATATTCTGTTTTTTGTTGTTTCTGCAGAGTTTTGGTCTGTGTCAAGGACATTCAACTTAATATTGATTTTGTCTTTGACAAGCATTTCCCTTTTTTTTTTTTACATTTTTGATTAAATGGAATATCAAACATATGTGTATACCGTACAGTCAGAGCACTAATTGCCCGTAAAACGCCATACACAAAGACAACTGACAAAGCACAGGCCCAGTATATCCGCTTGACATCAGTCGACAGCATTGAAAGTGGTTTAACCGATAGCTTAACGAATTGTCTGTATTTTACGGATGCGTTGAATCGAATAAAATTAAACAAAAACAGTCAAATTATAAAAGGAGCGAAGCAACAACTCTAAAAAACTTTCAACCCACTTCAAGTGAAGTAAGTACTTTAGCTGTAGAACAAAATACAAGTGTACGTTTAGCCGGCTCAAGGTCAACGGTTGATTATAATTCAACAAAGATGTATTACGTTTGGTTAGCAATTGGTTTGTCTGTACAGTACTGTTTCAAGTTCCTCCCGCTGTCACACTTCTACACATCTGAGACCCGTCTGTGTATCTCTTAATTGTGTGTGTTTGCTCTTTACTACTGAGGGCAAAAAATTCCAGGAAATTTGAATTTAAATCTTTTGGGATTCCGTTAGCGACAAATGTTTTTATTTTTAAATTGGCAACACCGTCACTGACATCTGTGCAAAATTACACGTCAAAATATTCATTAGTGTTTGAGATACGTGTCCTTTTGTAAACAGCTTAAAGTGAATTTTTCGTTTTGTATGTCTGAAACTATGAAAAATGTTGAAAATGTTTGCAGATGACCTTCGAGAAGCAAATTCTATCGAATAGAAGAGTTTATGAGTGGTACAAAATGTGCAAAATGGGTCGAGAAAGCGTTGAAGACGAGGAGACATGGTCAGGTCGACCATCAACATCAATTGATGAGGTACACGTCACGTTGGTGCTACAAAATCGTCGATTGACAGTCCGAGACCTTACTAACCTTGTTGGAATATCGGAAGGATCAGTGACCACCATTTGGGCCTTAGAAAAGTGAAATCTCGCTTGGTGCCGAAACACACACTCGTATTTCGTGTACCTGATTGGCACCAAGTGACTTTTGCACAGAGGGAAAAAACCTCTTAAGAAAATAAGTAGCCTTCAATTTCAAATTAAAACAAGATGTTGTCAAAATTTTTGACAACAAATGTACCAAATATATAAGAATGAGTAAATCTGTACTCAATCGGATAACATTTGCTTTATACCAGCGTTTGTCCCCGGATGTCCCTAGGGGCCGAATACATTTCGCTATTTACACATACACGAGCCGAACGCATTCCAAGCTGAGGCCAAGAGAGTAAACAGTTCTTCAATCACTGGCTAAACTTCGATGCGGTCAGATCGAAGCTGGTTCCCGAAGCTTTATTTTCGCACACCAATATACTAGGGTTCCCCAAGCAGAGAGCGAGAAAATGTGACTGTGTCTCTCTCTAACACACAGTGATGCATGACTTCGGCAAGCATTCGGTGTGTCGTGCCCCAGGGGTTATCGCTGAGGAACACTGCACTAGTCCCACCGTTTTTGAATTGAACTGGATCTAAGCAAGCGGCGGCATCAAGAAGTAAACAGCGAGTGCGAATGTTGTCCAATAATAAGTGTAGTTTATTTAATTTGTTTGATGTCCAGGTATAATCGTATCTGTTGAAGGTAAGGTCAAGGTTCTGCACTTTCCACGAAACTACAGTCAATTTCCTTTCCCCCCTCAGAAATCCACCGGGCAATCCTAGAAATCTTCAAATTGATTAAGCAGCAGCTAAAGAGCACTAAGATCCAGATGACACACTCTCTTGTCCAACTGTATCAGGACGCATACTGCAACCTACTTCTAACTAATCGAAGAAAAGATAGCGCCATGTTCATAGATGAGAATAAGTATCGGGGCAGGGTGATGCCGAAGCTGCTGCTATTGGTGGTCCAGTCGGCAAGAAGGTGATCGAGCACCTAAACGGCAGTTCAGCGAATAGAAGCAGTGACTTTAATCGCCATGAAAGAAACCGCTTCGTGATCGCATGGAACTTTTATTATGGTGATGGCCAGCAAATTGGGTAGCAGTTTCCAAACTGTAAAGAAAAGTGGAAAAAAATTAATTAAATATTCCTCTAAATATTCCTGGGAAAGTCTGTAATTACCTGCAAATCTGGTGGATTTGGCTGGTTCGGAACGCTTAACCAACACATTCGCCAGTGGCAATCGAATCGATAATGTAGTGGATATTAACAACGGCCTCCCGGCTCTGGGCAATGTCAGCAATGTACTGCATATGTGTGCTCTATGGTGAATCCAAACGGAAGAGTCTACCATTTTATGAAGATGGTCGAAATCTTGTCTCTCAGCATGAGTGGCTCTCTATACCTGGCCGTGGCAGCGGCTGGTTGAGAATGGCTTTACCAAGGCGACAGATTTGGCAAAGCAATAACGATTGGGACAGCTGGTACTGCAACGTCATCCCAGGAAAATGAAGAAGCACCTGGTAGAACAATATGAGAAGCCGAGACTGAAGCAGGGCGACGAACAGTGGGTGGAGAAGGTTCAGTCCCAGCCAGGTGACCCCGGGTCCATGAAAAGCTGCGATACAGCAACCAGCCTACGAGGAGCACAACAACAAGCTGTTGACACTGATCCGTAACCTGAAGGAATCCAATTTATATTTAATAAGTCTAAGAGCGCACGCACACATGTGGCTGAAAGATGAACTGACGGCTGACGGAATCCGCAAATCAAACCAGTGCTTGTTGTGCACACAAGCATGCACGGAGCGTGGTTCTGCCGTCAGTTCATGTTTCCTTAGAAGTTCCGCTAGTGGAAGTAGAAACTCACCCAAGTGACATCCAAGCATCGCAAAATGCAAAGCCGCAGCTCCTCTACACGGTGAACAATAACAGGGAAGAGGCCAAGTGGCAATTCCCCCGGAATTGACACGGCCTCTTCCCTTTGACTCTTCTTTGTAGGCTTACCGACTCCTTACATAAAGTCCTTAAGAATGTAAAAAAAATTGTACTTTTATACTTTTAGTTTAGAATTTTAATTTTTCACTTTTTAATTTTGTATTTTTAGGTGTGCTCCACTCGGAGCACCGATATCGAATGAGAAATTTTAGTATACGAAAATCCATGTTTAACTTTATTTCGGTAGAGCATAAAAGCAACGCCGCCTGCGATTCCACAAAAAAAAAAATTAAGAAATAAATTTCAAAAGGGCATAGCCGAATAAGCCAGCCAGGTTAAACCGACTCGGAAGATTTTATAATATTTTTTATAAGGGATGGTAGCTATTATCTAGGAGGGTATGTCCACCAAATTTCAAGTCAATATGTCAACTGGTTGACGAGCAATCTGCAACAATGATAAAACATAAACAATATATAGATATATCTGGTCTTATATACCGTTTTACCATGCAATGTTGATTGAAAATGAATAAGTTTAAACATAAGCTGATGTCAGAGTGAAGCGATAATATTTCTTGCTATGAGCAATGCGATAAGATGGCATAGTGTAAGCTTTGAGCGAAGCGAGTTGCATTGATCAACTTTAATTTGCTATCAGAATTTACCATGATGGAATTTGAGTATTGCCGGCTCTAGGTCAAGTGAAACACACAAAAATGTATGATGTTTTCCAATATATTTCGGTTTGCTCCTCGGCAACCATCTTCAGGGACAATTATTTTACATGTCTGCTCCGTTCGGCGTGGACCTAGAGCCGGCAATACTCAAATTCTACAATTTAGAAAGGTCGCTAACTATTAACTTTAATTTACCATGATTTATTAATACAAAATTAGGCCAGTAGTGAGAGCGCGAGCTTTATTTTCTTTGATTATTGTGAGCGCAATTCCTTGAGAGCAGCGAGTTGCATTGTTATATTTCAGTTATTAGGATTCAGACGAAGAATATTTTGCTACAAGAGCAACGATTAATTTTGTTTACAAAAGTAAAGTGTCCACCCACTCAACCGAAATCGAAATGAAAAAGGAGAGAAATATATTTCAATTATATGGGTCATTCTTTTTGAAACCGTACTGTTTTAAAATACACCATATTTTATTCAAATAAACAAAAATCCGAAATAAGATCTCGACACTCCCTCCAAAACGTGATTTTCGGATGCTCCAATAGAGACTGCAGACAAGCGCCCATCGAGTGTGTTGGCAACGGAAAAAATGGCCGACTTTCGCTTAAATCCACTATTTTGGATGCAAGTCCTATTTGATTTGATATGTTGGCAAGACACAAGACACTGAGCGACCGTTGGATAAACAGGCCTCTACGGCAAATGCACGTTGGTCCACCGCATGATCACGCCTGACTGCGAGGTAACAAAACTTAAAGACCCCACCTTACGAATGAAACCACGCCCAGCCGTCTAGGTTATCGTTGAGCGGAATAACGCTCATTTCAGATACGGGACCCTCCCTGTATATGGGTCATTCTTTCATAAACCGAACAGTTAAAAAACTCACAATTTTTGTTTCAATAAAAAAAAAAACCGAAATTAGATCTCGACATGCCCACCAAATCGTAATTTGCAGTTTTGCAAATAAAATTTTTGTTAATTTTATGAACAATTTAAAAAATCGTCAAAAACGTAAAAATGGAACATAAGGGCTTTTTAAAAACTTGATTTCTCGGGTTTGGTTTATCGGACAGGTCTCGTGTTGATTTTGCTGAATAGTATTTATCCTCTATCTATCAAAATACAAATTTAAAAACTTTTTAAATTGTTTAATAATATTTAGTAATTGTTGCTAAAGTTTATTTATAATTTTTTCTCAGTGATAATAGAATGAACCATGATATAGGTTCTAAGAATACGCATTTTATTGCCCTAAACATAACTTAAATTATGGTGCTTTCAAAAAGATGGAGACTTTTATAGTTTAAAAGATATTAATTTTTGAAGTAATAAACAAATTAAAATATGTCCTTAATTAAAGCTTTGCCACGAAGTCCGTTGTAAAGCTATGTGATTGAAACTTGGCAATTAAGATTTATATTTATCAAGCTTTTCAAAAATGTCCACTTCTCGCAGATCTAGCGTCTATATCATATCTCGGTTTTTTGCAAAACCGAAAATCTCGTTTCTGTGGGAGTGTCAAGATCTAATTTCGAAGCGAGAAAGCAGATCAGACGAAATGAAACTTATTCCTTTTTTTTTAAAACACTGATCCAGACTCATTATACAATTTTTCACAGTTTGGCGATTTTTGGACCGTTTAATCTACACCGCCTATTTAACCGAATATTTACCCACGATAATCTAAACTCATTATTAAATTTTTTAAATTTTGTAATTTATTATTTTTTTACAGTTGTGAACAAACTCAACTTTTTTGGACCTAGAGCCAGCTAAACTCACTAATTAAACATTAGAAAGGTCGCCAAATAAATTACAAATTTATATAAAAGACGACACGCTTTCTTTTTTGTAAACGAAACTAACAAAAGTTTCAAGAAACAACGCAAAAAACGCTTTTTAACGGGCACTTCTAAGCTCACTCAAAAGTTTCAAGCTATTGCACTTAGAAAGTTCAGCCTCAAAGCTTAAGCATTACCACCAGAAAGTTGAAAGCACTCATTGCTTGTCTATTTTTGCTTTAAGCAGTTCCCAACTGATCTAAGCAATGATTGTATGGAGAGGCAGTTGGCAATCATGCTTTCTTCAGCGAAAAGCCTACTGAAGAGTCGTTAGGGATAACGATGAAACAGTTCTGTATAGGCAACCAGCTCTTTTTGGTGGTACATACAATACATAAGTTGCTCACAGTTGTGAACAAACGCAACTTTTTCGGACCTAGAGCCAGCTAAACTCACTAATTTTTTAAATTTTGCAAATTTCCGGTTTTTTTTTTACCGATTGACCTTTACATCGTATTTACCCGTCTACAACTGCCATCAAATCTTGTTAATAATACAAATTCATATAGAAAATTTGCAAGCTTCGCGATCTTATTTATTTATTTATTTAATTGATATTTCTTCTTAGTGCTAGAAGTACAGGACTTATTTGGAAGCACTAATCACTATTACAATTACGAAGACAACAGTCGATTGGGTTATTAATTTAAAATTAACATTTAACATTGAATATGACTCTTAAAATATAGATAATTTATATGGTTTTTGAATCGAACGAGAATTGAAAGAAAAACATAACTTATTGCTGTAGGTAATTTTTCATTGATTTTTTAAAAACGGGCGCGCTTCGAATTGTTTTAATATCGTTAGGTAGGTGGTTCCATAGACGAATAGCATAAGGAAAAAAATGCAAATCAGATGCTGCTAGTTTATTTCTTGTGGGTATTAAATTTTTTGTTCTTTGAGATGAAGCAAAGTTAAGCAATTTGAACAGGTAGGGAGGTTCCCCAGTGTTAATTATTTTGTGCAGGAACACTAGCACTCGTAAGCTAATCCATGAATTTAGAGGTATATTAAATATTCTCTCTGCATATTGCAATATGTGGTCGGATCTTTTTTTTGCATATATTATATATATCTAACAATTGTTATTAAATACTACATTTAACTTATGTTTGCTACTTGCATTGCAATTTCCGAAAACTTCCACCCCATGTAGCAGCGATGGTATTATATGCACTTTTGCAATCAGGTCTCTTATATGTGTGGGGATGTATTGCTTTGTCAGGTTTAACCGTCTAATAATAGCATATGTTTTCCCAATTGCCTTGCTTATATGGCCGTCCCTTGAAAACGTCTTATTGAAAGTAAAACCTAAATTTAATGCCCTTTCAGTATATTCGATAACGGATCCATCAATCCTTAGCTGCTGTAAACTACTTGAGTCATATTTCTTTTTATAAATAACTAGACTTTTGATTTAATTGGGTTTATTTTAAAACCGTTGCTCTTGCTTACTAGCTCCAGCTCATTATTACAATGATGGACACATTCACTAATATTTCTTAACGGAGCACTAACATACATTTGAACGTCATCTGCGTACATTTGAATTTCACATTTAGACAAGACATATATGGAAAATAGCAAGGGTCCCAGTTCAGAACCCTGTGGAACACCACAATTCACGGTCAGAAAGGAAGAAAACTCCGATTGTGTGACTACAGCTTGTTGCCTATCACTAAGGTATGATTTCATGAGTTTCATTGCTGTATTGGAGAAGTTGTAGAGTTTGTTTAACTTTGCGCACAGTATTTTGTGACTTACCATATCAAACGCTTTACTGTAGTCCAACAATGTTAAAAGTGTGACATGGCACGTATATCTTCTGAGATTTTCGTAACAACAGTGGTGCAGCTTCGCTTTTTTCAGAACCCCGATTGCTTGTCATTTAGTAGAAAATTCTGTTCCATATAACTACCTATTTGTGAGGCCAGGATTTGTTCAAATGCTTTTGATAAGAAGGAGAGGATTGAGATGGGACGGTAATCGTTATTGCCTTTTGGAATCGGTAACACTTTTGCAGTTTTCCAAACATGTGGGAAAGTAGATGTCATTAGTGCAGTATTAAATATGTGCGTAATATAAACGAGTATTTTTGGTAAGATGATTTTTATAAATTTGGGATCAATTTTGTCTAGCTCCATAGCATTTGATTTAATTTTCAATATTGCATCTAAAACATCACATTATTTAACACAGACAAAATTAAAACAGTAATCACAATTATTAAGAGCTAACGAGCTTAGGTACATATTTTCGAGATTGTCAGGAGTGATTTATCATGCGAACCACTCAGGAAAGTTACAGCGTCTGTTCTAAATACATTTTCCTGAGTGGTTCGCCTGATAAACTGTCAGTCGTAGTGTAATAGAGGTCTAAACGAAATCGTAATGTGAAAAAGATTACACAAAAATATTAGTTTAATGTATCTTCTATGCAGATTTTTTACAAATTTTGCCGCCTCTTGAACTGGGGTTGCCGGATTCAAAGTCCCGAGTGCTAACCATTACACCATAGAACCTTCGACACTTTTTTAAAAGTTCTCTGCTAAGTGGAAATGGAAACTTTTAAGGACCTTGACGTGATGGCCTCGTCCTCCTTAAAATATCTGATTTTGAATTTTTGATAAATTTTCTATAAAATATACTGAATTTTTTGAACCATTTTGTGCAAAGAACTTCACATCTTGAAAATCGTATGGAGAAAAGTAGGCCCCAATGTACACCGGGTGCAGATTTGCGTAGTTACGTCGATGGTAACCTCGGTTGAGACCGTTGCTTCGTGTGGGCGTCGATAAGCAAGTTAGCCCAAGCAGGGTTGAGGTTGCAGAGTCAATAGTACTGGGTATTGTAACCCGAGTAGAGACTTCGCAAGCTCAGACATCCAATTGATGTATTGACGTGAAGACTTTAGCTGGATGTCGTCGGGTTGACTGGACATGTGATGCTGTTTGTCAGTGGCTGATGTCGTCGAGTTGACTGGACATGTGTGTTGTTTGAGTGTAGATCCTCCAATCACCGGTCTCTATTTGGCAAGGTGAATTGGACTGGACCAAGGGTTCTTGAGTGGCTATTTATGCCAGGCTAAAGAAGCTCCTTGAACTCTGATATGACGTCTACATGTATGGATGAACGTTTTATTTCGCTGCGAACAGGTTTCTAGTGGTGGATCAGGCATAGGGATTGCCCTGCACGAACATCGGCACGATGAAAGACGCGATGAAGATCCACACTCAGCTGCGCGACTCACTCTCACAAAAAGGAACAATCGTCTAGCAGGCTGCATACAATATAAGATTTGAGAAATTGGTCGGATGCTAAACCAACTTGAGATCGGTTACATTTAGGTGCAGAGCCAGCTGCGTGGAATGTGAATTGGAGTGATTGACCAATGTTGCTATTGTGGAAAAGTAGATGCAAGGCCGGTCGGGCGAGGAACGTTTTCCGCAAATAGGCAGCAGGAGTGGGCAGCGGGTCTGCAGTTTGCAGAGAGAGGCGTCAGTTGCACCAAAAGAAACACACGTTATCGTTTGCATGCGTGGTTTTTCGTGTGAATGTGTGTATTCAAACCAGCAGCTTTCCTTACTGTGAAAGATCAGTTGTATTTTTGGGGTGTCAGCGAGGCACGAATCCTGGTAATTGATCCGCAAATCGAAAATCGCCACATACGGTTATCGTGGAAAAAACATGACGGCTGCTGGGCGAGTGCGTGTGTGTATGAGCATCGGGACAATTTTAAAATGTCCTCAGAAAGGGTAAAAAAAATTTTTGATTTTAGTTTTAGCGTTTTTAAACTCTGATATTACAAAACTAGCAGCTATCCAATTCCAAGTCAAAAAGTCAATGGTCGAAAAGTACATGGTCCTTCGAGCCGGATAAGACGGCTTAGGCTACGGATTGTGGAATCTGAAGTCGTCGTTTAAAAATGATTGAAAGTTGAGTTAATATTGCAATTAAAGCGCGTTACAAGGTTAAAAGGGCGTTAACAGGTCAATTTCTAGTGTCGCTTCTTCAGAAGCTGCAGAGACGAGCAAGTGGTAAAGTCAGTCTTACACTTTTTTCGATACTGCCTTGCCTTGAGCAGACAAAGACAGAATTTCTTCAGGCAGAAATTAACTTAAAATAAAAATTTTGTAGTCAAATGTGATAATTTTCACCTAAGATCTCTTATCCCTGATTTGAGTTCACAATTCTTTTCAAATTTTCAAAATATATCAAATACTGCTGCTCACTGATAATCAAAACATTAAAAATCATGACTATGCGAAGCCCCACAAAGTCAGCGAGGCATCAAAGCCCCGCCTTTAGTCCCAAAGAATGAGAGAGCACAACAAACCAAACCAAGCCGCGAAAGACTCAAACACAACATAATGTCTGTTAACGCTTTAAAGTGAAAGTTAAACAAGAAAAGAAATTACCAGCGAGCGAGTGTGGTACGAGGTACGTGTGCCCTGGTATGCCTTGAGAGACGTGCACATGCAGCTGTGAGTTATGTTAATAACAGACTCTGCCTCAAATTTTCAGGTTATTTTTGACGTGTTAGCAGCTCTGACTGGTGCTCGGAGGCCCCGCAAGTAAGCCAGTCATTCAGTCAGTTGGTTAAGATCAACCGAAGCGCTTGGACGCAACGGCTTTAACAGACAACCACACCAACCACTAGGCCCAGTTACCAGATTTAGGCCGGCAACCTGTGCCAAGTGTCTGTGCAAACGAAAGTTACTTCCATTGTTGTTGTCGAAGTCAAGTGTGAAATTGGCGCGTGAGGAAGAGCTGTTTTTTTTTTGGTTGGACATACACATACCTAAGCTATCCAGAGTTCAGTTTATATACTATACATATATATATTTTTGGTAAGTGAACTTCGGGTCGGAGGAATGAAAGTTGGGGAAAAAAAAATAAAACAAAGTGAGGTATCAGATACAAAGGAAATGTATTACATAACACAAGATAATGGTTGATCATTGAGATATTTATATTTTCAAGTACTTGCCTATTGAATTGATCGATAAATATGCTTCGATTTCCCTAAATACTGATATTTGTAGATATTTGTAATTGCTAAAGGAAAACGAATGAACAAACTATCATTAAGATTGTTCAACATTCGATTCTAAGAATATTTAGAGAATTGTTTGTCCGTAAAAGTCTCATTTTAAGGTACTTTTGCGAACATTTAACGAATATTTTAGTAGAGTACTTTTATTTTACATCGATAATGGGCTTAAAGGTGGCTGGTAGACCACAAATCTTATGATTTTCACTAAATCGATCAATTTAAGGATTACTTAATAGACCAAATGATTGATAGATCGATGGATGATCGATAACTTTTCAAAATAAATACACTTTAAATGCAGTTGAATTACAATTTAAGCAAAAATGCTGCTTTATTAGGTTTATATATGGACGTTGACGTACAATGCGCAGTACGTTCAAGTGGCCCATGCGACACCAAGCCTAAGCTTGTTACGCGCGAACCCCAAGCAAAATAGCAGCCCACTTCCCGCCCAACCGAGCGAGTGGCGCAGCCACTAACGTGTGACACGAAATCGCGAAGGAAGAACATAAAGTAATGTTAACTACGGGCTAAGTAAGTTAAAATATAAATTTTTATAGCAGGAAGAGAAGCTTCAGAGTTAATTATTCGGTAGAGTTCATTGTAATCAGCACAGAGGACACGAAACGGTTCATGCAAGGCATAGTTAGTATTACAACGATGTAGTGATAGGGGGATAAAATTACGAGTCGGTCTAATAGGAACGTTGAGGTTAATTTGGCCAACCAACTCAGTTGAGTCCATTTCACCATTAATTAGTCTATGTATAAAGATTACTCCAAGCATAACTCTACGGTTAATAAGGGAGGGAAGGTTAATCAAAAGAAGTCTACTAGAGTACGATGGTAAACGGACCTCAGGATTCCAGCCCAAACCACGAAGAGCAAACAATAAATACTGTTTTTGCACAGATTCAATTCTATCTGGATAGGTCGAATATTGCGGAGACCACACACATGATCCGTACTCGAGAATCGGACGGACAAGAGAAGTGTACAAAATCTTCGTCGTATAGGGATCAGCGAATTCCTTCGACCAGCGCTTAACAAACCCAAGAACACTCCTGGCCCTACAAACAGTAGCAGTAACATGAGAGTCAAATTTAAGTCGGTGATCAAGAATAACCCCAAGATCATTTACCTCATTTACCTGAATCATTTAAGCACTCAAGTGGGACATTATCAAGCATATAAGTGGAGAATTGTGGCAAGCTCCTTTATAATGATAAGGCTTACTTATTTATTGTTTACACCGGTTTTTAGACTTTATTTCTATAGATGATCGATAACTAAACAAGATAAATACACTTTCAAGGCAGTTGAATTACAACTTTACCAAAAATACTACTTTATGAGCATATGAGGTATATATATGAGGTATGTAGGACTTGCACCTACTTAAAACACCCCCCTCTCTCTCAGGCCTGTATGCACTTCGCAAAAGCTTTCGCATTACTTCGAAATGGGGTCCTTTACGCGCTATGCGTTCTCATCTTTTATCTAAGTCCAGATTCCCCCATATGTCTTTTCGTCCAGGTCTTTTTTCTTGATTCGCAGAATTTTGCCAACAAAACTTGCAATTAATCTCCCGAACTTGCAATTAAAGTCCAGGTCATTTTCGCTAAGATGTTGTCTGCATTTATATATTCTACACTCAGAGAAAAAATAGAGAATTTCACTCTTGAACCAAGAGCATTTGTTTTGAAAAGTACGGTAAGAGTGATATCGACTTAAGAGATATCGACTTGAAATTTGAAATGGAAGAGTTTTTTGGCCATACGGAAGTATGTTTCTAAGATGAACAACATCCCAGCCAGCATTTGTCTTTTTCGAATCCTCTGTCTGATTATAATAGTCGCTTGTTTTTTGATCATAAATGATACTTTTGTCGGGAGAAAATGGTACTCTAGCCGCGACTCTTCTTGAAGAGTCGTTTATAACCTGTTTTTCTGATCAGTTTTGACTCATTTTCCAGTCGTATTTCCAATCATTTGCGAGTCTTTTTCGTCGTATTTTAACAAATCGCATTTTAAACATATGGGCATTTCCACCAAAAGGTCCACCAAGACCAAAAAATTAAAAGTGCTTAAAAACACTCTGTTTTATCGAATTTTCAAGAGGAAACAATTTAATTGTACTAATGTAAGCCAATCTTTCATTTAATCATAACCCACTTCGAAATATTCGGTTTCACGGCTGCGCTAGCTCGAATTTTCTAATTCTAACATAAATTTTGAACATTTTTTTGATAAAAGTGCCTATAGATTGCACTTACTTTTGCTATCTGAAATCTTTCTGAGGGTACAAAGGGTTATAAAAGAGTACATAAGAAAATATGAGAAACTATGTGATTGCAATTAATAGTAAGTTTTTGCTTCGCATTATAACAGAAACCACATAAATAAAATGATGGAAAAAAGTGTCGCGTTCGCAATGTCACGTATCGAATCATATTTTAATTTGAAATAAAAAAATAAACAAAATTTTTCGATCAAATAAATTCTAATATACAGATAAATTATTCAAGAACATTTTAAAATTAGTCGCACTAAATGGTTTTGGCAGATCTTGCTGAGGTTTGCTTTTATGTTGACCAAAAGGACCACTTCCATTTTTTGTCGCGTGCGAATCGCTCTTTGATTGGCTTTATCTTGGAACCAGCACTAGGTGTGCTCTACGTTGTTCTCACTAAATAAGTCAAAGTAACAAAAGAAAAAAAAAACTATTTCAATTTGACTTCTATTCCACTTGAAATGCGTACGACTGTCGCGTTCGACATCATGGAAATACCCATATGCATTACTTATTTTCGAGTCTTTCTTAGATCGCACATGAAATAAATCTATTTTTAATCATCAAAAGGGCTCGAATAAGACTCAACAAGTTGATTCTTGTTAAAATTATCTTCCAAATGCTAGGTGGGATCGGACAAGAACTACTCCCCCCTCCCATACAACATCGCATTTTTTAGTTATAGCCAGAAGACGATCTTTATATAGGGGCTATACGATTTAGTCAACCGATTTTGACGAAACCTAGTAGAATTGTGTGATATCATTTAAAATGAATAAATGCCAAATCTGGCTACGCTATTACTAAAAACAAAAAAGTTTTTTTTCACTAGAAATAGTTTTTGACCCGTACGTTCCTATGGTATATAGTCGTCTGATTTTGATAAGAGTTTGTAGAATTATGTAAAAGCATGTCATCTTAATAAGTACTAAAGTAGGAGACGCAACCTTTGAAAACAAAGAAGTTTTTCTCACAAAAACTAGTTTTCCTAGTTATAGTTATAGTCATCTGATCTGTCCGTTTACGCCATGTATATAGCCTACATGTATTTCGAGACTTCGTGCAAAGTTTTTTAAAGATAGCAAAAAACTTGCGAATTACACGTGATTTAGTTCGAAAATTGGTCTTACAATAAATTGAAAAACTCAAAATGGCGAAAACATTTTTAAATATGTTCTGTGAATCCATCCGCTTGTCCTCCATGTGGTGACATCATCGAATTCCATAGAACTTACAAGTAGGAGTCCATAAAAGTAACAGAATTTTTTCCAATTTGCCAAGATTTTAGGTGTTTATAAAAAAAATTATATAAAATGTTCCAATATAGGTATTAAAGTTAGGTACTGAAAATATTGCAGTTCAATTATTCAAAAATACGTAAAAAATAACTCTTCTGGGAAACAAGACACTTACGGCTAAATTTTAATCACTTTAATTTTGTGCCTGAAGCGTTGTAATGTGGCCTGTTTAATGACTATTTTAATGCTGTTAATGATATTTTCACTCTGATTTTTGTTTGTTTTCATAACAACTGAATATTTTTCTAACATTTAAAGAAAAAAAATCATTCAATTTGATGCACTTTTTTTTGTTGATAGGCAAAATCTTACACCATGGGACGGGCAGCTTAGCCCACTTGACTATCATACATAAGCTACACGTCGCTTCGAAACCATACTTAAGAATGAACGCAGTTGATATTTGTACGCATCTGACACCGACAAACTGCGCATGAGCTCTCTCTTTCTGTGAGAGCGCGTCCAACGCTATTCTCTCTTAACTTGCCCTCGCTCCCCGTGCCTATAAAAACCAATTAAGAACGAATTTAGCTCGATTCCAAGTGCAAAATTCTTGAAAATTCAAGCACGAATTATTTTTTTTCAAGAGAGTTCGTACTCAAATCATTCGTTCTAGTTTTCTCTTAGTGTACACATTGTAGTCGCAGTGCTGCGTCACCATCAGTGTTGCCAACGCTTCTATACAAAAAAAGGACCCAGAAAAGACAAAAAAAGGAAAGATTTTTTTTGAAAGTATAAAAAAACAGGTCAAACAATGTTTCCTTATTAATATAATAAAGCTTTAATGAATAGTTTAATGATAGTTGACAAGCTTTCCAAATTGTAGAAATTTGAGTTTAGCCGGCTCGAGGTCAAATGAAACCAACAGATGTAAATGCTGTTTTTCCAATATAATTCGGTTGCTCAACGGCAACCATCTTCAGGGACAATTATTTTACAAGTCTATGCCGTCGGACGTGTAGTTTCGAATATCTTCATTTTATCGATCATATTATCAGCATCGATTTCGTGTGCATATGATGCATTGGTTCCATATAACCGAAGACATCTATCAGGAACTGGATCATTTTTGCCACACATGTCACATATTTTGGCAAGCATGTTGGGCACAAAACATTGCTCCTGACGACAAGCTGCTGATGTTGAAAGTATCGAAGGGCACTGCATATTGCATGTGTTTGTATGGTCAATCATTGGATTTAAACTGCAATTGCAGTATTTGCAGTATGCCTCCGGATTCGGATCCTTGGCATTTCGGCATATCCAATTCTTTAATTCATGTTCTCTTAATCAAGATTCCTGAAATTTTTGATTGTAAACATCTTTCGATTTGATAAGCTGCCTTAGAACAATTAAAAAAGGATGAATAAAGGATAAAATATAATAAAAAAGGCATTTTTTCCGGATAGGGGATGTTTCAAAAGTTTTCCGGAAATCGCAGTTTCCAAAAGGACAGATCTGTCCGCAAAAAGGACAAATTGGCATACACGCAGCTATGTTCTGAGCTTTTCCCAATTGAATGTAGAAATTCGCTAAAGTAGCCGTGTCTTATTATCCGCTGTATTATGTATAAATCGACATCTCCGTGCTTCCTTCGAAGCCAACTTTTGATCTCTGGAATAAGAATTTTTATCCATCTACTCTTTATTACGATTGCTCATCTTTCTTGCCACGTAGTAAGGGTTTCTACCTAGTACTCGCAATGGTTTTGGTACACGGTTTTTTTGGTCATAAAATTAAAACATAATGAATATTTTTCAAAACTTTTTTCTTCTTTTTATTCGGTCACTCAATGGCTACAAATCGTAGAGCAACTTATTCGAAATGGTCGCCTTGTGGGCGCGCTTGAAAGACTCAATATTTGGGTGTCGAGTAGAGCAAGCCATAGCCTCGAGAACAAACCACAGTTTGTAATCCAATGCATTCAGATCTGGGCTACCAGCAGGCCTATCATCCGTAGAAATGAAGTTCGGTACACGGTCTATTTTTTAGCCATGTTTGAGTCGTTTTTGTGATATATTTGTAGATAATATTGAACACTTTCTATTTGATTTTGTAAAATACTTTACATATAAAATGGAATATTAGACTGTCATGTTTGTTTGCAGTTTTCGGTATTACAATAAATATAAAAATTTGGCAAGCACAGCTTCTATAAGATCAATTAAGGTTTCGCTTTACATGACTTAAATGTAACACAAATAAAAAACACAAAACATTAGATTAGATTCTAAGTACATACGAAAAATTGGAATATTGGTATTGGTTTTTGTAGATAAATAACTGCTATTGGTATGCCTGTTGAATATATTGCTTGTGTCTACTTAAGTTTAGCCCTGAGCCATTCCTCAGTGAGTTCGTCCAATTCGCGTATTTCGTAGACGCGTGTAAGATCCACCTCACGCTGGAGAGCACTCTTGGTGCAGGCATACATCATCTACAGCTCAATCTGGCTATCTCGTGGTGTGTAGAATATAAAACACATGGGATATGAAATGCGCTGATCATCATGTACCATTTTATAGGTATAGATGATATAGCGTGGCTGATGGCCTAGCAGAGTATCCTGCAGCTCGTCTACCGAAATATCATCTATGAATTCATCCAGAACCACCGTTTGTTTTTCTCGGTCAACTTTTAATATCAAAGCCGAGTTGGTTTTACTTTTGCTAAAGCGACATTTCTTCAATTCCTCCAGCACTTCCTCGCTGATATCGCAGATTTTGTTATCACCCATAGAGATTTAGAACTGTAACCGGGAAATAGATGAGAACTACACTAAGGGGGAGAGAGGATTTCCAAAATATATTTACTGAATATATATGAAATAAATGCAAATTGGCCCTTTATTTTTGGTGTTGTTTTCCCGTCTGTGCTGCTGCCACTGCCTAGTGAGCTCGAGCGGAGTCTTGTTGAAAGCTTCACGGCTTGTTTGCAAATAATGTGGTGTAGAGAGGCATCACAACATTTTCCAAAACGTCGGATTGATACACTTTTGCAGAAGTAGTTTTGACTGATTTTTCACAAAAGTGTAGCTTGGTGACCCCATCATAGGCGACTCCCCAAATAAGCCGTATGGTGACCTCTCGGAATGAGTTCGGACACTTGTTTTGATGACACAGCATACACTCTAGCGTTCTGTTTGTTGAACGATTCCTTTCAATGTTGAAAATTTTCTCGTCAGTAACAGAATTCGTCTGGCGACGCAATGCTTTCAATGCTGTTGTGAGCAAGTGGCCGGTGTGTCGCTTTCGGTTGACAAGTGAAAATAATTTTGTAAAGGAAGTTGCGAGTTTTCAGTTTTATCCAAGCTTTAAGAGTCAAATTGAAATATGGTCAGTACGTCTACGATTAAAAATGTATCTTGCTATCGAATTAAATGCTACATTAAGTTTTTGTATACTTCGCGACTCACAGCTGGAGAAAATTTCGATACCGTAGAATAAGGTTGGAGTCAAACACACATTTTTGCCTCAAGCATTCTAAGATTTTCAGATATAAACTTCTAGGATAACTGCCTAAGAGAACTCTATAGCTTTCCATTTGCTCCATGATAGGGTACTATTTAGGACTATGCCTAGATTATTAGCTTTATTAACGTATTCAATAACTGAGTCATTAATAGTTAGGTTAGGCAACTTTCTAAAGTCTAAAGATTTTTTATAAACTACTAGACATTTGGACTTAGTCACAGTCACATATCACGTTTAGGTTATTGTTACATATACATACGTACACATACACAAATATCATTTAACGGTCGACTTACATATAGTTGCTCATCAGCAGCTTACATATGGACTACACAATTGGTCTAGTTATCAGAAAGAACATTGATATAAACAGAGAACAAAAATGGACCAAGGAAAGAGCTTTGGTAGATACCGCGTGTTGTTGAGACGGAAAAATTATATAGCTTACTCAATTTACTGCAAAGAATAGAAAGACAATTGAGTTACGTAACTGTCGTCTACTTCTTTGCAGACATCTTCAACTGTATTTGTGTTGGTTCTTTCGTGCAAAATACTTTACTCTTTACTTTGTTACTGTCCCTAACTAATTTGCTTTTACTCTCTCTCACTCTCCTCTCTTCCATGTAGTTCCTGTAGCACCGTGCAACTTTGCTCTGCTCTGGTTTAGCTATGTCGCAGGCTGTCACGCCCATAGCATTCAACGTATCGACTAACTTACCACCCGGTTTTGATCCTGTCGCCGAGGCGGCCGAGAAGAGTCTCTGCTTTCAGGGATTTTGGGCTTGGTTCGTTCTATTCGTCTTGATTGGCGTCTGTGTGCTGTTCGTCATGTGGCTAATACGAAAATGCATTCAGGGACCCGTCTATCGTAAAGCCAATCGGATTGATGGCAAAGTTGTCATTGTTACCGGCTGTAATACGGGCATAGGCAAGGAGACGGTATTGGAGTTGGCACGTCGAGGAGCCAAAATCTATATGGCCTGCCGGGATCCAGGTCGTTGTGAGGCTACACGCATTGAGATTATTGATCGTACACAGAACCAACAATTGTTTAATCGTACTCTGGATCTGGGTTCACTGGAATCGGTGAGGAATTTTGTGGC
This sequence comes from Lordiphosa magnipectinata, assembly GCA_037044535.1. Lineage (NCBI taxonomy): Eukaryota > Metazoa > Arthropoda > Insecta > Diptera > Drosophilidae > Lordiphosa > Lordiphosa magnipectinata. The sequence goes on from JBAMBO010001548.1 coordinate 337,140, forward strand.
CCGTTTTAAGGCGGAGGAGTCACGTCTTGATCTGTTGATCAACAATGCCGGTATAATGGCCTGTCCGCGTTCTCTAACCGCCGATGGTTATGAACAGCAATTTGGTGTCAATCATTTGGGACACTTTTTGTTAACCAATTTGCTATTGGATCGCCTTAAGCAGGCCACGCCCAGCCGGATAGTGGTGGTCAGTTCGGCGGCTTATCTATTTGGACGCATTAATCGTGATGATTTGATGGGCGAGCGCAAATATAGCAAATTTATGGGCGCCTATAGTCAGTCCAAATTGGCCAATATACTGTTTACACAGAAATTGTCCCGACTGCTCAAAGAAACGGGAGTAACGGTCAATTGCTGTCATCCGGGTGTGGTGCGTACGGAACTCAATCGTCATTTTGCGGGACCCAATTGGACAAGAAGTGCTTTAAAGGTATTCTCACTGTACCTGTTCAAAACGCCACGCGCTGGTGCACAGACCTCGCTGCGCTTGGCACTGGATCCGACGCTGGAGAAAACGACGGGTGGCTACTATGCGGACTGTATGCGTTGGCCTTTGTTACCCTGGGCACGTGATGCTGAAACAGCCGATTGGCTATGGCGTGAGAGTGAAAAGCTGGTGGGTTTGCCACCAATTGAAATGCCATCATCATCATCATCATCATCAACACAGAATGGAAATGGAACGAATGCGGGCGGCACGGGAACGGCCGTGGAAACGGTAACGGTAGTTAGTCGTACGTAAAGTATTTATTTTTAATTTTATTTTGAGATTTAAATGACCCAGAAAAAGCATTAAAGTCGCCATTATTTGTATTTAAAAATAATAAAAAAGAAAAAAAAAAAATTTTATTTATTTTTAATATTTCGTGTCACGCAGAGAAATGCCAACACGCGCCCTACTCTAGCTAGGATGTAGGTAACAGAAATAACGGCACTTTACACACAATTGCAAAGCAGCGGGCAGCGGGCAAAGTTAAAATTAAAATTTCCAGCCAAACACATTTAATTAAACTTATTAACATATTGTTTATATACATATGTATGTATATAAATCATATGTAGAAATCACCGATCACTTCACACACACACACACACAGACACGCAGCTGAACTAAGAATTTTTGAGCAACCAAAGCGGCACACGTCTGCAGCGCACAATTAAATTGTGATTCATATGAGACTTTTACACTTGCCACGCCCCGTGGGCAAACAATTAACAATTTTTCACACAAATTTGCTGCAAGAATTTACCGCACGTCCTTCATACAGGCATAATTACAGCTTAACATCATCAGTGACAGAGAGAGAGAGAGCGAGCTCACTGAGTTACAGATTAACAGCTAAAATGTCCGTTCAGTTTAAAATGCATTTAACTATTCAAGTGACATAACGTAACATAATAGTACATACACATAAAGTCATTTTTCTGAAGCATTAATTTTTCATTTCAAAATCTGTGTCTTCAATTATTTAATTAACTGTTGTTTAATTTCTTTTGTTTTTGTGTTTTACTACAAAGTTGAAAGCCCCATTAAAATAAATGCTTTATTTTACATACAATCATACTCGTAAAGTACTCTCGTACATACAAACATACATAAATCACCATTCCAGCAACAAAAGCCACAACTCGAATGAGAATGAGACTCTGGCGCTGGCTGCAATTTTGGTGTGACGTTAACTGCAAGTAGTCAGTCCGTCAGTCTATCTGTCCGTCATTTTCTTTTTTCGCGCGTTCGTTCACATGCCATTAACATTAACGTAAAAAGCATAGAGAGAGAGAGGGAGAGAATGCAAATTAAACCCATGCCTGGCCAAAGGGGTATGTTGCGGTACATTAAATTTGAACGTAAGCTCCAATTATCCAGCTGGTAAAAAAAAAAAACTAAGTGAAATGTATGGCTTGCGAGAGTTGCTCGAAACTTTAAACTGTTTTGAAAACTAAAACATAGTTATAACAGTCAAATAACGGTATAAGTATGAAACCTTTCAATCAAAATTTGGGCAAATTATTTGCCTAAGGTCCCACAAGCAAATAATTTGCCAAATTTTGATTGAAAATTTGTCTAGTTAGGCCAAATTAGGGAATTTTTCGGCCATATTTGATGAACTTTTTTAAGTAAGAATCCTTTCAATCAAAATTTGGGCAAATTATTTGCCTAAGGTCCCACAAGCAAATAATTTGGCCAACTTTTTATGAAAATTTTACTAAATAGGCCAAATTAGCTCACTTTGCAGCCATATTTGAACAAATTATTTACGTATGAAACCTTAGTTTTAGTTTTAAGTTCTACAAAATCTACAATCATTGGCTATTTGCCCAAAATTTGGTATAAATTTGGCTAAATAGGCCAAATTAGGGAACTTTTCGTACTATTTTGCCTTAGTCTCGTAGTCCTGAAGTCCTCTTTGTTTAAGTTTAGTCAGCAAATTTAAATATGAAGCCTTTGTTTTAGTTTTAATCTCTGCTAAATGTGCCAACATGGCTTTAGGCAAAATTTCATCAAAATTTTGGGCAAATAATTTGCTTGTGGGACCTTAGACAAATAATTTGCACAAATTTTGATTGAAAATTTCATCAAATATGGCCGAAAAGTTCCCTAATTTAGCCTAACTAGACAAATTTTCAATCAAAATTTGGCAAGTTATTTGCTTGTGGGACCTGAGGCAAATAATTTGCCCAAATTTGGCAACTTTTCGGCCATATTTGATGAAATTTTTTAAGTATGAAACCTTAGTTTTACCTTTAAGACCTGCCAAATCTGACATCATGGCTATTTAGCCAAATTGTTATCAAAAATTGGTCAAATTATTTGCCTTTGGGACCTATGTTAGCACAGGCAAATAATTTGCCAAAATTTTGATTGTAAATTTAGGGAATTTTATATTTGAAAAAATTATTTACAAATGAAACCTTCGTTTTAGTTTTAAGTTCTGCCATCATGGCTATTTAGCCAATTTATTTGCCTGTGGGACCTAATTATTAGACGCTTTAAATCATGGTATACCCAAATATCGAGTTTGTTTATGTATACAAATTGTTGTAGAAGATTTCATACTATTTCAGGTGATTCTTTAAGCTTCTCTACAAATCTCTTGTGTTGAACAACTTTCATTCTTCTTTAATTATGGCCTTGATTTAATGTTCATCAGGCTCGAATGATCGGCCAGCGTAGGTTTATTACTTAAAGCTTGTATTTTTGTACACTTTTAAACAAACATTTATCGAATAATACATTGAGGTTTATTTTTGAGCTCATTTGCAAATATTTAGTCATCAGGCTTCAATGACCGACGAGTGTTTGTACTTTATTGGAAGCTCAATAGTTCATTAAAGCTCAATTTAGAGCTTGTTTGCAAATATTTAGACATCAGGGGGTTTGCGGGTTGCGGGTTTGTCTTTAAAACATTTATCAAATAATCCCTTAAGACTCAATTTTAAACTCGCTTGCAAATATTTAGTCATCAGGCTCCAATGACCGACCAGTATTTCTGCTTTATTGGAATCTCAACAGTTCATTAAGGCTCATTTCTGAGCTCATTTGCAATTATTTAGTCATCAGGCTCCAATGACCAACCAAGTGTTAGTTCCCAATTGGCAGCTTTTGATTTTTTCTACTAAACATTCAATTCAAATAATTCATTAAAGCATTTCGTAACTCAAACTTTTCCTCCCAATCAAAGCACCCGTCTAGGGTTAAAATTGCATGGAAAATTCCACTTGTTATGCCTCTGTGTGTGTGTGTGTGTGTGTGTGTTTGTGTGAGTGCCTTCTGATTGTTGCATGTTGCCACCAATTGAATTTGATCGATAAAATTTTATTAAACAACAAAAATGTGTTCCAAATTATAGAGGGAAAGTTGCAGCTAACTGACATTTGATAACTGTCATTAGCTATGCATAAGTATAATGTAAAAACTTCTTGAACTGGAACTAAAGTTTCTAGAACCAATTTGGTTGTTCTATCATTTCATCAGAATCAGAGGAAAGTGAGGAGCGCAGCTGAATTACTCATCTTTCTTGCAAACGTTCGTTTTATGCACTTGTCAAAGTCAAGTAAGTAAAATTTTTATAATAATGCGATAACAACACAACAACTAAAATGGTCATCATCATCATCATGGCCCTACCGCAATAAGTAATACAGCGAGGGTTACTATTAAATTAATTAGTACCCAAAATATCAATTTGATATTCTTTATTTTGTTGTCTTAAATTAATACTTTTGCGTACCAAATCAAAATTTGAAGTATCAAATTAGTAACAAAAATATCCATTTGATACTCATAATATCAATTTGATACTCTTTATTTTAAAGTTAAAAACCTTGTGTATCTCACCCTGGCCGAACTAGAATGTTTAGAATCTAGCAACAGCCGAAAAACAATATCAACACACAACAACAATTGGTAGCACCTTCAAACCATAGCATAACTTCAGGCTGACTATACACTCACACGAGGAATTTTGGGCTGGTTTTCAAGATGTTGAATTCTCAAGCCTGTATTCGACTTTATTGTGATATAAATAGCGACAAATTGGCAGTGGTTGAAGTGTGGAAGGCAACAAACTGAGGTCAATTCCGAAACAGCCGAAACAGACATTACCATTGCTGTCCCAATAATATTGTGTTGTGGCTCTGTTGAAGTGTGTTGATTTGCATAGAATTGTAATCAACCATTATTGACCTTGCGCCCAGCTTGAAAAAGCCAAATACTTTGACTAAGTTTCAAATTAATTCTTTCTTTTATAAAGGATCAAATCAATACCCAAAATATCAATTTGATACTCTTTATTTTGTAGTTTTTAATTAACACTTTTGAGTATTAAATTAATGTTTTAAGGATCAAATTAATACACAAAATAAAAGTTGTATAATCTTTATTTTGTAGTTTCTAATTAATACTTCTGACTATTAAATTATTACCCAAAATATCAATTTAATACTCTTTATTTTGTAGTTTTTAATTAACACATTTGAACATTAAATGAATATTTTAAGGATCAAATTAATACCCAAAATATCAATTTGATACTCTTTATTTTGTAGTTTTTATTTAACACTTTTGAGTATTAAATTAATGTTTTAAGGATCAAATTAATACCCAAAATTTAAGTTTTATAATCTTTATTTTGCAGTTTCTAATTAATACTTCTGGCTATCAAATTAGTACCCAAAATATCAATTTAATACTCTTTATTTTGTAGTTTTTAATTAACACATTTGAATATTAAATTAATATATAAAGGATCAAATTAATACCCAAAATATCAATTTGATACTCTTTATTTTGTAGTTTTTATTTAACACTTTTGAGTATTAAATTAATGTTTTAAGGATCAAATTAATACACAAAATAAAAGTTTTATAATCTTCATTTTGTAGTTTCTAATTAATACTTCTGGCTATCAAATTAGTACTCAAAATATCAATTTAATACTCTTTATTTTGTAGTTTTCAATTTATACTATTGCATATAACTTGGCTTGTGCATCAAACCAAACAGCGGTTTCAGTTCGGTTCAGTGGTTTACTCTCAAATTTAGCTTTCATTTTCGAAATTAAAATCGTAAAAATGATTTAAATTTCTTTAAAACGTTTTAAAACATATATTAAGTCGATTATGCCGACTGCATCCATAATTTTCAGGATTATTTCAAAGAGCAGGAATGCAATAGATATAGTAAGCAACTTATTTTTATTCTTCTTAGCTACCAGGGCATTCAGGTAAGCAAACTGTCGCATATTTAGTCAAAGTAGATGCCTGTTCATTCTTAAAAAGCGAGATGAACATGCATCAATATCTTTACAATTGCTAAAAACTGCAATAGAAACACACATCACTTGCTTTAGTGGGAGTTTTCATATTATTGAGGAAACTCATACAATTCGATTTGCATTTTTCAAAAAAAGAAGTCACAATAATGACAGGAACAATGACAATTCAAACGAGAGCGTAAGTTAAAGTCGGCTCTAACCGACTTCGATATACCCGTTACTCATGGAAACAAATGTTTATTATCCTTCCTGTATGCCTGAGGTGGGTCAGCCGAAAAGTATGCAATATTTTTTAACTCGGCTATTTATTATCCGCCAGATATTAATAGACATTTGTCAATTACTAAATGCAACATAAATGACTCCAAATTCATCACGATAAACAGATCAGACAACAAAACTTTTGAAAACGTCATCAAGCCCGACTATTACATACTCTGCACCCTTAATGTCGCAGCTCGAATTTGGTCACGAGTCAAACGGCCAGTTAACACACAACGCACAACGCAGTGCGCTCTCCAAGTCTCTCTCCTCTCTCTCTCTCTCTCTCTCTCTCTCTCTCTCTCTCTTGCTGCTGAACGCAATGCTTAGGTTATGGGTGGGGTGGGTGGTGGGTGTTAACTGACCGTTTTTTGCTCATAACTTGAGTATCGGTCATCCGATCTTTATCATTCCTTCAGCAAATCAATAAACAATTTTGAGTACTAGATATCTCTAGAAAGTACGAATCATCTATCATCAAAACTGTAGGAGATATGACGTTTTTTCCAAATTGCGGGGGCGTGAGGGGGCGTGGCAAAAATTGAAAATAAACTTGATCTGCGTGCAGACAATGGGAGTCTACATTTCAAATTTGGTTGCTCTAGCTCTTCTAGTCTCTGAGATCTAGGTGTTCATACAGACAGACGGACGGACGGACGGACGGACAGACGGACAGACGGACATGGCTATATCGAGTCGGCTGTTGATGCTGACCAAGAATATATATACTTTATATGGTCGGAAATGATTCCTTCTGGCTGTTACATACATTTGCACGACTTTAGTATACCCTTTTACTCTACGAGTAACGGGTATAAAAATGTGTGTCGTTAACACTCACGAGACTTTGATGTGAAACATGATGACAAGCTCCCTCAATGGCATCTAAATCAGCAATGGCAAGAAGAAAACTAACAATCGGCCCCTGCGGGCTATGATTTAGATTGAGCTGTGTATCGTATTTGGTTGAAACATGCATCGCTTTTGATTTAGAACATTGCTGCATCAATGCTTATTCGCCAGAAGCCCCATAGAACGTGGATCAGGTCCAATAATTTTAGTTTGGATCTACTTTCCGGGCGTGAGAATGCTTATCACTCACGAGGCTTTGATACTAAGTTAAAAGACTTAATTTCAAAATCATAAGCTCTCTCAATGTTATATATGTATAATCTAACTTGTGAAAAAGTTTTGTAAATTTCGCAAAGTTTTTGGACCGTTGGATCTATACATTTACGCGCTTGCAATTGCCATCTATCACATCTTAATGATTCCCAAAACGAAAAATCTAAGCTTAAATATTGATTTTGAAATTTTTGCGATTTTTTGAACAGTTCGGTCTACGCTTTCTATATTTACCCGTCTACTATTGCTGTCTATTAAGTCTTCATAATAATCTTTGGTCATATGCAAAATTGGCAAATTTCGCGATTCTTTTAACCATTCGATCTACACCTCTTACACCTACACCCGTCTACATTGCCATCCATAAAACCTTCATAATATTAGGTCATACGAAAAATTTGCAAATTTGGACCTGTTCAATCCACGCCTCTTATTTACTAACGCCTGCGCTTTCGTAAATGCTAAAATGAAAATTTTACAAATTTCGCGGATTTTGGTCTAAGCCTCTTATATACGCGTCTTCAATTGCCATCTATCCAACCTTCATAGTTATCTTAGGTCCTTTGAAAATTTTGCAAATTTCCCGATTTTCTTGACCATTTGTTCTTCTCCTTCTATTTACCTGCCGGCTTACTGTTCTTTATGAGAATCAAAACTCAAATGATAATTTTTGAAATTTCGCGATTTTCTTAACCATTTGTTCCACATCTTCTGTATTTACCCGTGCACTCTAGCCGCCCATAAAATCTTCATAAAAATCTGAAATTAAAGGCTTGTTCTGAGAAGAGCGGAAAATTTAGCACGCTAAATTGCACTTAATAAATTTAGCATCCTCATAAATTATTAGTGAGCCCATATATAAGCCAAAGAGACCAAAAACGGCCACTCTGGTGGTCAGCTGTTTTGTTTTGATTACAAACAAAAATTGAAAGTGGTTTTGTTTTGCCAAAAATAGTTTAATTAAGCTGCGCAACAGGAACACAGATATGTTTGTTGATAGAGGTAGCGGCATCAAATTCCGGTTCAGGGCGTTGGGCCGGTGCAGGTGCAGATCGAGGAGGAGGCCTACAAGTCAATTCTACAGATATCGGGCGGCTATCGTCTGTGCCGTCGACAAGATGTCGACGTAATCCGTAATCACATGTCTGGCATAATCCCGAACTACTACTTGAAGGATTATTTGGAAGTCTACCGTTCGGGCAACTTTAATCGTTTGGAGAAGATTGTACAAGAGATTGTCTCATCCGCCTACAGTGTGGGTCAGATGAAACTGTTTGTGGAGTACATAAGGCTTCATGCGGCCCTGACGGATGCCCAGATATGCGACAACATGGGGATGGGTAGTAGCACTTTTGATGCTTGATTCCAAGTTGGTTTAATATGCATTTCTTTGCAGTAATGTTGCTATCGTCTCCAGGACGACGACTCGGAGAATCTGGCATCATTTTGGCTCTCAAGTGAAACGCAATGCTAAAGATTGGAAAATATATTTTTAGTTTTCATACAAAATTGTTGTTTTATTTGCCGTAAATTCTAAATCCTCCCACGCCCACACCGCTCGGGCGGGCAATGCTGCCCACATCCATTTTCAGCTGGTCCGCATTGGGTTAATTTTTGACCTCCACCGAGGAGGAGCCGTGGCCATGGTCGACACAGTTTTCGCTGTGTTGGTGGTAAACTTGATGACCCGGTTGGGTATGGTCATCACCTGCTTTTTTGGCGCTAGGGTCCGTTGGCATTGGAGACGGTTTTCAGGGTACGTCCCTTGTTGGGCTGATTTGTGGCCCTTATCTTATCATTGATATCCCACAGACAAGGTCGCAACTCGATTGCCTTCACAAGCGCAATTTTTTCCTCGCGATTGAAACTCTCCGTCCGTTTCCTTTTGCGTTCAGGTTTCCTTTCCTCCATAGTCGTTTTCGTTGTCAAAATAATGTGTTGCTCAAATTTTCGCCATGCCATCAGCTGTTCATTCAATCCACCCACGACCCACACCGCTATCGATACGTCAACTATCGATAGGCCAATTGTCTATTTACAGAAACTAAATTCAGCCGCGGAAAGTTTCCTCCACTGTTTTTTTTATATGGAGTGCGTCATAAAATTTTATTTTCCGCGCTTCTCAGAACAGGCCTTTAATACACAATTGGAAAATATTGCAATATTTTTAGAACTTGCAAGGTACACCTTTCATTTGCTCGGTCTACAACTTCCATTTAACCGTATATATATTTTTTATAATAATCTAAGCTCAAGAATGCGAATTTTTGTAAATGTCGCCATTTTTATACATTTTTTATAGAAATACATATTTTGCATATTTATTGCATATTTGTTTGCATATTTTGCATATGCATATCAACTCAATCAACCTTCATTTAAAAAAGTGCATAAAATCCGATGTCTACTTATGATTATGATATATATACATGCATGGAGCGTGATTATTTGTCGAGATTAGCCTTAAGTTCTGCCGTCAGTTCATCTTTCAGTCGCATGTGTGCGCGCGCTCTAGGAGATGTAAGAACTATGCAAGCTTTTTGGTATCAAAATCCACCCAATCTTACCTCCTACTTTTTGGAAATGTTTTCACTAAAACTAGTTTTATGTGCCATACTATACTAGCGAATACACTAACGAACAGTAGCTAGTGCAATCGCCAGTGCCACTTACTTTTCCACTTTTTGTTTCAAGTTTTGGGACTAAAATCTAAATCTATCTAACTGAATCCATCTAAATGCATTTAATTTCATTTTAAGCAAAGGAATGAAATAAGCTATAAATATAAGAATATCCATGCACCTTACACAAAGATATCTATGTAGATACATTCGCATATTCAAATTCAGTGCACGATTTTACCTAGAGATTGAGTGTTACACTTTTGTGTATGTTACACAAATTCATTCAAATGCTGTGTCTGAGTTGAAACGTGACCACAACGTTTTGCAAATCGTTCCCTGCCCAACTCTGCCCACTTTTTTTCCATTGTTTATGGATGATATGTGATCTTTTGGCTCTGACGCCACAAACATGCCTCCCCCGGTCACGTTTCCAGAGTGGAAAATTTTGAAAAAAAAAAAGAATTAAACAATTGCTGAGTCAACCGTTTAGAAGCAGCTGCTTTTGCTTGGAGCTTTTCCATTTGGTATAAAAGGCATTTGTCGATCGTCGTTTTGTAAATTTGGTTCAAGGTCGAGTGCCCATATGTGTGTGTATGTGTGTGTGTGTGTGTATGTACATACCTCCCCGCCTGTTAATTAAGGCGAAATACACAATTGGAAAGCAGAAAAGGGGGAAAAACAGAAAAAGAAAACAACAACAACAAAAAACAGTTGGTGCGACGGTAAACAGAAGCTAAAATTGCACATCTAATTTTGTAAAGGCATTTGCAGTGCAAATATACGCATTCATTCAACTTTACACACGACTACAGGGGTTATGGAACACAAAAGCTGCCATATAAGAAAATGGGAATTTGTTAAAACGACTCTGTATTTTCTATATATAATTAAGGGCGGTTTCCACGCGAAATGAAAAACTCCATATCCGCCGCGCATTCGTTTTGTTTTACGCAAAGCAATAGCTGACGCGTATACCGGCCACGCGTGACATAAGACTACATAGACAAACAACAATTTCATATTCGTTCTCTCTTCTCTTTCTTTGCCAGGGATGGTTTTGTTGTTGCCGGCGTGTTGGCCCGTCTCGCCAAGCATCTGAAGCAACAACAACTTCAAATGTGTTCTCTCTTCTCGTTCTCTCCCAGCGAAGGCTTTGTTGTTGGCTACGTGCGCATCATACAGCAGTGTAGCACACACAAACACAAACAAAAATCGGGTTTCTCTTTCCCAGCAAACAATATGTGCGTTTTCTGACACTTTTTTATGTGCATTCACCGTCATAATGCGCACAAAAAAGAGTCCAGAATGAGCGTTTTTATTCTATGAAACCGTTCGCACTTAATGTGGAAGATTTCTGAGTCCAATCTGACACAAATATAAGTGCTTCCCAATGACTCTTCATAAAATACACATAAAAGTTACTTTTCTAGGCACTTGAAGGAGTACTGAAAGGCTGTTTCCAGACGCATATTGGAGTGCAGATCCGAAAATGCTCAGACATACATAAGTGCTTTTTATAAGCCCGTCCTTAGATGGCACTGAATATGCTCCGAATACCCTCAAATTTATGTGTTTACTCCAAAAACGCTCTTAAGCTCGGCCCTTTTCAGACACATAATTTGGAGCGCTCCGAACTTGGTTTGCTGGCTTCTATTTCTTGTGGTTGTTTTTGCTTAAATATATTTTCTTCATTTTTATTGGTAGTCCACGCGGACGTAAGCTACTGCTGGGCACCCCTGATATAAATAAAACTGCTGCGTTATTTTTTCGAGTCGCCGTTTTACATGTCGATTTCCACTCATTGCGAAAAAAGCTTACGTTATGTTCAACAAAATAACGTAGCTATAAGTGCTGTTAACGCCTCTTTTTTGCGGTGACATAAACAAAATGGGTTTCAATTCTAATTTGTGCTGGTAAGAGAAAGGACAAATTGAAAATGAGCGCTGCAAAAAAAGTTTCGGGCTGAAAGTGTCGCCTAATGGCTCTTTGTAGGGCGGGCAAGCTGAATATGATATAAGCGCCGTGAATGTGAAGAGCGAGGTGTGGGACTTGGCGGATAAGAAACACTCGGCCACCCGCCAAAAAAAACACCGGCGGACCGGAGCACGGTCTAGTCTGCACCTGTGTGGGTATTGGTGGCGGTGCACAGGACTTAAATCAGTAGAAGTCGTATTTTTTGAGATATCGGCTTGAAATTTGGAGTTAATATTCTAGTAAGCCCAAAGATTATGTTGGACATAAAAAAATGGGCGTGGCACTTTAGGGGGCGTAAAAATTTGAAAAAACTGCTTTTTTAAAGATACAAACCCCAATAAAAATATAAAAAAAATTTTTTCGAAACTATATAAACTATTATAATTTTTGAAAACTGAAAAATATTTTTTTTTAACTTTTGGAGACAATTTTTTTTTTTTTTGAAAATGTCCGATTTTGGTTATATGCTCATGCTTTTAGCTGTAATTTCGATGTTATAAGCTGAACAGCTGAAAATAAGGTTTTATATTGAAGATAATTGATTAGAAAAACAAAAAAACTTTGGTTTTTGTTTTTAAATGGTAACAATTCAAACTTCAAAGAAAAACTTTACTACATTTTTTATGCCAAGCTAGTCCGACTCCGAATTCGAGTCACAGCTGTCGTCACTGTATCCATCTTGTGATAAAAGTTGGGTCACATCTTCTGCCCTAATGCCCGCAAGTAGAGCTCTACAGTTTCAGCTAGGTATCGCTGAAAAGCTGATATATTGATCGGGCAACAGCTCGATATACACGTGAGAATTGTGCGAAACCTGATTATCAAATCAATATTTATTCGTGTGATTTTTGCAGTCGTTTCAGCGTCAGAGAAAAATCTTCTTGCGGTATTGCCGTCGTTGGTATTACCTGCCTTTTGCTTGGGCAGTCTTAAAGCAGTCTTATATTTCCGATTTTCGTGCGGCTAGCTTTGCCTTATTCTCTTCGCCAGACACATACCAAGTCTTTATGTCAATTCTATACGAAATGTGCAGCAAACATTCCATAAATCGAATCCACGCATGTAGGGGTGAGAGACCAAAGGCAAGCATTTCAATGTCGACTTTCTCTAAGGCAGCTAAAGAGTTCATCTTTGGTGTAGCTCCGCATATATAACACACTTGTGATGATGTATATGTCGACAGTGCATTGCAGACTTTTCCGTCGATCATGCAGAAGACAAGTGTTGGTTTAATATTAAATTTCAAATCCTTCGACTTAATAAAAGTGGGAATCAAAAAAAAAAAATATCAAACCATCTGACATATCCTCTGTAGTTTTTTGTTTGTATTGGCTCTGTTCAGCCTCATCGCATCCCCATTTTATTATTATGTGTACATCGTCTAGTGGAAACAGTGACTCAAAAATGTCTTCTTGAGCACTTATCAACCGTTTTACGGTATGATCAATAAGGGATTGTAAACTTATTTCAGCATAAGATTCTGTTACTTTAATACCAGTAGGATAGCATAACATTTGATAATTCATTAATCAATTTAGCTGAATCCCTTTTTCCTTCCGCCCGCAAAGCTTGTTCTGCGGCTGCCAGCAATTGATCATCATCCATCGTTGACAACAAATCTTGGCTTTTCCTTTGTTGCGTTTTAGGACAACACTCAGAAAATGCTTTTTGTGCCCTCCCTCTTTTACTTGAGATGGAAGCAATGACATCAATGCGATAGTCTTCGGCATTTAATGTGACCTGAAGCCAACTTGCATTATGAGTAAGAAATCTGGCTTTATCTCTCCCAGATTTGTCAAATCTGTTTTGAAACTCAAAAGACAGTTTAGTCATGTGTAATTTCAATTTGGAGTGACCAATGTCATTGCCAAACACCATCACTGCGTGCTTTACAAGTGCGTCTCGCTTAGCGGTTTTTATGTTCTTTGACCAAACCTCGAAAAATGCAGCACGGCTAGTTTCACTCATTTCTAAATTGAAGGTCTTTGGGCAAAATATGGGCAAGATTTTATTTTTGATTCTGAATAAGAATGAATGCCTGCGAATGATGTATGTTCTGGTTGGATAGAATATGATAGAATAATGTAAGTTTTTTTTCCACCAAAAAAAGGAAATATGAAAAAATACACTTACTTTTTGGCATTGTTTTCAAAAACAGTTGAACATTTCTAAAAGTGCTGCTTAAAGTTCATCGACTTCAAAAATAGTTTAACTTTTGCACTGTGCGGTGTGCCCAACATAATTTGAGGTCCCCTGACACCATCTATATGGTCTATGTCTTCGATCACAGCTACCAGACCAAGAGCCGACAGTGCTCAATGATCGAGATAGTGAAACGACCACAAACCAAATGGCCTCTCCCAGTTCAGAGGATAGCGAACTGCTGGCTTTCTATCAAGCGGTGAGTCCAGCGAATAGTGCAGCCACATTTTGTAAGTTCGCGGGCTCATTTAACAGCGCCAGAGCAGCTTAATGTTTGTTTGAAACGTTTATCGTGATAATAGCAGCGACTTAGCGGACTCTGTTAAGAATCTGCGGAATAACCACTTTTTCATGAAAAATATAGCAAATAATAACAAACATTATTAAATGAAAATGGCTTTAATGTTTTTCAAAATATTCTCCATTTAAAATTTATGCACTTTTGCATTCGTTTAAACCAATTTTCGAAGCACTTTTTCCAATCCGATTGAGTGCTCCTTCCATAACATGGGTTTTAAACGTATCAACAGCTTCGTACGGCGTAGAAAAACGTTTACCACGCAGTTTATTTTTAATGCTTGGGAATAAAACGAAATCTTTGGGTGCTAAATCAGGGCTTTACAGGCGGATGACCCATCAATTCAACGTTTTGGACGGTCAAAAAGCCGCCTGTGTGACGTGTGATGTGTGAGAGAGCTCATGATGGAGAAGGACTTTGCAAATTTCTCCGAAGACTTCCGTCAAACAAATGGGCCACTCAGAATTGATCGTGCTAACAGTGGCCCTTAGACCGATTCGGCCAAAGAAACAGGCCGACTTCCCTGGTTCATTCGGGCGTAACGCAATCTCCAGCAATATGATCAAAACGATGGCAATTGAATTAACAGATTTCGGCTACAGCATCATCACGAATCTGCCTAGCAGATTTAGCGTCAGACTTAACGCAAATGATACTGGCTACGGGCAAGGTGTCCTCACGTTGAATACGCAAGAGCTTCAAACGCAGCTCGTCCAACCGATACGGTCTCCAGAAAATACGGACATCATTGTAGGCAACGTCACTCAATTCTTCGCGTCGGCCATCAGGGGCTGCTACCACTGTCCGACCCAACTCAGCCACAGACAATTCGAGTACCTTTATGTTCTCACGGGCGTCATTCAGCTCGGTCACTAATGCCATCTTCCCCACCGTTCATTGTGCGAAGACGTTGACTATTTCATCAGCGTTTCGATTAACGTCATTGCGACGCGGCGTGACTTGGGAAGCAACTCTTCAAAACAATCGTGTACAGTCTCCAACCGGATGGTTTACTCCTCCAACGACTGACATTACGGTTTTTGCCAGAGAACAGAGTTGATGTACCACGGGGACTTGCCTATTTCGGTCTTTCGGCATAACGGATTGGTCTAGCGGATTGGATTTACCCCACACCTGAAATCAAACCGGTTCCGATACGTACACAGAGAAAACAAAATTGGCTGCACGGCGCGTGTAGAAACGTCAAAGCTAAACGAAACGGTTTGTGCCCTGCTAAATTGCACACGCAAAATGTAGAATGTAGAAAGCTACACGTAACGTGTAGGATTTCAATATCTAAACGTCGCGTGTAGAAAAACTAAATGCTGCGTGGGCAAATGCAAAATCTACACGACATAAGAAAATCAGCTTATTTCCAAATAACAAATACATGCTCGGGTGTAAATTCTAAACGAACGAAAGATGTAGCTCTAAATCAGTACTAAATTCTTACATTTTTCGTTTAGAAAACTGATCTCCACATGCGACGTGTAGGTTTTCTACACAAACGTTTAGAACTACAAATGCTAAATGCTACATGTTGGACATCTACACGAAACGTGTGCAAATTTCAGTCCCGTATATAAATGATCAGAGCACTGAATTCGAGCTTAAGAATTGCAAGAATTAAGAATGCACAAAAATTAATAATTACTTCTAAGCGTCAGTATTACCACAGCAAATTTAATTACGCAACCTCCAATAGACAAACATGGAACAATTTAAAGAATTTGGGAGTTGGTAAACCTTTGTCCTCCACAAGAATAAATGTTGACCCTGATGAACTAAACAGGAAGTTTGTGCACTCACCAGTACCTGAAATTATGTGTAATATGTACCTGAACAGTCTTTCTATAAAGAATGTGATAATAATTTTAGCTTTTTCTGCGTCAGTCAGTGTGATGTCCTGGAATCTATCCTTTTAATTAAGTCGAATGCTACTGGACTGGATGACATTAACCCTAAGTTCGTAAAAATAATTCTCCCTAAAATTTTGACCTACTCAACTTATATTTTTAATACCGGCTTAGCCACCTTGAAATTTCCGAACTCCTGGAAATTAGTTTTGCCAAAATCTACTAATGAGTACAGACCAATATCTATACTTCCGTACTTATCTAAAATACTTGAACATCTGATGGCGAAACAAATTAACGAATTCATGACTTCACATAATCTTTTCAATAACAATCAGCCAGGTTTTAAAAAGAAAAGAAGCTGCACCACGGCAATTTTTAAAAATAACGGAAGACATTCGAAAACAAATTGACAATGGAAATATATCATCATTATTGACACTACTAGATTACAGTAAAACATTCGACACAGTTAACCACGATGTATTATGCACCAAACTAAATCGAATGTATATGTTGTCAAACACCGCTGTTGACCTGCTACAATCTTATCTAAGTAATCGACAACAACTGGTAGCTACAAGTACGGCTTCCTCATCGCTATTGACCCTAAAACGTGGTGTACCCCAGGGATCGATTCTCGGGCCCTTACTATTTTCTGTTTATGTCAATGACCTGCCATCAGATTTGTCTAATTGTGAAGTTCATATGTACGCAGATGATGTTCAACTTTATGTTTCTCGTCTCATGTCGCAGTATAATGATTGTGTTCAAATATGTAATAGAGATCTATGTAAAGTTAATGACTGGGCAAATAAGAATGGCCTTGGCCTAAACCCAGTTAAGTCCAAGTGTATAGTTATAAGCATCGATTGCCATCATTGAAAATTAACAATTTACCAATACAGTATGTAGAGCGAGCGAGCAACCTAGGATTTACTTTTAATCAAACATTGGGCGTGTTCACCAGAAATATTGATCGCTGAGCAAGTATCAGAAAAAAATTATACATCGAAAAGGATCTGCTGAACGCAGTGCTACATTTTCCCCCTCACGCCTTAAGCGTTAGCACTTTTTCAGACGCGTTAGAAGGCGTTATTTGCAGTAGCGCTTGTCCTTTTTGGGCTGATTTCCGTGACCCAAAGAAGAAGAAAAAGTCGACTTGGATGCAATTCGTGGCCAATATGGAAGACCACGGTGTTTTTGGGCAAACTACTGACAAACTTGAAGCACTGGCCACGGAACCACCAAGTGGGAGTTTTTCAACGAAATGGAATCCATTCTAGGTAATGACCTGGCAGTAGTAGGTGAGGAGGAGAATATTGAGCAGCTATTGTCATGGGAAAACTTTGGGCTTGCTCCTACCTTAATCGACGGGCGTAACAGCAGCTCGATGGTAGAAGATGACGCTATCGCAGTTGAATCCAGCAGCGCTCCGTTGGAAGCGCAAATGAGCTGTCCCATCCGTAATAAACGGAAACGGAAGGGTGCTGTAGAAAATGAAAGTTACTACGCCAACAAAAAGGCTATTGAAGTGAAGTAGTCCCGTACTGAAGAGCTAAGCAATCTACGAGAGGTTCTGCAGGAGTCCAACAAGTTGCAAGCTGAGCTCTAAAAAGTATCTTTCAAAGCACCCCAATCAGACTTATAATAGTTATATTTAAGTTAATCTATAATGAGAACTAAATCTCTTAAAATGTTTCTTCACCAAATGTGCCGCTAAATAATAAAAATACATAAAAATATAAGTGACTAATTCGCTGAATTGATACATAAGTATAGAATTAGGTGCGTCAATCCAACAAGTCTTGCAATTTCCACGCAATATCCTTTAATAATACATGATTTATTTTTCTATGCACATATGTAGGTTAATACAAGAAATCATTTATGAAATTCCGTTTTCGCGATCCCTCTAGTGAGGCTGTCTGTTGAGGCTCATCTTCATCTCAGCGCGATGCTTCTGGTTCAGTACTTGGTACTTCAATTCCTCGCCATCCCATTCCTCAAATTCACCGTTGATTAAAATAAAATTATGAAGCATGCAACTGGCCATTACGATGTAATTGGCAAAGCAGGGCGACTTAATATCAAGATATTTAAGTCTTCGAAATGTTCCTTTTAATAATCCAAATGCGCCCTCAATAGCTGATCTTATGGAAGAAAATCTTTTTGCTTCAGTGAGCTGACCATTATCTCGAAAAGGTGTAAGCAGATGTACCCTAAGCGGATAAGCTGAATCACCTATCAAATGCATGTTGAAGGATACGAGCGGATGATTATACATCGTTATATGTTATACATGTTAAAGAAACCGTGTGCATTTCCCACTGGCTGCTTTATTGGGATATGGCAGCCGTCGATTGCACCTATTACACCTGAAATGCCTCGAGATTTCTCCCTAAATATGCCAGAAGTAGTTGCTTGTTGGGCACAACCGGGCCATTTAATATAGGTGGATGCTAATTCAGCGAGTATATGCACGATGTACCCAAAAATTTGGTGTCCAGAACTTTTGGCTATGTTGAATCGGTCACCTACAGCCAGAAACGACTCTTGTTTGGCCAAAAACCAAATTGTAAATAAGAGTTTTTTCTTAAGAACCACGTTGGCAATTGGCTCCTCAGTAGATGCAGCGCGTGTTGCTACTACTTGGAGAAGGGACTGAAATTATAAAATGAATTAGTCTTAGTATTTTTGTGTACAGTGGATTAAGTACCCCAAACGTAGTCCGATACATCCTGAAGTGCTCCTTAAATTGGTCCATTCGCTATTGACGTCTGTGCAAACTATTCCCCTCTACTAAGTCGATCAAGTCCTTGTCTAACGAGGGCGCAATAATATCCTCAAAAAACTCTAATCCAAAAAAACTCGTTCGACGGTAAAATGATTTTTAAAATATGTGCCAAACAAAGTGAGAAAAAATTACCATATTGGTATCGATAACAAGTCTATGGATAGACAACCACAGCTGGTGGTAGCAGGATCACTTCAAAGTAGCGTAATATTTCTTCGCTACTTGCTCCTGTATCATGATACGTCAAATTGGCTATCATGATACCGTATCACTCGAGTTCAGCAGGAAGATCATTTAAAACGTATACATGATCAGGGAGCAATTTATTCTGCTGAACAAGGCCATTTACTTGAAGTGATCATGTCACCGGATCATGTATATAATCGTACTCGCTTTGACCGGATATCAGACGTTTCAATAAATATATTTAACCTTCCATTACAATCTTGGATAAGACTAAAAGCATTAACACTTCTTCATAAGAAGTGAAATGTTGAAAATGTTAAGCTTCTGCGCATCTATAAGGACGTGCAACTTAGTGAGCTTACGACGATACAAGCTATCCAGCTCCGAAAAACATTTCTTCATTTTCGCTGTTCGCAGTTGGAATCAACTACCACATAGTTTGTATGTTTTCAATACAAGTACATCTTACTCAATACAAGTAACATATTAGATGCCTTGCCTCAGAGGCGCTGCGTAGCTCAGCCGTCTAAGGCGTCGTTCCAACCGTGTTTTTTTTAGTCCAAGGGCCCCGAGTTCAAATCACACCAGAGTAAGTAAGAAAAAAGAAATATAAATTTGTTTAATGTGATATTTTTTAGTACCAAACTTGGTGGGTTCGATGAGAAAACTAAACGCGGCGTGCAGAAAAGCTACACAAACGTAATGGGTTGAAAATCCCGGTCGAAACGTGTAGAAATCCTACATTTTCGTATAGGTTTTGCATACTTTTTTCTCTGTGTACCGAAACTTATATATCAATAAAAGGTTATGTTTTGGCTCTAATTTATTTCTGTAGTCGAGTACCGTACTGGTACCTGGAATTTTGGAAACTTTGTCGAGTGTTCGGATCTCCATTTAATTACAACTTCTTCATTTTGTAAAAGCTTTAAACGAATATACTCAACTATTTGATCTGGGACCCATATATATATATGTATATATGAATGGGTTTACACAAATTGGTTGGTTGTGTTCCTTGACATATAGAGCTTATAAAAGGACTTTTGTTCAGATAATTCAGACCGTTTTCCGACCTTGTGGATGAAGTGTACAAACTTTGGAACTCTGGAATTCCTACTTTGAAAAATCATAGTACAAATAATTTCGCATATTATCCTTACAAACCGAGTTTCTAGTCAATCGGATGAAAATTTAATTTTCCTTACAAATTTTCCCATCAATTTTCACAACCTGGAAACGGACTAACTATTTCGCATACTATCCTGACAAACCGTGTTGTATAGTTAGCCCAAATTTTTGCAGATCTGTGTTGAATGTGCATTATAATGTATGTCTGATACTATATATGTATCTATCTACCTATATCTTATATATTCCCACCAGCCAAATTGCTTTGGCGACGTGACAAAAATGGCCACATAACACATCTCTCCACACATGCCCCTTCTCAACTCTCACGTCGCTTTTATGTATTTGTACAATTGTGCGATGTGTATAACATTTTGCATCTTAATCGTAGCGATGCACAAAGTGTGGCAAGTAAAAATTTAATGAACTTTTTTTTGTTTTGTTTTTTTTGTAACATTTAAATGGAATCAAATTGAGTAAGCAAAGTTCAATATCAAATGATTGGGCATCAAGCGACAGTTCGAGGCATTGGCCGTGTTCAGCAGAACAACTTGCTCGCAATAATCATCCTACTGAACTCGAGTGATAAGGTATCATAAGAGTCATTGTATCACTCCAACAGCAAAAACAATTCGATGCATCATTTTTTTCTGATACCCTGAGCAGGGATCAATGGCCGTATTCTGCTGAACAACTTGCTCCCAAAATGCCAAGCATCAGGGTGCAATTGAACCTGCGTATTGAAGCCTAATGAAGCAGTACCATTACTAGCGAATTTCGAAATGTCACGTTACAGAAACCTAAAGCCATGCTCGTTCACAACAGGCAAATAACTATTGCCTACATGTTTCATTAAAATTCTGGCTAACTACTACAGTGATTGCAGCTATTGTACAGGACATGCTCCAATACGCCAACATCCATTTGAAATAGTTCGCTAATTTAACTTATTATCAGTCCATTTTTGATAGAACTTTCGAACTTGGAAGTGGTACGGGCGTGGCGTACCAGTCGTATGTGTGGGGGCTGGTGTGGGAGGTTGTGGGTTAGATCCCGCCTCGGACCATCTAACTAGAATAAACAGTGTTTGCTGTCTTGTACAAAAAAGCTTTTACACACGCCAATCACCTTCACCAGCTCACTGACGCCAGCTGTGAAGTAACTACGTCCATGTAATAGCAACTTTCTCTTGGAACTATTGCCGTTCGGATTCGGCGTTAAACTGTAGGTCCCTTTCTCTTGTGCGAAAAATGATAAGCACACACGCCAAGAGATTGAGAGAAGCTTGGCCCTGGCCCTCCTGGAGGTGCTGTTTGAGCAAATTTTACTTTACTTTTTCACTTGGAAGTACAAATTTTCGTAATACTTTTGCTCCTTGGTTTAATTTAATTTTTGAATTTGAGCTGCCGCCAACGATCGATAGTTTGACAGTTGTTATCGATTAAGCCAGGGGCTCGCCAACGCACAGTGGGCCAGAAATCTATTTTTATTCCCCTGCAAAGGGCATTATAATTTTGCCCTGAAGTTTGCAACGCACTGAAATATTCATTTCCGACCCCATAAACTATATATATTCTTGATCAGGGCGACGAGCTGAGCCGATTGAGCTTTGTCCGTTCGTCTGTCTGTCCGTCTGTCTGTTTCTACGCAAACTAATCTCTCAGTTTTAAAGCTATTGAGCAGAAATTGTGCACAGAGTCTTCTTTTTACTGCACGCTGCTAATATGTCGGAACCGACCGGATCGGATGACTATATCTTATAGCTGCCATAGGAACTATCGGTCGGAAAATGGGTCTTAGTGAGAAAAACTTTTTTGTTTTCAATGTTAGCGTCCTCAATCTCGGTCCATTATTAATATTATATGTATTCAAACAGATTTGGAAATTTTGGTCAAAATCGGATGACTATATCTTATAGCTGCCATAGGACCGATCGGTCGGAAAATGGGTCTTTGTGAAAAAAACCCTTTTTGTTTTCAAGTAAATCGTTCTTAAGGTCGGTGATTCTTAATATTAAACGCTTTCAAACTAATTTGAAAAAGTTGCTCGACATCGGGTGACTATATCTTATGGTTGCCATAGGACCAATCGGTCTGAAAATTAGTCTTAGTGATAAAAACTTTTCTGTTTTAAATTTTATTTTTCTTAAACTCGGCAATTGTTAATTTGATATGTTTTCAAAAAGATGCGCGAAATTTGGTCGAAATCAGATGTTTAGCTGTCGGGAAAATGGGTTTTAGTTAACAATTTTTTTTCACTTTACATATACGGCTCTCGCTCTTAGATCGACTACTCTTCGAAGAAGATGATTAAATTCCAACGGGGCAGCAATATGGTGGACATTAAAATCGTTACTGCAACAGGCCATCATGTTTATGCCTATAAGCCGGATGTGTTTAATCGCTATGTGAATGAGACTTGTGATATATCTAAGCTAGCTGTAGAGGCGTGCAGCTAATCCGTGTGACCACCGAGTCAGATGAGGAGCATGAGCCGGTACTGCCCACAGCTGGGACTGCATCACATTGGCCACCAGCTAGGTGACTTGCAATTAGCATATTATTAATCAGACCCAATTCTAAAAGCTTTGTGGATGCATGTAACAACAATAATTAGCTAGTCCATTGTATTTTTCCTTTAATGAAAAGTTTCGGGTGTTTTTGGGAGGCTGGCGCCCAATTTAAAGAATTTTGTGGAATGCATGAGATTGCATATTTCGATAGCTATCGATAAAAATTGCACAAGGCTGCCATATTTTGGCAGTAAATACGGTCACTGGCAGCACTGATTTTTTTTGGTCGTAGAGTCCAAGGCGTATTTAATAAGGTGGCAGAAGCGTCGACGTCGCCCTCTTTGCTGTTGCCTTACGGTTTCGAAAAATTCATATGTGTGTGTGTATACATGTGCATGCGAGAACAAATTTCTTTGAGTTTATTACTCTCTTGCTCTCGCTCTCTTTCTCTTATTTTTCGTAAGGCAACGCGACGTCGACGCTGCTGCCACCTTATTAAATACGCCTTGGTAGAGTCTACGACCGGCCGGTCGACCAGTTTCAGGCAAAACATACCAAAAGAGGTCGCAGTGTAAACAGCGTATTAACAAGAATTGTTGAAAAATTTCATTAACATCAGTTTAATAGCTTAGGAGAAAACGTGTACCCCGACTTCAAACCTGTGTCCAAATGCTTTAAAAAAAAAAACAAAAATTTTGGTTGCAGTTTTTTTTTAATTTTGGGGTAGCTGGCCCACTGTGCAGTGGCAGGTTGCCACCACGCTAGTGAGTTGGCCTTTTTTTTTTTTTGCTTGCAGCCGCCTGGTCACACTTGCAAATTGAAATTTTTATGCTAGCAAACTTTTTAGTTGAAAATTCCAATAGTTCAAATACTCATAAACTTTATTGAAAATTGTAATTAATTTCTTAATTGGTTTTGTACATTTTGTGCTTGTAAATGTGTAAAAATGTACAAATTTGAATTTAGCGCGCTGCTGGCAGTGTGCCCGTGTCTGGCTGCCTAAGGTCACTTTAATCCAGAAAGTGTGTTTCGTTGAGGTCACACTGGCTGTTTGTAAGAAATTTCCCTTAAATTTCCCCTCACACACACAAGAGTCGTGCGCTTGTTTGCTTGCGTGTGTGTTATTTGCATCTCTGTGTGCGAGCAGGCAAATTGTCTGAAAATCAAGAAGAAATTCGCGGCGCCAAAAAAACCGAATTAATAGACGCAACACACAATTTGTAAATTGCCACACATTTTGCTTTGGAACACATCGAACCTTTGCCGTGGGATTTGGACACGGGAACCGCTGTGCGCGTTGTCTGAAGAAGAAGTAGCCGCCGACGACGACGACGACGGAGGAGGAGGGTGAGGAGGAGAGGCCACGCCATGAATTCCAAGCGCGTCAAGTACACAACTCTGGCCAGCAGCACTCCCAGCGACATGGGGGTGGTCAAGGAGGAGATTGTACCGGTGATCATACAGCACCATGAGGCTGAGGAGGTCGACGATGATGTGGACGATGGTGAGGAGGAGGGGGGCGAGACACAGTATACGTATGCGTATACCACCGAGGATGATGATACGGAAACGGCGGTGGTCACTCTCAGTGATCGTGAACACGACCTGGCATTGGCCAATGCCCAGGAGGTGATCATCGATGAGAATGGGCATGCGGTGACGCTGCAACAGCTGGTGGAGAATAGCACAGTCGAGGAGGTGGAGACCATAGAGCAGGGCGATGGCACACACACCATTTTGCATATAGTGCCCAATTTGCACCAGCAGCAGCAGCATCATCAACATCATCATCATCATCAGCAGCACGAGGACGAAGAAGAGGACGACGAAGAGCCGGAGGAGGAGGATGACGAGGAGCTGGAGCAGGATGAGCTGGAGGATGAAATTGTGGCCGTTGAGGAGCAGGAGGAGGAGCAAGAGGAGGGCGAAGAGGTGGACTCAATGGTTTTCGAGGGCACCATCGAACAGGATCCCCATGCACGCAACAAGACCTTCTATTGCCCCAATTGTGGCAATTGCTACAGTGCAGCCGGCTCCCTCAAGCTACATATGCGCGCCTGCCTCCGTCAACGCAACGAGGTCTCCGCCGAGGATCGCAAATGTAAAGTCTGTAGCAAAATCTTCAATTCGGTGGCCTATCTCAAGGAGCACATGATGCGTCACACTGGCGAACAACCGTTTCGCTGCACCCGCTGCTATCGCAAATTTGTGGATGAAACCAAATACAATACCCACATGGATTCGCACAAACATCAGGATAAGCTCGAGGCCGAGGCGGTGGCCTTGGCCGCCCAGCATGGCGGCAAGAAGGTGGTGGTCAAGGAGTTCAATTGCTCCTTTTGTACACAAAATTTTACGGTCGTCTTCGAGGTGGGCCAGGTGAAGCGTCGCTATGCCTGCGACTCGTGTCGTGACAAGTATTCGAATGCGGAGGCATTGCGTCAGCACAAGCAGCAGGTGGAGGAGAAGCGCGAGTTTAGCTGCGATCGTTGCGGCCGTAAATTTGTCTTTGAGGGATTCCTGCAGCGTCATTTACCCACCTGTGATGGGAGCATTAAACGTCGTCGGGATATGAAGTAGAGATGGCAGCAACGTGATGGCAAAGGGCGGACAAGGAAACGGCAGCAAGAGGAGGCGGAGGAGGAGGAGGAGCAGCAGCAGGAGCTGGAGCTGAAGGAGCCGTCTTTGCATTACGTTGTTATCAAACAGGAAATGGAATTGGAGGAGGAGGAGACGAAGAATGAGCAGCCACCGGCTTAGGCTAACTATATTTTGACTTTGGACTTGCTATTTTTCATTTAAAAACCAATCCTTTTTTTTTTTATATGAAAAATTTTAACATTTAAGAATTTGTTATCAGCCGGAGTAGAAGGAGAAGGAGAAGGAGGAGGAGTATCGAGTTGAACATCTTTGATGGACAATGTATAGCTTAACTTTAAAATACAAAACAAAACACACACACACACACACACACACACACATACTTAATGCTAAATGTGTAATCCCTCCCCACATCCCCACAACCTTAAGGAATAAACTCGATGTTGGAATTCAATAAAAATAACAAATAACAAATACACAACCATAACAAAAACACAAACAAAACATCAACAATCAACAGCTGCCACTCCATTTGGTCGGGTTCGCTTTCTCTTTCCCTTTAAGGTAACTTTACACTTTTCCTGCTTCTCATTTTCAGTTCCAAGTCACTTGGGCGCCCATTTTTGGATCAAATTTGAACTTGGTTTTTTTTTAATACAATTGGCAACGCCCCCATTCCGCTTTGAAATCTCTGGTAACATTTGCCATGTGTGGAACCAGGGATAGAAGGTCAGCTATAAGAATTTTTCGAATTGAGTTGGTTTAACCAAGTTTTTTTCTAATTTTTCTAGAATTACTGAAGCAGATTTGATGGTATTTTGGGCGGGGACGAGATCTGTGAAGGAAGCAGAGATACACCAAACATGCTGGATAGAAGGAAGAAGAAACTCTGTCAGGGAAAGTAAACTAAGAAAAGATGTAGAATTGTACTCTATTGCTCCACGAAGTATGTAATTTAGAGGTGAAAGTAAGCTTTCTTGAGTAATTAGGACTCAGACTCAACACGAATCCGAAATCAAAAAAATTCTACCTATGATAGTTTCGCCAGGTGATACTGTTCGACTAGTCGAACAACGGCGGTAGGTCACTATTCAGATAGGATGTATAAACACG
The DNA here is from genome assembly GCA_037044535.1 of Lordiphosa magnipectinata. Classification (NCBI taxonomy): domain Eukaryota; kingdom Metazoa; phylum Arthropoda; class Insecta; order Diptera; family Drosophilidae; genus Lordiphosa; species Lordiphosa magnipectinata. The sequence goes on from JBAMBO010001548.1 coordinate 363,594, forward strand.
ATTGCCACTTGAAAATATTGAATTACACCAAAAAAAATGTTTAAAAAGAGCCAACATAAGTCTTGAGATGTCTGAATACATATTGATCTGTAAGTCAAAATACTAAAATATCAACTTCATCTTATCAAAATGACTTATACGAGTATACATAAAGCAATAACTCTTCCTATCTGTAAAAAAAAATGTCCACTTTACGACCACGCACTTTGTAAACATATCGTTAAGGGCCGATTTCTCATCTTCTATATACACACCTGATCATATTAATAGGTACACACCGGAATTTTTTAATTATAGATGGTTTTTTTCGTACTTTTAGTGTTGACAACTTTTTAATTTTTGCTTTTTTGTTGTTGTCAATGTCTGGCCACACTGTGACAAAGAGTTGAAAGAGGGGCTGCCCCGTATATCTAAGCTTTTCTATAAATTGAGAGTCCACCACACATTTCGCCTGATCATAATAATAGGTACAGTCTCCGTTTCTCACAAGTATCAAGTGAACAATTTTGTAATCAGTGATCTTTTGGTAACTAAAGGTAAATTAAGTATAGCTCCTGTCAATACAAAGAATTAAATAATTATTTTTTTCAGAAAGAACTAAAGAAGAAGCTCGATTGGTTCTTAGTCTGAGAAAAGAAGGCAAATCTTTACGAGCCATCGCCAAATTAATGAACAGGTCTCATAATTTTGTTAAAAATGCATTAGAAAGAAAACGAAGACAGGAAACCCGTGGAAGGCCACAAAAAACAACAGAAACCCTTGACCACTACATAGTAACTTTAAGCAAAAAGGACCCATTTCAGTCATCGAAGGCTATTGCAGCCGAAATTGGGAATTCAGTTAATGCTCCAACTATCCAAAGACGACGACTACAAGATGCCAACCTACCAGGAAGAATTGCCAGAAAAGTCCCACTTATGCGCAAAAAAAATATCACCATGAGGCAAACTTTTGCAAGGGACCACAAAGACTGGGTAGGATGCACCGGGGAGAGAAAAGATTAATTTGTTTGGGAATGACTGTGAAAGGAATGTTCGACGCCCTAATGGAAAGGAATTCCATCCACGGTTTACAAAAAAAACAGTCAAAACATGGAGGTGGCAATATAATGGTATGGGGTTGCTTCTCCTGGTACGGCGTAGGTTCAATTTATCAGACTACGAACAAAATGAATGCTGAAGAGTACAAATCCATATTGGAAATAGTTATGGTACCGTATGCTGAGGAAAATATGCCATTACGTTGGGTATTTCAGCAAGATAATGATCCTAAACACTCATCAAGGCTGTTATCCAAATTTTTCGAGCACCAAAAAGTTGACGTTCTGAAGTGACCAAGCCAATCCCCCGACCTTAAAACTTTTGGGAGACTTAAAAAAGAAATTGGCAAAGCATTCATTTTCAAATAAACAAAAATTATGGGAAGGTGTCCAAAAACTGTGGTATGAGACACCAGTAGAGACCTGCCAGGCTCTTATTAAAAGTATGCCAAAAAAAATAGCAAAAGTGGCCAAAAATAGAGGTGGATACACTGGATACTAAGTTAGGAAATACTAATTTACCTAAAAAAAGAACACAAAATGGAAATTACAATTTTTTTTCTTACCAACACATGAAGTGTACCTATTATTATGATCACACTGAAAACGTATCTGAAACACAAAATGATCTCTTTTATGTTATATTATTATTCTATTTTACTATTAAGTTTATTTTATTAAAAACAAATAGTTTAAGAACCAATGAGAACAAATTTTAAGTTTGAAACAATGAATAAAATTGTTACCTTAAAGTCAAAATGATGTGTGCACCTATTAATATGATCAGGTGTGTAGCTGCTATTTGCCAGATAAACTTAGAATTTACTCTGTTACTTGTTAGTTTATGTGACAGTTAGGGCTTTGTAAAAGATGTAAAATCGGCCCTTAAAGGTAATAATTGCTTCCTGGAAAATACGGAAAACACACTTCTGCTTTTATTCCTTATTGCCACAGATTTCATAACATTATAAGAACTGAACAGTCAATATTTTCTTTGTTTACATACATAAATCATACGCATAAGATCAGTTACTTTTCTATATTTCTATGTATTTTACAGACCAGCCATAATGTGGCTCTGTATTCGTATTCAGCTCCTTGCAAATCAAATTCGAGTTTTGCAACAATTTGCCGAACCAGCACCAAGTAAAACTCACGCATCGTTTTCCTTACTTATAAAATGGTGGATTTCCTTATACACTTGATATCCATATACTGTGACTAAGTTCCAATTATATCTATAAGAGTGTGCAACAAAGTTATTGAGAATTACACTATGCAACAATTTTCAGAATATTGAAGGGTTGGTGGCGATTATATAACACGAATCTGTTTTCGAAAATGGTCCATCCCGTTTAGATTTCGGTAATTTGGAATTAAAGTGGCTTAGAATGACTATTTTCAACTTTTTTAGGGGCGTTTTGTAAAGGAGCTAACTTTTGTTTTGACTCTCTTTAATAAAATGGTACGGTACCATTTCTTAGCTTTAAAATAAACTATGCCAAATAATTCTACGATTTTTTAAGCGAAGATATACCATTTACCTAATTATATCTGGTTTTACTTCGAAGAATTTTGGAATTTTTTTAATTTCTACGTCTTTTTCGGGCTCCATGCAAAAGAGCCAATTCCAATCAAAATGTGCCAGTGCACCAACAGGAAAAAAAAAAACACAATTTTTGGTGCAAAAACACCAAGTGTGGCAACCGTGTGTATAAATTCAGTTCCTATACACCAAATGTACTAATTTATTTATTTAGTTTATAGTTTAACAATGTTCTGTTTAACTTTAAGAAGGCCTACTTAGGAACGACAATAAATTATTTTTTATTACAAACAAGGATGAGTGAGTTGAGAAAGTATGATAATGCAAGTTATAGTTTAAACAAAGGTTTCGGAAGGGTTCGTGATGAGCGTAGTTTGCTAGGCAAGGCTGTAGACTTAGACTTATATTAGATAACAAAGCGATAGAGTCGATTACTCCTGACAGGAGTTTATGAATAAAAAGGACACCATGGCAAGTTCTGCGGTTCTTAAGAGAAGGCAGGTTGATTAAGCGTAATCTGTCCTCGTAAGGAGGAAGATGTGTGGAAGGATCCCAGTTTAAGATTCGGAGAGCGAAAATTAAGAACTGCTTCTGAACCGATTGCAGTTGATCTTGATATTTTTGATAGTATGGAGACCAGATACACGACCCATATTCAAGGATTGGTCTTGCCAGGGAAACATACAGTTGCTTAGTGACGTAGGGGTCATTAAATTCCTTGGACCAGCGATGCCCAGCCGTATGCTCTTTGGGTACGTTTTGTTATTGTAGTTGCACGGAACATAGGAAATCAATGATCGTATACATGCAGGGCGCGAGGCATACGAAACGACATACATGCTAACGATTTCGTGTGTATGCGACGCGTAGAACAAAAACCGGTTTTGTTCCCTTCTTTGATTGGTGTTTGCGAGAGCAAGCAAACTGACCAACAACAATTTCATTATTGGTATTGGTGCTTATCTTTGTGAGTATTGGTGAGTGCTCTGTCGTTTGCTGCTTTTGGGCATGCCTGCCTTGGAACATCGTTTAACGAACCCGAGAACTCCCATTGCCTTGTTTGCGATGACCGCTATATGACTATTAAAACATAACTTGGGTACAAATTGTACACCCAAATCATCCACTTTATCAATTCGTTCCAATGGGAATCAAACTTATATGGTTGAATACGACTAAAGGTCATACATTTACACTTGCTGAGATTAAGAGGAAGCCTATTCACTGAGCACCAGGTGTGAAGAGAGCTTAAATCGGATTGGAGGAGCAAAGGAGACGCCGGGTCATTATACGACAATCAAAGTTTTAGATCATCGGCATACATTAATGCATGCGAATGGGATAAAACCTGTGGGATATCGTTAATTAGTAGTTTGGGGAACCCCAGATAGTACATTAATGGAGCTGGAAAATATAGATTTGAAACGAACTCGTTGAGATCGATCGCTTAGATATGACTTGATCCAGTTGAGGAGGAGTGGAGGGAAGCCGAGCAAACTCAATTTATGTACTAAAAGCTCATGATTTACGGAGTCAAAAGCCTTGCTGAAATCAGTATAAACTACATGAGTTTGCCGCTTATGGACAAATCCATTGTTTACCAGAGTTGTAAATTCCCGTAAATTCGTAAATATAGAGCGATTCTTCATGAAACCATGCTGAGATTTGGATATTACCGAGCGACAAAAATGTTGTAGTTGGGAAGTCAGGATTTTTTCAAGAAGCTTTGGAATGTCCGATAGTTTCGATACACACAGAAATAATGTAGGATTCCTTCCAAAGACTGGGGAAATCTCCCAGTTGAAAAGTTTTGCAAGCGGCGAAATGTACTAATACTTTGCACAAACATGTAAGTTTTCTTGTTTAAATTGAAGGGGCTCGTCAAAATTGTGTGGAAAGCTTAAAGACGTTACCATTGAAAACAAAAAAGTTTTTATCACTAGAACTACTTTTTCAACCGATCGTTCCTATGGCAGCTATATGCTATTTGTATTTGTACCAAAAGGCTTCTTGCAAAGTTTTTCGGAACATATGTAGGCCGTTAAGCGAGGTATTGGTGTACTTGATCCAGGTTTTACAGGTTTCTTTCCGTATTACAATGTCTTCGGAATCCTCTTTATCTGTCATAGTCGGAAAATTTGTTTCAAATTGAACATTCCAACTCTCGTTTTAACAATAAGCATTACTTTTGCTACCGATTTGTTGTGCTGGAAGTAGTTTCTTAATCCTAGGTCGTATGCCGAGCCAGGCATCACTTTAGATTATCGACTATCTGGCATTCTGATGGCTTTTTGAATGTCTTTAAAGTGAAAGCGAAGGGTATACATTAACAGAAATGGTAGTTCACTTTCAATTTCAACTGAAAATGATTCAAAGACAGACACAACTGTTACAAGAACCTGCAGGTTCTATCTTCAGTTAACTTTGCCCATCGACTACAAATCAGCAGCTTCCTTTTAATGCCAAGTTGACAGTATCCTTTGGTGCAAGTCTGTGTACAAATTTGGCAGAATTCTGTCCAACGCCATTCATTTTCAATCTTTTGTTATTTTCCAGCTTAAATTTTGCCCCCCGTCTCTTTGAATTCTCAACCAATTCAGACATATAATTGAGTTAGGCAAAGTTCTATAAACAGAAAATAAAATAAAATTGTGTTCACAATATGCAATTAACTAATGAAAGCAGCAACCGCTGCTGCAGCAGCGCGTTTCCCTTTGCTCGCCTAGTTTTTTATGACAAGAGCTTGAGATGGGCACGTTTGGCATACGATTTCCAATCGGTATGTGCATAGAATTCCTTGAAAATGGGCGTAACCAAAGTGTCCTCAGGCAGGGTCTTGAACACGGGCTCACCATACCAGGTGCCCACCTAAAAGAAAAATGCATACACAAAGTTTAGTCTCGTTACACAATTGCAAATTTTGAGCTCACCTCCCAGCCGGGCACATTCTTCATGAGGTCAGCCTCCTCATCCCGATTGCGACGCAATTGACGCAAAAATTCACGATCCCTTTCGGCTATCAAAATGGGAAAGATGACATTCTGAGCGGAGCGCATCTCAATTTCATCCCGTTTGACCTTCTTGGCTGTCAGATAATAGACGCCCAGACCGACAGTGGTAACCACCACATAGGTGCCAATCATGGTGAAGCCTAGTTAAGAGAGTGGGTTGTTTGATTTAGCTTGCTTACACAGGGACACACACTACTCACCTGTAAAATAACTCTTGGGCGGTACACGCATAAAGGGAATCTTTTTGTAGCCACCGGGCGGAGGCAGATCCTGCTTGGGGGGCACATGTCGCAGGGCCGTGGCCATGTTGACTGCTGTAAATGATAGCTGGGATATTGAATCAGCCTTGGCAAGGTATATTTGAAAACTTACACTGCTTGAAAGGGACAAAAAACTTACAAATTGCCTTTAAAAAAAAAAATTCACAATGCTTTTTGCATAACACGGCCAGAGCAGTGTGACCGCAGGCAGGACAGTCAGAAAATATAAAAACCACTTAAAGATTAGTGTGACCGTATATGAAAAAGCGAACGTTGGTGTTTGAATTCGAACTAGCAGGATTGGGGCTTAACCAAAACTGAATGCCAATCACAACCAAATATGGCCAAAGGAATGTGTTTTTGGCCGTTTTGGCTTTTAGCGGCACTTCGCGCGCAGTATTTAAATATTTTCAATCGATAACATTTATAGTTGATCGATATCGAACAAAAAGCCAGCCCACTCAACAATTTTTATCGAAAGTCAAAGTAGTCAAATGTTTAATTTCATCCGTTTTCCATTACATTTTTATTTCTCTACACACACGCACACACACAAAAATACGGTGAAATTAATTTTATTTATGTAATTTGTATTTTATCATGTCTTTGTCACGTTATTTGAAAATACAAAGGCGTACCTTAGCCAGTGGAAGGATTTGGAATGGAAACCAATTTCTGTTGCGCAGAAAGCTACTGCCGATGGATGCCATAAAAGCAGAAGCTGAGGCTCAGATCCTGCCAGTGGAACAACAAAAGCCGCCATTAAATGAGGTAAGTGTGCGCCAATTGTTTTGAATTCGCAATGTGGGTGTGTGTGTGTGTGTGGGTGCACTTAATGTTGCCTGCTGTGATGACACGACATTTAGTGAGAGAGCGAGACAAAGACCCGTTAGACTGCAGCTAGAAACAGTGGGATAAAAGAGCGCAAAAAAAAGCTACGAAAGTCATACACAATGGTTTTTTTTAAGATATTGTCCCCCAAATTTGGTTTATAAGCTTACTTTGAGCGCCTAGGGATGATTTCGAAAGATTTACTTAATTTAGACCAATATTTTATATAGGCGATTTGGCAGATTTGCTTTAACTTTGTTGTTTCCTATGCTACCGAGCTGATATTTGGTTTATAATCGTACTTTTAGCTTATAATACGTACGACTTACAAAATTGGGGTCGATTTGGACCATTATTTCATTGGCCAATTTGCACCAACTTTGTTGGTTTTCAGTTTGAACACGAATTTTAAGCTTCTTTAGCGGCTTATCGAATATGTTTCGATTCGGCACACTATTTCATATAGCTGCCATATAACCAATTCTGGCTGATTTGCACCACCTTTGTTAGTTTTAAGGCTATTGAACTAAAATTCGGTTCATAATACTATTTTTTGTTTTTAAAAGTGCAAATGCTTTACAATTTTTGAAAATGCTATTCATGGTCTTACTCAGATATAGCAAATGTAGGCTCAAAAGTTGCAAAATTCAAGCTCCAGCACAACTTTCATTGATGTAACCATATAACTCGTATATGGTTATCGTTTCCGAGTGCTTTTGGTCATACTTTGCAACCATACTAGGTAGAGTATTAGCTGCCATCTGATTTTGAAGCTGCGGGTTTGGTGTGAACGCATGCTACAGGTTTTCACAGCTTCGGCAATCAAGGATTTGTGTCAGAGCTGCTTTTGAGCATTAAGTTTTACTTGTACCGAAATAAATAACACAAGAAATTGATGATTTTTATGCTATTTGGTTTTCAGTGTACATTTTTTTGACACCTCACGCGTAATTCCTAACATGTGGCAACGCCAAAAATGCTCAGTAAGGTTTGGCAATTCACCATAAGTAAACTAGCACACGAACAGAGCTTGCAAATGATTGAATTTTAGTATCAAAATCAAAATTCGAAAAATTTTCTTCAGCGACAAAGCTAATTTTTGGCTCAATGCCGAACAACAGAATTGCCGAATTTGTTCTGAAGAACAGGCATAGGCATTTCTGACTCACTATTTGCATCATTGGACTGTACTTTTTCAACAATAATGAAAATGGCCGTGTTACAGTACGATGTTTACCGACTTTTTTTTGTCCAAATTGTAAGAATTGGACTTGGCTGACATGTGGTTTCAACAAGACGGTGCCACATGGCACGCAAAACCTTGAACCAATTGAGAGGCGATTTTGGTGAGCAATTAATTTCACGTTGTGAACCTGTCCATTGGTCGCCTAGATCATGTGATTTCACCCCATTAGACTATTTTTTGTGGAGCTATGTGAAATCTTTCGTTTACAGGGACAAGCCAGTCGCAATTGTAGCCCTGTAAGACAACAATACAGCTGTTATTGATAAGATACCGGCCGAAATGCTGGAAAAAGTATGCCAAAACTGGACCTTAGGCGTAGCCGCGTGCAACATTTACAGCAAATAATCTTTGAAAAGTAAATGGCTGGCATCAACGACCATCTAAATCAGGCATGCCCAACATCAGCATACGACTGAGCACTCACCAATACTCACAAAGATAAGCACCAATACCAAAAATTAAATTGTTGTTGGTCAGCATGCTTGCGCTCGCAAACACCAATCAAAGAAGAGAACAAAACCGGTTTTTGTTCTACGCGTCGTATACAAACGAAATCGTTAGCGTGTGTGTCGTTTTGTAAGCCTCGCGCCCTGCATGTACACGATCATTGATTTCCTATGTTTGGTGGAATTACAATAACAAGACGTACCCAAAGAGCATACGGCTGGGCATCGCTGATCTAAATCTAGACTTTACGTTTGCTCTGTCGAACCAAGTTCTGTTTGCAACTGCAACCGTCTTCGTCACGAACTCGAACCATCTTCGTCTCAAACTAAACCCTGTTTCACTCCCATCCATCAGCCATGATATGGTGCAACTGCGACAGGGCGAGGATCGAACCTGAGCGCCGTTGCAGCGCCGTAGCAGCGCAGCAAACAGAAGAGGGACTGCCCAAAGGTACTATCGACTTTGCTCTTATCTGTGCTGGCATTCATGTATTGCTCAACGCTTAAAAAGTTACCCTTTACTTTTCTGTTCAATGGTTATCACGACATTACAATGAAGTTCTAAGTATATGGGATGCAATTTTTTCAAAAGAGAATGGTCAGCCATGCTTCCATTTTCACTTTTGCGATTTCAAACCGATTTTTTGACTAAATTTGGACTCAAAATCATAAAATTTTTGAGAAATCGAAATGGGAGCATTGCTGGGTATCTCATTTTTCTATATCACAATCGAGATGTTTAGGTACTTTTCGGTTTCAAAAATATTGGTACTCAGTTACCGGTATACAAAAAATTAGAAATATCAGTTCCGGTTCTGAGCAGAGGTTGCAAAAATGGGTTCCCCGTTTGCCTTTGTGTCAGAAAATAGAACTCTTCTCCCAGCACATTGAATAGAGCTACCAAAACAACCTTTAACAGCCGTCACTGCTTCTCTTTGATTGTAAGAGGAGAGAAACAGTGTTGATTATTGTTGTTTTTCCTCTCAGGTCTGGCTGGGAACTTTTGGCAAAATTCACGCATTCAAAAGGTCTTCTTCGTTTGCATGCATCGGTGTGTAATGCTCGGCTAACAATATGAATATGAATGGATTTAAACAGCATTTATTTGGATTCAGCAAAGCAACCATCAAGAAAAGATGTCTTGGCGGTTCTTCTGCATAATACAAAAGGACACAAATACTCATTAAGGGACAGCTTAAACCGCACTGTCCTTTAAATTGATTATGTATTGAAATCAGGGCTTAATACCGGAACCGTTAACCGAAACAAACCGTTTCAAATCACGTACCGGAACCGGAACAGATACAAATTTTGTTTGAATACCGAAAACCGTTTACCGTTATTATTGGCACCGATAGCCACGGAACAAAACCGAAACGTTGGTACCGGTACTGTTTCGGTTTTAATACTCTGTACCAAAGGTACACAGAGTATATGAAGTTTGTGGGAAATTTTTTAACAGGGAGAAGGAATCATTTCTGACCCCTATAAAGTATATATATTCTTGATCAGCATCAACAGCCGAGTCGGTATAGCCATGTCTGTCCGTCCGTATGAACAAACCATAGCTCGTAAATAACTCTCAACCCTTTTTTCAGTTCGCTCTGCTCATGTCACTGACCGAAAAACCAAATACCAAACCAAAGGGGCCCGGGCTTCCCGCAATCGAATGTGTTTTGTTATCGCGCTCACTTTTAAGTCGCTGCACTGATCGGTCTGACAGCAACCGAATAACAGTCCCAACTCAGTCAATTGGTTTTAAATTGCGTGCTTCTCGAAGACCAAACTCTCAAAATGTTATTTGAAAAGGTTGTTTCGGTACCTCTTTTCAATGTGGTCGCACGAAAGCTGTCGTTTTTTGACAAAGGCAAACGGGTGACCGATTTTTGCGACCTCTGGAACAAACAGATCTCAGAGATGTTAAGAGGTAGAGGTTTGACAACCTCTGGTTTGAAACCATGAAAACATTCTTAACTTGTCAGCATCCTCCACAAAGTTCCCAGAATTGTATGAGATTTCAAAAGCTAGCGTGGAACGCCTATTCTCTGGCGAAAAAATTAATCAAGAATCCGCTAAGCAGTTGTACGGATTCAATCACATTGAATGCGATTATGTTACTGCGATCAAATCACGCATTCTTGTGATTCTTGAGATAGCATTCTCTGTGTTAGTTAAATAAGACATGAACGTATAGAATTCGAAGGTAAATGAGTATACATATAATCTTATAAGTTCTTACATATCAACTAAATAGTCTATAAATGTAATTTTACTTTAAATGTGAAACCATCCATTTTGAGTAGAATTTTGTATCGTTTTATTACACTGGAATAAAATAATTTAAAATTATTTCAGAATTTAATTTTTCCAATATTAAATAAAGTACGGTATAAGTACTACTTTACGATACGAATCCGGGTATCGTATCCAAACCGAAATCCGAAATTAATTGAAAACCGAAACAGAACCTTTTACCAACACATTCATTTCGGTGCGTACTGGAACCGGTACCGGAACCGAAATTTGTTTCGGGATTAAGCCCTGATTGAAATCATTTGGGCTTACCATGAAACCAAGAAAGAGTTGTACCGCGACAAAGAAAGGAATCTTATGGACTATTTAGAAGACATTTTTGATGTCATTTCAGAAAATTCAATTGAATTGATTCCTGATACTGCTTTTCAAAAACAGAGGTCCGATGACGAGGACTCTCTATCTCTCTATGAATAAATTTGAATAACCACTTTTAAGTTAAACTTTCTTTAATTTATTTTTAATTTTTTTGCCGGCCAACGAAGTTTTTCGCCAGCAAACAACTTTTGTGGAATGACTCGTTATGGAACATATACATATGTTCTTCGCTCACTTACTTCAAGACTGGCATAAATCAAAAAAAAAGTTTTTTGACTACGTGATGCAGAAATTTTCGCTGTATCATGTTCTATATGGTGTACAACAGAGAACGGATTCGTTCGATTACACATTATTCAACACCCGAATAAACAGGCTTCGCGCTCTATTCATCAAACACTTGCATACTCAACATGTTCGCAGCAGAGTTTTATTTGAACCAATTGATGGCAGTCTGATTATAATTATGTTCGACTTCATTCCAATCAGTTCGGCTGATTGTTCGTTAGGCTCAACGAGGATTGTTTAGAGATTGTTATGAAGAAGAAAGAGATGGAAAGAGTGAAACCTTTGTTCCACCGAACACATAAACGTCCGATCAAAAAACTCTAGCTGAACCGCTCGATGCGACTGCCGGTATGAGCTGAATACACTGAATTCTGTTCGATGAATAAATATGAACATACACGTTGGATCACATAACGCCGCTCGATGCGATTGCTTTGTGAGTTGAATATATTCAGTTCTGAGTCTTGTTGATTGATTAAATGTGAGTAAGAATTTTTGTGTATAAGCCAATCAAGAAAAAAGTGATTTTTGCAGTTCTCTGGTGTACAATTTTCATATTGATATCTTTTATACTTTCCATGTAAGATGAGAATATGTCGCATGTTTCATTTTCATGTTAAAATGTAAGAACGTCATATCTCAGTTCTTCGGCTTTCAGTTACAACATATTTTCAAATTTTTTGAATGAGCATTTTAGATTAGAGAAAATTAGATAATCCCGCCTTCCCTTGGTTAAATCCATTGAGAACTTTAAACACATAATCGAATTTTTTAAGCTAAGCCAGTCTTGAAGTAAGTGAGCGATATGCATATCCATGATTTGTAAAAATCCTTTAAAGCACAGCGATTACATTTGGTTCAAATTATGCAGAATTCCATGGGAACAAAGCTATCGTTAGGGTGAAAAATGCTAACGCCCAAGGATCACTTCATCTCACGGATCCTACCCTTTTAATTCTGGCACAGCATTTGATATTTTCTGGCACAGCAACCGTTTTTTAATTCAAAAACAACGTTTGGCATCTCAAAGTTTACTTTGCTGTAAAATTAAAATGAAAAAGGGGAAATTGAAATTTCATGTAGCAACTTTAAAGCCATGGCGGAGGTATTAAACCTTAAAATTTCGAATTTATTATTATTACGAAATTATTACGAATGTTTTGCTCATTGAGGAAAAGAACATTTAAAATGTTCAGTCTAATGTACATTCATATTGTTAGCGGAGCATTACACACCGATGCATGCATACGAAGAAGACATTTTGAATGCGTGAATTTTTTAAAAAAGTCCCAGCCAGACCTGAGAGGAAAAACAACAACAATAAACACTGTTTCTCTCCTCTCACAACCAAAGCAAACATCTGAATAATTTTAATAAACCGTCTGCACTAATTTTTGACGATATCTCAAGGACATGGCATACAAATAACACAACATTGGGCCAAATCAGTTTGTTTTGAACTAATCTATTACCTAAAAATTCACTAAAAATTCCCAACTTTAGGCCGCACCCCTTCTCTTATCGGTCTAGACCAGCGACGGTCACCAGTACCCGCTGGGGGGCGAACACATTTTGGTATTTACACATATACCAGCCGAACGCATGCCGAAGCTAAGAAGAAGAAAGCAAAAAGCCTTTCAGTCGCTGGCTAGCCTTTGGCACGATGAGAGAAGGGTAGATAGTACCTTTGCGCAGTCCCTCTTCTCTGTTTGCTGCGATGCTACGTCGTTGGATAAGCACTCGCCCCTCACCAAGGGGGAATTGTTACACCCGACCAGTGTACTTTTTAAATTGGTGCCTGGGGGACTTCGGTCTCCTGGGGGCGCCAGTCTGGGCTCACCACGCAGACTCACTGTATCGTATGCACTTTTCAGTACGTAAGAGATCAGATTTTGTATGCGATAAACTATATACGCTCTCTCGTTATCTCTCGCACTTATTCTCTCTCTCTCTCTGCTTATGCTTAGTTCTAGCGCACGCAACATTTTGAACAGAACATTTTGCATTTCGACTAACATGGGTCTGTTATTCGGTTGCAGGCAGCCCGATCAGTGCTGTGTGTTCAACCAGAGTCACTTAACAGTGAGCACGATTGAGGGAAGCCCTTACCCGTTTTTTTTTTTGTTCTTTCGGTCAGTGACGTGAGCTACGAGCTATGGTTCTGAGAATTAATCATTTTTTTTCGGTTTACGGTTTCATTTCTGGTTCTGATTTGAACTGTAAAATGCAACTATTGAGTTAATTCCACATTTTAGCTAAATTGTTTTAATTCTTTCTTATTAGTCAAAAAAATATAACAACAGCCCCCGCTCTCCCACTCTCTCACACTCACCTGACTTAACGCCGTGTCATACCAGCAGCAGTGTGGGTGGATAAGCGAAAAATCTCGAAATAGCGCGTAATTCTCAGCAAATTGAATCGAGTTTTTTTTTCTTTTTCTTTTTTTGTTATTGTGTGTTTGCTTGGCGGGTGAATTCAGTTGTCGCGCAGCTGCCGTGAAAGTAGGGAGAGAGAAGGAAACAATTTTTTTGCGCTTTGCCCAAAAAGAACATTTCCAAAAAAGAACAAGAAGTACAAAATTTCACAGCGGAAAATAAATTTTTTTCTGTGTGTGATTGTTTTTTGGTGTGTTGCAATTGCAAACAAATAAATTTGTTTTAAACAAATAAGGCGAAAAGTGTGTTTGTTTCTCTCAGCCATACAGAAGACCGCCTAGAATCATGGCCTTGTATCGCATTTCTGCACGAAAATTGGTCGAGGCACAGGTGAGTTACGAACTTAACTGTAAAGTGCGCAAGCCAGGCTCGGGGCAGAAACAAAAAAAAAAAAAGAAAAAAACTAACTTTACACGTCATGCCGCTGCCATGTGCTAACCGATTAGAAAAAAAAAACTTAAATGGGAAGATAGTAAAATCCTGCTCATCTGGTGACAGCTACATACAGACAGACATACGTACGTATGTACAGAGACGTGTGACATTTGTGTATTACATAATTCGTATTCATTTTGCTTTGGCTATTTTGGCTAAGCAAAATTTTCTTACGACTTTTTTTTTTCTTCTTTTGATTATAAAAATAAAATCGCGCTCTGCTGGCTGGCTGGCTACTGCTGCTGCTGCATACTTATTTCTTGTGTGAATGAACTGAAGCTGGACCAACTGTTTTATTTTTGGAATTTTTGATTTGAAGAAGAGCCCCAAAGACTCGGGCCTAAACCACGCGGCCTTAATCTTGTAATGTTACAACAACAACAACAAAACCAGCCTCATGCTAGCACCGCTCTTTGGCGCTTGCTTCTGGCTCGCTCTCGAACTCGCTCTCTCTGCCTGTGTGTAGCGTCGTTTCATTGCCAAAGCGTGTCACACACATGTGGTTGTTGTGGCCAAAAAAAAAAAAAAAGAGAGTATGCGTTGCTCTCTTAAGAGTGGCAAACCATAGCGAAATTGTCCGTCGAATGACCTTAAGCCAAACCACCCACTGGCTAAGACAAACACACGCACACATACATACATAGATTATGTAACGGCCAAAAAAAAAATCAATAAACAACAACCACAATCACACTGAGAGTTACATCTACACCCACTTCAGGACGAGCCTCCTTTTGTAAACTTCCTTTTGTGGGCTCGCTCTCTCTCTCTCTCGCTCGCTCTCTCTCTGTGTGTTGTGTGTGTCTGTTTTGGTTCTGTGTTAAATAATCGAAAGCTCAAATGTTATGTTATGCCCATGATATAACAACAAGGTGAGGCAGCTAACAATTGTTAAGTTAGTTCAAGTATGGCAGCCCTTCATTTGGCATAATGTACCGGTTTTTAATCTAAATTTGTCCCAGAAAACTATGTTTTATACTTTAAAAAAGTATGGCTGGCTGAGAAATTGTCAAAAACTCCATTTTGTTCTTGAATTGCCCTTGATTCTGCCGGAACTTAACCCTTAATACACTTCATTTAGCATAATGTTCCGGTTTTAACTTAAATTTGTTCGGGGAATCTTTTGTTTTATACTTTTGAGAGGTATGGCTAGCTGAAAAATTGCCAAAAACTCCTTTCTTTTGTTGGATTGCCTTTGATTCTGCCATAACTTAACTACTTAAAGCCCTTCATTTAGCAGAATATCCCAGTTTTAACTTAAATTTGTTCGGGGAATCTTTTGTTTTATACTTTTAAGAGGTATGGCTGGCTGAAAAATTGCCAAAAACTAATCTCTGTGGTTGATAAGCCCTTAATTCTGTCTAGTTTTAATATTTTAAACCCGTTTTTAAAGATAACGAACCTGGATTTAACTGAAAAGTTTATTTTTTTCGTACCCTTAAAGCCTGAAAACAGTTTTTTTGTACTTTTAAACTTATAGCTGGCTGAAAAATTGCTCAAAATTGTTACGGTTTTAACTTAAACTTGTCCCGGACATATTTTTTTATACTTTTAAGAGGTATGGCTGGCTGAAAAATTGCCAAAAACTGATTTTTTTTTTTTGATTGCCCTTGATTTCGCCCTAACGTAACCCTTAAAGACTTTCATTTAGAAAATTGTTCCGGTTTTAACTTAAATTTGTCCCAGAAAACTTATTTTTTATACTTTAAAAAAGTCTGGCTGGCTGAGAAATTGTCAAAAACTACTTTTTGTTCTTGAATTGCCCTTGATTACGCCGAAACTTAACCCTTTAAGCCCTTCATTTAGCATAATGTACGGGTTTTTACATAAATTTGTGCCAGATAGCCATTTTTTATACTTTTAAAAGGTATGACTGGCTGAAAAATTTGCCCAATTTGTTTGGTTAGCCCTTAATACTGTCTAGTTTTAACATTTTTAGCCCGTTTTTGAAAATAACTAGCATGGATTTTCTGGTTATGAACCGAATCGGGTTGAACCCGGAATTCCGACTTTTTTTAAACTGTAAACCGAACCTTAAACCAATTTATTTATTTAGAAAATTTATGAACCCAAACCTGTTCCGAACCTAAATTTTAGGTTCTGATCAAAAAAAGTTAAAGATATTCAGAAAACTTGCCAATTTGTGCAACCAACACTCGAAATCGTAACGAAAGTATAATTGATTTTTAATATAATTAACCGAAATCGATAATAAACTTTATTTTTTAGTTATTTGATTCCACTTTCAGAAGGTGACGAAAGTTATCTTCGCGATTTTGACGCTACCCAAACTGTTTCGAATAATAAAGCGATTGCCGACATCTTTAGAGCAGGGTTTTCCTAGCAGAGAGCGCGAAAATGTGACTGTGTCTCTCTCTAATACACAGTAATGCATGACTTCGGCAAGCATACGGTGTAAATTGGCGAGTATGTTCGTGCCCCAGGGGCTATCGCTGGGGAACTCTGCTTTAGAGTTCGACTATATCAAATATTTTAACAATTTTCACAGCGTATCAGTGTAAACAACTTAATGCTATTTCGCTAACTGTCATATCAGTACCATCGAATGAAGTCTCAGTTGATCGTGCCTTAAAATTTGTTTTGTCTGGTCAAATTGATACAGAAATTCTAAATATTATTTCGAAAATCAATTACATCAATTGAAATTCTATTAAATTTTGCGTAAAACTTGAGCCGAAACAAGGTTCGAACCAAAAACCTACAACCAAACATTTCCGAACATTAACCATTGTCAATTTTCGGCTCGAACCCGCGAATCGGAGCTCCAAAAAAATGTATTGCGTTTGCAGCCCTGCTTAAAAGTTCTTTTTTCTTACCCTCTAAACCGGAAAATTATTTAAAAAGTTACGACTGGCTGAATAATTGCCTAAAACCTACTCTCTGTGGTTGGTTAGCCCTTAATTCTGTCTAGTTTTACCATTTTAAGCCCAATCCAAAACATAATGAATACGAATTTTCACTTTAAAGTGGGTTTTTCGTACATTTAAAGAAACTGTCGTTTCGATAAAATGGCAAAACCCCCATTTCCTTCATAAAATTCCAACGAATCTTAACCCTTAGCCTAAAATTTGTATGGAAAGTTCGAAAAACATTATCAGCCAAATCGTATGAGGTCTTGTTCGTCTGATTCCGAATTCGATTGATTGGAATGGTTAAGAGTTGAGATTTATAAAAAAATTGATTCAATAATTCAGCTGAAACATTGTGCCATCAAGAAGATAAGTGGGCTACTATTTATATATTGGGAATAGCACATCATTATATTAAGCAAATATTTTCAACGATGAAAATGAGCTTTATTGTTTTTCAAAGCATAGTTCTCTATCGAGCCATGCTCCCAGTTTTCGCTTTCGCAAAAGTCATACGATTTCAAACCGGCTTTTATTTATGTATTATAGTTAAAACTAAAGCTACAAAGGGGGGGACAGCCATAGCTACTGTGGCTTTCGGCTGATTCTAATGATTTTTTACAGGTGAATTGAATCTTACAGGATATAAGGAAGAACTTAAGCTTAAAGTAACAGATTATAGATACATATATAGAATTGCAAAGAAATACAAATCTAGAGCAAGTGAATAATATTAGCATGATTTAAGGAAGCTGTTTATTATATCTAGAAGGTTTTTAGAAGATGCGATCTTCGTAAGGCGAGGAGGTTACGGTTTCGGTTGGAGTAGCTGTTCCAATTTGGCTTTGCAGTGAAATGCACTCGTTTACGGACGTGATCTATTGTGAGAGGTTCATTTGCTGTATGCAGAGGTGTGCAGTTGTTACTATTGTTGTTGTAAGAGCCAATATTCGTGGGTGAGTCTTGTATGTCCAAGTCGTAGGTCCTGCAAAAGTTTTACGAGTTCTTATTCTTGGTAGGCGACTGATTTCTGTCTGCTTGAGGTAGTGGTCGATATTAGTTTATTGCTCGGTATTTAAGGACTGGTACCAGAGTGAAGTGTGCTTTATTAGGCTGTATGTTATGTATCTATTAATACGTCTGTTTTATTAATGTTTGAGGATGTCGCTTGTGGTTGGTTTTGCGAATTTCTACCAAGACTTCCGTCAAACAAATGATCGTTTACCAGTCAGAATTGAACGTCCCACGTCGCTCAAGCGGAACGGTGGCCACATGAAACATTCGGCTGCAGAAACAGGCGACAATTTGCTTCGCAGTGCTTCGTGCGCGAACAGAATTTGTGGGATTTGACTCGTTTTGGAACACCCATACGGTCGAGTAATGTTTTGTTTCCGGCCTATGTCGCCTATATCGATCTTATAAACTTCTTTTGAAGCACCGAGACTGTATTTTTTCAGCATTTCTTTGCACCATTGTCAAATTATGTGGAATCCAACGCGAACGAACCTTTTTTACGGCAAGCTGTTCATGCAAAATCCTTACATATGTGCATTTCCACAGCTACGAACGTGACAATCGTACGAATTTTTTAGCCTTTAATATGAAGAATAACAAAGAAAAATTGTACGATAAATATCCGCATATTGGTGTTTGGATAGCATTTTGGCAGCACTATATTTAATGTAAAAGCTGAGAGTTCTAGACAGTAAGGTCCCAAAATACAGGCAGACAACAAGGCATTACGCAACGTGACATTTTACAGAAGTGCGTTATGTCTGCTTTCACAAAAGAGCAAAACTCTACTGCAATGCGTTCGAATTTTTCAATGCAACTAACTTTAATAAGATTTGCAATGATGTAGCCATATATTTATAGCTGATTCGCTCAAAAATAAATGTTGCTTTTTTGTTATATTTGACTCATTAGGATACGCAACGTGACATACGTTACGTGACAAGCCTTTCTCTAACGCCGTACTTCTGATGCTTTTTCATAAATTTACATATGTATCCTTTTGCGTAATCCATAAATAACATACAAATGTTGATTCAGGAACTTATATTAATATACATTAGATAAGTTAGCTGCATTTAATGAATAGATGTTTTCGGTTTTTGGTTGACCTTTCTGTGGAAATGCCCATATGCTGGTTTAACTAATGTGTAGGAATGCCTGAATCTCGCGGTATGTCACATGACGATCTGGCATTATCAGTTTACGCACAGCATCGATGTTTTCTCTCACAACAACCAATTTTGGACGATCTTCACGGAGTTCGACCACGATTGAATTCACTATTCCAGCGATATACAGTGGTTTTTGTTGGTGCTTCATCGCCATACAAAGAACTGAGTTTATCGACACACTCTTCTTGTCCAACGAATATGAAATTTTCTTCAAATTTAAAGCAAAATTGATTTTTTCAACTCACTGTAAACAACACAAATAGCGCTATTGTATCAAAATGTTGTGAGACTTTATTTTGGTATTACCAGATTTTACTTATGGACATAAGTGTTACCAGTTCTTGACATATAAATTGTACCCCACGTATCGTAGTCGGTTTTGGAAAGCGGGGGAACATTAACCAATTCCGATTCTGCTTGATTTCATCGAAATCGTAAACTTTGATTGGGTGCTGACAAATTTCAATCTAGGCCTATAAATGCAGCCTTGCTTACAGCTTTTCATTCAACCTTGCCTCACCCTCTTATGATTTTGGGGCAGTTTGCCAAAAGTAAAAAGAAGAAAAAAAAGAAGAAACACTCTCTGGCTGACGTATGGGGCGGTGGCCTCCTCCTAAAAATAACAACAACAATAACATTTTTTTTCATATTTTCCACCACGAACAACTTTTTTTTGCATACATTTTTGTTTTGTTTTTTTTTCTACGCTCTATCTAAAAAACAAACATGCAAAATATTTTTTATCACCTCTTTGCTAATACGTCATAATAATACGTGACGGCTGTTTACGTAACCGTAACTAACGGCCCTTTTGGTCAGAGAGAGAGAGAGCGAGACTCTCTTAACAGCTGATCTAGCTTATTGCATAAGTTTTATGGATCTGGCTTACAGAATTGGTTATATTGTGTGCCAAAGCTCAAGTGGTTAAACCACTTGAAATTCCTTCCTGCGCAGATAACACTTTCTCACATATTCTCCTCATCCAAATTCTTTATTGTTATATTTGACAAATTTCCAGACAACAGCAGGCACATGATCGTCGTGAGACCTAACCAAAGCAGCTGATAGTACAGCAAAAACAACAAAATAAAGGTGTTAATTCAATAAGTTTTTGATAATAATATTAACATACACAAATGTACATACAAATGTATATATATATTTACATTATTTCGCAATGCGCATTTGAAAGACCTTCGTGTGTCGTGGAAGAAAGAAGAAGAAGAAAGAATATTGTCAACACACATAAGAACCAGCTAATTAGCTAGAAGAAAAGAAAAGCTTTGGGCTTAGCTTTTGATTGACAAAGAGAGATAGATTGAGCGACTAATGATGATTGTCTCCGATTACAAAATGATTTAAGTGCTTGAAATGAGTCAGTTGAATGCATTTCTTAATCCCGGAATTCTCAACTCTTCAGACTTCAGAAACTTTCAGTTTAGTTCAGAGCTTCGCAAAAATTTTAATTATAATTATTAATTTTGGAGTCTAGAAAGTCGTTAATATTTCTTTTTACACCTTGTTTTGTTACTTTTTAATAGCAACTTACGACACAGTGAATAATTTTAAATTCCTAATTTACAGCTTTGTTGCTTAGTTAATAGGGGTGTTATTGCAGGTTCAGATTCGTCGTCTGTTCTGACTCTGACGCCACTTATCCCTCAGATTCCCGAAATTCCGCAGATCCGCTAAGCTTTCGTTTTTGAGTTTTCTTTGGTTTTTAGTTCAATTAACGTTAAGTTTTGATTGAGCTTTTGAGCTGTTTGGTATTCTTGATTGAAAAGTTAAAAACAAAAAACAAAATATATTATAATTTAATTTTTAAGCAATTGTGTGGCAATTGATTTGAGCTTTTGGTTTTTTCAAGGTTTGTTAAAAATTTAAATGATGATTGAAGTTTGATTCTGATGATTAAAGTATACTTAAATGCTGAAGTTTGATTGAAGTTTGATTCTGATGATTAAAGTATACTTAAATGTTTTCATTTAACATTAATAACACATTAAAAGGTATGACTGAACCAGTTTTGAACGTTTTCTGAATGATTGAGTGTATAAGTAGCATGATTGAAGCCTTTTCATGTTGTCAATAATCCCATTTTGTTGAATTTATTGATTGATGGCAAACATAAGTTGTTTCACTTAAATTTACATGATTGAAGCTTGATTGAACTATTAATTATTTGATTGAAGCAGAATTTAAGACCTAGAATGGCAAGAACTAATAATTGAAACTTAATTAACGATTGAACAGAATATCAAACATTTCAAGTTCGCTGATAGTAGCTTGATTGGATTAAAAATTTAGTGATTGAAGCTTATTTTAACACCTAGATGGAAAAGAGCTGATGATTCAAGCTTGATTAACGATTGAAAAGAAAATCAATCATTTTAGGTTCGCTGATTGTAGCTTGATTGAAATAAAAACTAAGTGATTGCTGCTTATTTTAACATAAGTTTGACTGGGCTTGATTGAAATAGTTTCTGATGATTAAAGTATACTGAAATGCTTTCATTTAGCATAACTTAAACATTAACAGCACACAAACGTTATGATTGAACCAGTTTTGAGCGTTTTCTAAATGATTGAGCATAAAAGTAGAATGATTGAAGTCTTTTCAAGTTGTTAAAAACTCTAAGGGCCGACTTCTCTTCTTCCAAATAGCTGCTATGTGTCAGATAAGCTCACAATTTACGTTTTATGTAGAAGATTAGAAATCGGCCCTAAGACAGGGTTAAATCCCATTTTGTTGAATTTATTGATTGATTGATAGCAGACATTAGTTTATTTCACTTAAATTAACATGATTGAAGCTTGATTGAATTATTAATGAATTGATTGAAGCAGATTTTAGGACCTAGAACAGCAAGAACTAATGATTGAAACTTAATTAACGATTGAACAGAATATCAAACATTTCAATTTCGCTGATTGTAGCTTGATTGAATTAAAAATTTAGTGATTGAAGCTTAATATAACACCTTAAAGGGTAATAATTGATGATTAAAGCTTGATTTACAATTGAAAAGAATTTCAAATATGTCATTTTCCATGATTGAAGCTGGATTGAATTATTTATCAAGGGATTGAAGCTTTATATAAACACCTAAAAGGGAAATAATTGATGATTAAAGCTTGATTAACGATTGTAAAGAATATTAGACATGTAATTTTCCATGATTGAAGCTTGATTGAATTATTTATTAATTGATTGAAGCTTAATATAACACCTAAAAGGGAAATAATGGATGATCAAAGCTTGATTTCCAATTGAAAAGAATTTCAAATATGTAATTTTCCATGATTGAAGCTAGATTGAATTATTTATTAATTGATTGAAACTTAATATAACACCTAAAAAGGACATAATTGAGAATTAAAGCTTGATTAACGATTGTAAAGAATATCAGACATGGATTTTTCCATGATTGAAGCTGGATTGAATTATTTATTAATTGATTGAAGCTTAATATAACACCTAAAAGCGACATAATTGAGGATTAAAGCTTGATTAACGATTGTAAAGAATATCAGACATGTCATTTTTTATGATTGAAGCTAGATTGAATTATTTATTAATTGATTGAAGCTTAATATAACACCTAAAAGGAACATAATTGAGAATTAAAGCTTGATTAACGACTGTCAAGAATATCAGACATGTAATTTTCCATGATTGAAGCTAGATTGAATTATTTATTAATTGATTGAAGCTTATTATAACATCCAAGAGGGCAAGAAATAATGATTGAAGCTTGATTAACGATTGAAAAGAATAAAAAACATTTGAATTTCTTTGTTTAAAGCTTGATTGAACTATTTATTATTTGATTGAAGCTTAATATAACACCTTAAAGGGAAAGAACTGATGATTGAAGCTTGATTTACAATTGAAAAGAATATTAAATATGTAATTTTCCATGATTGAAGCTAGATTGAATTATTTATTAATTGATTGAAACTTAATATAACACCTAAAAGGGACATAATTGAGAATTAAAGCTTGATTAACGATTGTAAAGAATATCAGACATGCAATTTTCCATGATTGAAGCTAGATTGAAGCTTATTATAACATCCAGGAGGGTAAGAAATAATGATTGAAGCTTGATTAACGATTGAAAAGAATAAAAAACATTTGAATTTCTTTGATTGAAGCTTGATTGAACTATTAATTATTTGCTTAAAGCTTGATATAACACTTAGAAGGGAAAGAACTGATGATTGAAGCTTGATTAACGATTGAATATGATATCAAACATTTTGTTCTCCCTGAATGAAACTGGATTGAATTATAAATTTATTGATTGAAGTTTCTTTTAACCCCAGGAACGGCTAGAGCTTATAATTAAAGCGTGATTAAAGTTGAGAAATAATATCAAACATATTAATTTCGCTGATTGAAGCTTGATTGATGCGTTTTTTTTACAACTAGAACGAAAAGTAAATGTAAAATTGGCTCAAACAGCACCTCCAGGAGGGCCAGGGACAAGCTTCTCTCAATCTCTTGGCGTGTGTGCTTATAATTTTTCGCACAATACAAAGGAACGAAAAGTACTGATGAATTAATACCAAAAAAAAAGAGTCCCATACTCAATTTCGATCAAAATATGCGGAATCGAAAGTGTCAAAAGTGATTTTCGGCATTTTAGCTTAAATTTCCATTTATTTTCATTCGACTGTCTTGATAACAAACCGTTTCAAGCGAATCCTCTTAACAGTTTCTGGAAAATAGAGCTTTTTTCAATTCCGATCCTTCAAATTCGGAAACTTAACGAATTAATCGTTGATTAAAGCTTATTGAAAGATCCAAAAGAAGTTGAATTTAAAAAATTTCAAAGGTATTCAATCTTATGAGTTATTGAAAAGGCATATTTGAAGCTTGATAGACACTTTCAAGTATTGATGGAACTTTTTTTATGCAATAGTTAACATACAGACGTGTTCCCATTAACACTTTCGCAAATCTTCTTTTGGATTGTGTCTAAATCGTTACAATGGCGCCAAGACTTTCTCACATACATTTCAATGATTGAAGTTGAATTTATGCCTTAATTAGTTGATTGAAGAGCTAGAATCTTTGATAATAAAAGTTTTTAATCTTAAAAGACCGTCCAAGTCCTTGATTGAAAACTTGATGGAACGTTAAATCACTTGATTGAAGCAAAAAAAACTTATTTAAAAGACAAAAAATACCAAGCAAGGTTCTAAAAGAGGTTCTAAAAGAAGCAGAAAGGCTGAAATCTTTGATAAAGAAAAGTTTTCATATTAAAACATAGTCCAAGACCCTGATTGAAACTTAATGGAAAGTTAAATCACTTGATTGAAAGACAAAAAATATCAAGCATGGGGTAACTGATGTTCTAAAAGAAGCTAAAAGGCTGGAATATTTGATAATTAAAAGTTTTTAATCTTAAAAGGTCGTCCAAGACCCTGATTGAAACTTGATGGAAAGTTAAATCACTTGATTGAAGCCAAAATAAACTTATTTAAAAGACAAAAAATATCAAGCAATGGGTAACTGAGGTTCTAAAAGAAGTAGAAAGGCTGAAATCTTTGTTAAAGAAAAGTTTTTAATCTTAAAAGATCAAAAGATCGTCCAAGACCCTGATTGAAACTTGATGAAAATGTGAATCACTTGATTGAAGCCAAAATAAACTTATTTAAGAGACATAAAATATCAAGCAAGGGGTAATTGAGGTTCTACAAGAAGCTGAAAGGCTGAAATCTTTGTTAAAGAAAAGCTTTCATCTTAAAAGATAGTCCAAGACCCTGATTGAAACTTAATTGAAGCCAAAATAAACTTAATTAAACTTAATAAAATACAAAAAAATATGAAGCAAGGAGTAACTACGGTTCTACAAACAAGCTGAAAGGTTGTTGTCATACATTTTTAAACTTGAGAGTTAGAAAAAAGTCATGATTGAAGTTTTAAAGAAAATTGATGAACTCAATAGATGTAAACTATCAAGCTTACTAAGAAAAACAAAGTATCGAAGAATAATTTAAGTATTTAATAGACTCACTTGGGCTTTACAAGAAGTAAAACTGCTAAGAATAAAGCGTTTTCAATCTTAAGAGTTGAAGAAATGTCATGATTGAAGCTTCAGAGGAAACTTATATTTCTAAGCTGGCCTGTTTTATTAAAAAGTTTGACATTTTTTAGCAGAATCTAACTCCGTAAAGGTTGGGTATTTGCTTTATATGCCAACCAATTTCGAACTGAAACAAAATACCTACAAAACATTGTTTTCACAATATCCGGCTCAAAGGACCTTCTGAAATTCTTAACCATTCTTTATTCTGAAAATTGAAGCGTAGTTTTCGACCAACCCTTAAACCTGACTACAAAGTTCTTATCTTCATCTAATGATTGAAAGCTTCACTTGACAGAGCTTTCCATTTTTTTCCCTTTACCGCCAAAAGGTGCACAAGGTGAATAACATTATGCGAATACGTTGCAATTTCATTGAACCGTCACCAGTGACAACGATCGCTTATCATGATCGCAAGTGCTTCCCCCTCACCTTGCGTGGAAATAAGAATAATGATGAAGGAGAAGTAGGGCCTCGGCAACAGCGTAACGCAACGGTAATATTCTCGTAGCCAGACGATTACGTCACGTCTCGATGAGCTGTTTACATTCGGCATCTGTTTCATAAACTTAATTAAAGTGATTAATTCTGGTGGAGAATGAATGATCAAGAGTCAAGTCAGCCGGATGATGGGATGCAATTAACAAACAATTGTACAACTTTTCTGTACTTTACACAAATTGAAAACGTCACGCAAGGCTGCGAGCCAAGGCCAACGATCGAAACGATTCTACTAACCCATAAAAAAAATTACCTGACAAAATGTCAAGTCACTGCTCACGATATCACCTTCATCGTGTAACGTTTGGTTGTGATTATGTAATGAAGATCAGACGACTTCAATCTGCCAAGGAATTGATGGCCCACTTGTACCCTTACTGCTGCTAATTACCCCAAGCGCGTGAGACCTTGAAAAAAGCTCTTTATCAGCCGTGCGACGTGCGCGCGCGTCCAAGAAAACGCCAACCGAAACTAATCTGATTATGTTCCAACTAAACACAGACATATGTATGTACATACATTGTACATTGTGTGTTGCTGCCTGTATACAACAATTTGAAAAAAAAACAAATGGTAGAACAAAAAGTATTCATACATATACACCAGATAAGATAAGATGCGTTTAGCGTTGCGTGCGTTTCGCAGGGTTACGCAAGCCTTTAGCTTGATATATGAACAAAAAGTACATACACACATACATTTGGATTCCAACTGGTAACCAACTCCCTCTTAAATTGTATACACTTGATTTGGCATATTTATATCTGTAAGACTATAAATAGATGCACGGACTTAACAGATATGATAGCTCAGACCTCCCCACACCAGAAGGTGCCTGTGATTAGCCAGACAAATTAAATTTACTTGGTAATTTTGACTAGAAATTGGTAATAATTTTAGTAATTGGAAATTTATGTGAACGTACAAGCAAGTTACTCAAAATGAGTTGGAATATGGTTAAAGCCTAAACATTGGTTCCATTGGTTCGATCCACACACAAAAGGACAGTCGGGGAATAGCCTCGGCACTTCAGTTAGCTTCTTACAGAAGGCTTACAGTCATTGTCTCAAGCAACTGAGTGACTGAACAATGAGTCTCTGAGCAAGAATTACTGACCAAGAATTACTGAATAAGAGCAGAGCCACTGAACAACAGACACTGAAAAGAGTCTGTAATAAGATGACGGAACAATGAGTTATTGGTTGAGAAATACTGAACAAGAGTCGCTGAACAAGAGTCACCAGCAATGAGTGAGTTGACAATGAGTCACTGACCCCAACAGTCACTGAACGAGAATCACTGAAAAAGAGTTAGTCATAAGAGTCACTGAACAATAAGTCACTGTACAAGAGGCTCTTAACAGGACTGACCAAGAGTCACTAAACAGGAGTCACTAAGTAAGAAGTCGCTGATCAAGAGTGTCTAAACAAGAATTACTGAATAAGAGCTACTGAACAACAGACTCTGAAAAGGATCAGTAATAAGATGACGGAACAATGAGTTACTTGTTGAGAAACACTGAACAAGAGTCGCTGAACAAGAGTCACCAGCAATGAGTGAGTTAACAATGATTCGCTGACCCCGAAAGTCACTGAACGAGAATCACTGAAAAAGAGTCAGTCATAGGAGTCACTGAACAATGAGTCAGTGAACAAGAGTCTCTGAACAAGAGTCTCTGAACAAGAGTCTCTTAACAAGAGTCTCTTAACAAGAGTCTCTGAACAAAAGTTTCTTAACAGGACTAACCAACCGGAGTCACTAAGCAGAAGTCGCTAACCAAGAGTGTCTGAACAAGAATTACTGAATAAGAGCCACTGAACAACAGACACTAAAAAGGATTAGTAATAAGATGATGGAACAATGAGTTATTTGTTGAGAAATACTGAGTTGACAATGAGTCACTAACCCCAAAAGTCACTGAACGAGAATCACTGAAAAAGAGTCAGTCATAAGAGTCACTGAACAATGAGTCTCTGAACAAGAGTCTCTGAACAAGAGTCTCTGAACAAGAGTCTCTGAACAAGAGTCTCTGAACAAGAGTCTCGGAACAAGAGTCTCGGAACAAGAGTCTCGGAACAAGAGTCTCTTAACAGGACTGACAAAGAGTCACTAAACAGGAGTCACTAAGCAGAAGTCGCTGATCAAGAGTGTCTGAACAAGAGTAACTGACCAAGAGTCATTGAACCACAGTCTCTAAACAAAACTCACCGAACAAAAGTCACTGAACAATGAGTCTATGACCAAGAGTCATTAAGCAAGAGTCACTGTATACGAGTCGCCGAACAATAAGTCTCTATACAGTAGTCACTGAACAACAGTCACTGTATAATGACTCACTGAACAACAGTCACTGCATAATGAGTCACTAAAAGAAGTCACGGAACTAGTCTCGGAACAAGAGACACTGAACAAAAGTCATTGAACAACTGTCACTATATAATGAGTCACTGAATAAGAGTGACTGAACCACATGAGCCACGGAACTAGTCACTGAAAACTGTGCTACTGAAGCCACTGAACATTGAGTCACTACATATAAGTCATTGAACACAGAGGTCGGGGAACAAGAGTCAGTGAACAATTTGTCACTGTCCAAGATTCATTGAGTAAAAGCTACTAAACAATGAGTCACTGTATAATGTGTCACTGAACAACAGTCACTGAATAATGAGTAGTTCAACAAGAGTGACTTAACAATAAGCCTCTGAACAACAGAACATCCAGTTTGCAGGTTCGAACCAAAATTTAACAACGTTTAAGGTTCGAAAATTTGAAGTTCGAGGTTTGGTTTGTTGCACGTTTTACCCAATATATATAAAATTACAATACAATAGGTATACACCTGACGCATAAATACATTGTAAGATGTCGATTAGAATTGACGTGAGATTGACGCTCGTGTGCTGTATATGGACTTGCTTCATTGCTAGTGTATAAATCTTTAGTCCGGACATTTAGGCCAATTATTGAGCAGTCTAGATGACTGACACAATGTTTGTGTGCATGAGTGTAGATATGTACAGACATATTTTTTCCAAACTTACTGATTCTGCAAAACATTGATTATGCTTTCACGTATGCACTTTTATCAGTCTTTCACACACAAAATTTAGCATCGATTTGTGTTTATTCGTCACACTTGGAACTTTTTTCACAATGATTTGATCAAAAATGACTCTGTCTTTTGAATGTGCTGCATTTAATTTGCTGCATGTCCGCCGGTCATATTTAGTTTCAATTCGTGACATTCTGATATATCAGTGCTTACGCATAAATACATTGTAAGACTGTAAGACGTAGATTATAATTGAAGTGAAATTGGCGCTCGTTTGCTGGATATGGACTTCCTTTATTGTTAGTGTATAAATCTTCAGTCCGATTGATTATGCTTTCTTGTATGCATTTTTATCAGTCTTTCACTCACAAAATTGAGCATCGATTTGTGTTTATTCGCCACACTTGGAACATTTTTTTTCTTAATGATTTGATCAAAAATGCCTTTATGTCTTCCAATTTTTGGCGCGTGGCTAGTGTTGTCAATTTAGCTATTTTTCCCACAAAATATCAACTTTTAAAAATGCTAAAACTTAACAGAGATTAATTTAAAATAGCTAAACAATGTCAAATTAATTAGCTACAATTGCAGGCACCGGCAGAACTGAATAGTTTCCGCCTTTCGAGCTTAAAAACAAGAAAGAAAGTCGGTCAAGCCCGACTATAACATACTCTGTACCCTTACACTCGCATTTTCTCAGGAGTCAAACGGCCAGTTAACACCCCGCGCACAACGCGGTGCGCTCTCTAAGTTTCTCTCTCTCTCTTTCTCTCTCGCACTAAGATTGCCTGTGTTGAACGGTTAGGGTATGTTGCTGTGGTTGTTGGTGGGGGGGTGGGTGGTGTTAACTGGCCGTTTTTTGCCCATAACTTGAGTATCGTTCATCCGATCTTTATCATTCCTTCAGCAAATCGATAATTAATTTTGTTTACAAGGTATCTCTAGAGAGGGAACGAAACGATCTATCTTCAAAACTGCTAGGAGATATGAAGTTTTTTCCAAATTGCGGGGGCGGCGAGGGGGCGTGGCAAAAATTGAAAACAAACTTGATCTGCCTGCAAGTATAAGAAATATATGTCCCACACATGTCAAACCTCTATCTCTTACCATCTCTGAGATCTCTTCGTTCATACGGACGGACAGACAGACGGACATGGCTATATCGACTCGGCTGTTGATGCTGATCAAGAATATATATACTTTATAGGGTCGGAAACGATTCCTTCTCCCTGTTACATACTTTTGCACAAACTT
Source organism: Lordiphosa magnipectinata (assembly GCA_037044535.1). Taxonomy (NCBI): domain Eukaryota; kingdom Metazoa; phylum Arthropoda; class Insecta; order Diptera; family Drosophilidae; genus Lordiphosa; species Lordiphosa magnipectinata. The sequence continues at coordinate 393,723 of JBAMBO010001548.1, forward strand.
AATATACTCTATGTACGCTTCGGTACAGAGTATAAAAAGCTAGGAAAAATGTTCTCGCTAAATTGGCAACGCTGCCTGCGGCACACACTTCTGTTCTGTATATTTCTGCAGTAGCATGCACCGAGTTGGTTAGATTGGCGCTTATGGGTTCGGAATGGGTTCGGGTTCATTCTAATTTCGTCCTCGTGGTGCGGTTCAGGGTTTGGTTCACAGTAAAAAAAGCCGAAATTTCGGGATCGAACAATGAGTTACCGAACAATGAGAGTCTCTGAACAATGGAATTGAACCACAGTCACTGCATAATGAGTCGCTGAACTCAAGTTACAGAACAATGAGTCACTGAACAAGATTCACTGAACAGGTGTCATAGAACAAGAGTCACTATTTACGACCAATGCCCAAACTTTCTTTATATTCTACAGGTACATACCGGTACGTACAGGTATACCGAAATAAAAATCCAGCTACCGATAAGGAAACGAATACCGAAATAATGTTAGAAGTTAGAACCAAAACAGAAACTTTTACCGTAACATAAGTCTCGGTACGTACCAGAACTGAAATCGAAATACGATTCGGTTTGATTCCCTGAAAAAAAAACTTAACTTAGGAAATCGATTAAAGTTCCGAAATTCACAAGTATCATTGTCCAAAGTTTTGGGCTTTTCGCTTAAAACTCGGAAGTAAACTGAACCGTTTTGATTAGTGGTTTTCGGTTGGGTTCAGCATTTTGAAAAGGACGCCGGTTTGTTTATCGATTCGGCTTATTAGTTGGAAATAGCGGTTCGTTTCGGTTCGGTTCAGAACCGGTTTTTGTCCCTGGTTTAAAAAAAAACTAATTTGAACATGGTTTTAAAACCAAAAAACTTTTTCTTTATTTATGTTGGTGAGAAAGAAGTTGGTGAGAAGTGTGAACCTAATGAGAAATAAACAAATTAGTCAAATTTTTCAGACTCACACCTGCTGCTGAACTACTGCTGCCTTATTTAGGTAGAGCAGGGGCCGGCAAAACACAAAACCCATGCTCATTTTGGCATTGCTTGTGTGTGTTAAGCCACGCGAGAGCGCGCCCATTTTGGCACTTCTTTGTTGTTGTTGCAAAAGAGAGCAGTATAAGCTCTTATACCCATTGGCCGGCGAAACACAAATGCTCATTTTGGCATTGTGTGTGTGTGTGAGTATTTAGCCACGCTCATTTCGGTGCCGCAGAGCGCTGTTGTATACACTTCACACTGAGTTACACTGACGTAGAGCAATTTATAGTTAGGAATTCCCATTACCACAACGATTTACGATTTAAATTCAATTTGTTGACCACGACTAGCAAAAAAGTTCAACAGGTATAATTAAATAACGTTCTAAAAGAAAATATAAAGTAGTTTTTAATGTTAACCTGTTCAAAATGACAGCTCAATTTGCCAACACACATATACACTCATATACTATTGTGGTAGGAAGAGAGGTATTGCGGTTTTGCGTTTTGCGGTCTGTTGCACCTGAGACAAAACGTCGTTTTGTTGTTCACTGAGATCAACGATTGAGTTACACACTCATCTCTCAGGAGGTGGGGGGGAGGGGGACTCCATCCATCCATCCATCCATCATACTTTAATCAATGTGCAGATGCAATTCAATTTGTACAATAAACACAAAACATTCAAAGCGGCGCCACAAGTTCAGTTGGTTAATTGAATTTGTTGACCCACTAGTCGAGCGGCTCGGCCTCCAAAGCGGCGGCAGCAGCAGCGCAGCTCAACGACTGTCAATCAAAAAAAAAAAAATAGTATTCAAATCGCACTTTGCGCCTGGACTTGTGGATTCCTATTTCCATTTCGTTTCAACGCGTGGCAAAGATCGCCACCTTGCAGTTGGAATTTTCCCCCCATCACCAGACACGTCTGCTACAAACTTCTCAAGCACGTGGAGAAGCTTTCTCGCGCTCTCTTTCTCTCTCTCTCTGTGTGTTGAAGGTGAGAGCGCTTCTTTTCTTTCGTCTAGCCTGGGTTGAGTTTCTATTCTGGTTCAATGAACCACAGCAAACGTAGGGGGCGGGCACTTTCGATTATAAATTTAATTCTTATTTAAATTAATTCAATTTTATCAGCAGCTTGAAAGATTGATTACATTTATTTATAATTTTTATGGGAAAATGTTGAAACTGTAAGTTGGGCAGTGTGAAAAAGTACCAAAACAAAGAATTTTCCAACCAATTTGTGAGTTTTTTTTTGAGGAGTGCCAGCAAAAAAGTAACTGTAAAGAGCATCAGCCTCTCCACAGTTGAACTCTCGACTTCGCTTGACTGGGTTAGCCTGAGTCATGATTTGAGTATGTGATGTGAGTTGCAGTTTCATTGCTTTGTTTTGTAGATAGAGCAAATGACTTTTCTTATCACAGCCAGACCGCTTTAAGTCCCCCCCCCCGAGCGCCTGCACATCCACTGCTGCTCATCTTGTACAATGTCAAGCGTGCGTGAAATGTTGTACAAGTGCAACTCAATGACAGACAGCCTTTACCTACATACATACATACATACATATTTACATACACTTGTGAATAGAACAACCGTTAATTGTCTCCCTCTCTCTCTCTCTTTGCAGAAATTGCCCAATGTGGGCTCTTATGTGCGTCTCATTGCCGCCGATGGACGTAGCCTGCGCGACGTACTTACCGCCAAAGTTCCCCAGGAGCAGGAGCGCGTTAAGAATTTCCGTAAACAACATGGTGCCACCAAAATGGGTGAAACCACCGTGGACATGATGTACGGCGGTATGCGCGGCATTAAGGCCCTCGTTACGGAGACCTCTGTGCTGGATGCCGACGAGGGTATTCGTTTCCGTGGCCTCTCCATTCCCGAATGCCAGAAGGTTTTGCCCGCTGCCGATGGCGGCACCGAACCCCTACCCGAGGGTCTCTTCTGGCTGCTGTTGACCGGCGAGGTGCCCACCAAATCCCAGGTGCAGCAATTGTCTCGCGAATGGGCCGAACGTGCCGCCCTGCCGCAGCATGTGGTTACCATGTTGAACAACATGCCCACCACTCTGCATCCCATGTCCCAGTTTGCTGCCGCTGTCACGGCCCTCAACCATGACAGCAAGTTCGCCAAGGCCTATTCGGATGGTGTGCACAAGAGCAAGTACTGGGAGTATGTGTATGAGGATAGCATGGATCTGATTGCCAAACTGCCGGTGGTGGCTGCCACCATCTATTGCAATACCTATCGCGGCGGCAAGGGATCCCGTACGATTGACTCCAGCCTGGATTGGTCGGCGAATTTCGTGAAAATGCTGGGCTACGACAATGCCCAGTTCACTGAGCTGATGCGTCTCTATCTGACCATTCACAGTGATCACGAGGGTGGCAATGTGTCGGCCCATACTGTGCATTTGGTTGGTTCCGCTCTGAGTGATCCGTATTTGTCGTTTGCCGCCGGCATGAATGGTTTGGCTGGTCCACTCCATGGTCTGGCCAATCAGGAGGTGTTGGTGTGGCTGCGCAAGCTGCAAAAGGAGGCGGGCAACAATCCATCTGAGGATCAGCTCAAGGATTACATTTGGAAGACGCTCAAGAGTGGACAGGTAAGAAATGGAGTTGATGGAAGAAGAAGAAATGTGAAATAAGAATCATAAAGCATAAAATGGGCGGCAAATTGCTTCTTGGAAAAAGCTCAAATAGGTTCCACAACATTTAAAATGAGTTCCACAAACATGAAGTATAGCTATTTTAACTCAAATAGGCTGGAAAATGGATTCCAAAGAATTTTCAGAATTAGAATCCACAAAAATAAGCCCTGCAAATCAAACTAAATAATTTATATTGCCTAGAAATGAGTTCCACAAACTTCAACTATAACCGCAACACCTAAAATAGTCGGGAAATTTAATAAAGTTGGCAAAAAATGGATTCCAAAGAATTTTTAGAATTAGAATCCACAAAAATAAGCCCTGCAAATCAAACTAAATAATTTATATTGCCTAGAAATCAGTTCCACAAACTTCAACTATAACCGCAACACCTAAAATAGTCGGCAAATTTAATAAAATTGGCAAAAAATGGATTCCAAAGAATTTTTAGAATTAGAATCCACAAAAATAAGCCCTGCAAATCAAACTAAATAATTTATATTGCCTAGAAAAGGTGCAAATGACAGCTTAAGAATAGCCAATAGATGTAAACCCAATCACAAATAGGTTCCACTTTCTAAATAATGTGTTCCACAAAAGTGAAATACATAAAATGGGGATTAGAACCCACAATAAGCGTTGAAAATCACAACATAATAATTTATATTGCCCAGAAAATGTGCAAATTACAGCTTAAGCATAGCCAAAAAATGTAAACAGCTAGATAATATGTTCCACAAAAGTTAAACACATCAAATGGGGATTTAAACCCACAATTAGCCCTGAAAATCAAACTAAATAACTAATATTGCCTAGAAAGTTCAAATTACAGCTTAAGAATAGCCAAAACATGTAAACAAACTCTCAAATAGGTTCCACTAACTAGATAATGTGTTCCATAAAAGTGAAATACATCAAATGGGGATTTCAAACCCACAATTAGCCATGAAAATTAAACTAAATCATCTATATTGCCTAGAAAAGTTGCAAATTACAGCTTAATCATAGCCAAAAAATGTAAACAAGTTCTCAAATATGTTCCACTAGCTAGACAATGTGTTCCACAAAAGTGGAATACATCAAATGGGGATTTAAAACCCACAATTAGCCCTGAAAATTAAACTAAATAACTAATGTTGCCTAGAAAGTTCAAATTACAGCTTCAGAATAGCCAAAACATGTAAACAAATTCTCAAATAGGTTCCACTTACTAAATAATGTGTTCCACAAAAGTGCTTTTGCTTGGCATAAGGGAATTAAAATTAATACAAGCTCAGATATGTTCCACAAAATATTAGAATTAAGTTCCATAAACTTGAACTATAACTGCCACACCTAAAATAGGCTGATTATTTAATTAAACAAGCAAAAATGGATTTAAAAGTAATTTTTAGAAATGGAGTCCACAAAAAACATCAAGTTCCACATTTGAAAATTTAATTTATTTAAAAATTTAGTTCAAAAAAATTGAAAAATTTAAAAATTTTGGATTTTTGGGCACATGTTTGAACTTACAATCCACAAAATAAATGTTTATAAAATTCTTTTAATTTTGCAAATAGTTTCCACTCATTTGTTCAATCAAATTGAAACCATTTTTTAAGTTGCAATCCACAAAATGCTTTTAATTTGATTCAAGTTCCACATATGAAAATTTTTACAAAGAAATTTAAAAAATGTGTATCAAAAAATTAAAAAATTTGACAAAAACCTAAAATATGGGAAGCATTTTTTGAACTTACAATCCACAAAATAAGCGTTTATGAAATGCTTTCAATTTGATTGTGTTTATCAAATGGTTTCCATACTTTTGTTTCACCAAATTAAAACCAATTTTTGAAGTTGCAATCCACAAAATCCTTTTAATTTGATTCAAGTTCCACATATGAAAATTTTTACAAAGAAATTTAAAAAATGTGTATCAAAAAATTTAAGAAAATTGTCAAAAACCTAAAATATAGGAAACATTTTTTGAACTTACAATCCACAAAATAAATGTTTATAAAATGCTTTTAATTTTATTGTGTTTTTCAAATGGTTTCCACACTTGTATTTCACCAAATTGAAACCATTTATTAAGTTGCAATCCACAAAATGCTTTTAATTTTATTCAAGTTCCACATATGAAAATTTATCCGAAGAAATTTTCAAAAATGTGTCAAAAAATTGACAAAAATTGACAAACCCAAAATATAAGGCACATTTTTCAACTTACAATCCACAAAATAAATGTTTAAAAAATGCTTTTAATTTGATTGTTTTTCAAATGGTTTCCACACTTGTGTTTCACCAAATTGAAACCATTTTTTAAGTTGCAATCCACAAAATGCTTTTAATTTGATTCAAGTTCCTCATATGAAAATTTATCCAAAGAATAAGATTTATAGAAAGAAAAAATTGACCAAAACCTGAAATATAGGAAACATTTTTTGAACTTACAATCCACAAAATTAATGCTTATAAAGTGCTTTTATTTTGATGGTTTCCACTCGTTGCAATCCACAAAATGCTTTTAGTTTGATTCAAGTTTCACATTTGATTTCAAATTTAAATCACAATCCACAATTCTAAACTCATTCGTTCTCTCTCTCTCTCTGTTCTCTCCAACTTACAGGTGGTGCCCGGCTATGGTCATGCCGTGCTCCGCAAAACCGATCCACGTTATACCTGCCAACGCGAATTTGCGCTCAAGCATCTGCCCGAGGATGAGCTCTTCCAGCTGGTCTCCAAAATCTACAAGGTGGTGCCACCAATTCTAACTGAAACCGGCAAGGTGAAGAACCCCTGGCCCAATGTAGATGCTCACTCTGGTGTCCTGCTGCAATACTATGGCATGAAGGAGATGAACTATTACACTGTGTTGTTTGGTGTGTCGCGTGCATTGGGTGTGCTCGCTTCGTTGGTGTGGGATCGTGCCTTGGGTCTGCCCATTGAGCGTCCCAAGTCCCTGTCCACCGATATGTTGGTGAAAATGGTGAAGAAGTAAGAAGGATTAAGCAGTAAGGAGTAGCAGCAGCAGCAGCGATAGCGACGGAGCAGGAGAAGGAAGGAGGAGGAGGAGGAAGTTCAACAGCCGGAGGCAGTAGCAAGTAAATTAGATGAAGCGGAACGAGGATGAGAGATCTGACGACGTTTGATATTGATGAACAACAACCAAATACGAAACCACAACAACAGCAACAACAACAAAACTGCAACAGCAAAACAATAAGTTGGAAATAAGGCAAAACTTATTTTTAGTAGTAAAATAATTAACGACAAACAAAATCACTTAATTAATTGTATAAGCGCTATATATATACATGCATATATATATAGCTAATATATATATATATATATAGAGAAAATGAGAAGAGTCAACCACATTTTGTTTGCGCCTATTTCTTATGTTTAGCATTTGCCCCTGTGCCCCTTCCACCCCAACCACCACCCCTCCTCACGCCCTTTATTTTAGTTTGTTACTTAACTACACTCTAAGCCCGAAAGTTATTTGACCCCCCCCCCCCCCCACCACCACCACCCCTCGCCCTGAATACCTTAAAACAAAAAAAACCATTTTACTTTTAACTATAATTTATTATGCAAACGAGATACAACAAAAAACAAGTGTAAAGAAAAATCCACAAAATAAAACAAAACTCAAAAACAACAACAAAAAAAAAACCCAGAACAATAAATAATTTAACTTGTAGTAGTAGTTTTTCCAAGTCCCAGTGGCATTAAAAACAAAAAGAAAAATGCGTTGCAATGCAAAGTGTATTCAAGAAAGCAAAAATAAAACCCTTGGCAAACTTGAAATGGAATTTTGTGTGTGTTTTGAACAAAGGCGCCAACAGCTAAATGTTATCGCAATTGTGCTGGGTTGTGGTTTATCGATCGATAACTATCGGCAGTGGGGGAAAAAAAGGCTAAATCTAGCTTTATTTTAAAGCAGCATTCTCAACAAAGTGTATGTTTATCACGGGTTACACGCGAACACAGAACAGCTGTTTGCATTGATTTACAAATTTTGATCAAAATTTTGCTTAATAGCCATGATTGCAGATTGACAAATTCTAAAGCGCGAGGACCATTTCGATGAGTTGTTTGCGGGATTCCAAGTCATAATTAAGAATCAGAATTAAATCACTTTAGCTAAAAGCAGGGTTTTATCATGAAACGAATTTCGGTTCCGGTACGTCCCGAAAATGGAGGTTTCGGTTAAAAGCTCTATTTCGGTTTTCAATTAATTTCGGTTTTTGGTTTTGATACGGTGTCTCTTCCGACATTTTTGCTAAAATGGTGTCCCAAAATATCAGCATTTCAAAGTGCTTTTGTCCCTTCGGCATGAATTGACCTTCAGCCATGCGGTTGGTTTGGGACACCAAGCTCTCGATGGCATGGGACATCCTCTCGGCTACTGGTGTGGTTTGGCCAACATTCTTTTTCGGCGTGCGTCATTTTTTCTGAAACGAGGTAAACTTTGTCAGAAAATACATCGCAATTATCTGTGTGTAACTTACATATTGGTATACCGACTCCGTTTGAACCTCAAAATCATTCGAGAGAGACGTTCCAGCAACCACATTATCATCAAAGATGAAGACATACTCAGCCATCGAATCTGGGAGTGATAAGTCGCAATTCGAGACGGGTCACTTGGATCGTGTTCCGAAGAAAGAGTTCTGCAAGGAATAAGACATAAGTGTGTAATTTATTTAAGCTTATTTAATCAACTTACTTCCGCATTGTTGATGTGTTCGGCAGCAAGGACATTGCGCCCGCAAACTCCCAATCAACGGCACTGGATTTTAGTAAAGAAGGTTAATCCAATGGAGAGCCACCTGCGCTACCCGTCTTGAAGCGCTTTGCAGACGAAATTTTGGTGTGGTACCGGTTGCTGTCCTTCAGCGCTACTCATGCATCCTTGCATTCCATCATTTTCAATAAATATATTTCATTAAAATGAACATTTCAATATGTAGCTGCATTACTTACCGCTTTTGCCAAGCCGCGTTGACTGCGTTGGAATCCGAGTGCTTCTTGTTCGCCAGGTCCCAAAACCTGCGCGTTTCACTTTCACGGCGTTTATCAGATTCACCTTGTCCGCTCTTGAAAATGCCATTAGACGACGCTTTCTGCGCTCATTTTCAATTTGGCCTTCCAATTTGGCTGCACAAATTAGAATAAAAACATATTTTGTTCACGGTTAAAGGCGATGTTAAATTTGAACAAAACGTAGTGGCAAACGTAAGCATTTTTCGCGATAGGTAGAAAGCGAATATGAAACGGACACACGAAAAAATTCCTTAGCAGTTTTTTTTATATAGAGTTTTTCATTTCGCGGCCGTTTCCATACCCATATGGACACCGCCCTTTTAGATCTAACTACAGTTTTGTGCTAGTAGAGTTCACCCCCAAATTTAACATATATTATATATTTCTTTTTTAAAATTTAAAATTTTCGTGCGTTTTCAATCCTAGTTACCAGTTCAGTGGATAAGAAATGGACGAACTTGAAATTTAGTGCATAAGATGACGTATGGATTAGAGTTGGGCGCGGGAAAGAGAATTCGATTCCGTCACAATCCCGAACCCAAATTTTTAAGGGGATAGTACATGTTGCGACGAAAGCGAAATTGATTTATTTTTGGCATATTTTCATAGCTCAGATATCATACCCCTGAAGGATTTTCAAAAACTAAAATTAGTTTATGAGATATATAGCCCTTTTAGTGACTCAAGGTTTCTGTTAAAATGAGTCATTTATTAACTGCAATATATGCGGCTGTAAAACTGTTGAAGTCTTGCTGTTATTTCTTGTGAAATACCTTTTCCATACATACACAAAAAAGAATCAGTTTCTGGTGGTTGAAATGTACATGAAGCCCGATGGTTAAAGGCAGAAACAAGTAGGATTATTATGGTCTCGCTATAACGCCGTAATCCTCACATTCTGAGGAGGCTTTGAAGAACGATATCTGCTGGGCCACATATTATCACAAAAGCTATACGGACACAAAACCCAAACATATGCATTGTTTTTCCTTATAATTTAATATAAATATATACAAAGCCTTGTACGGACATCATCAAAATGTTTAGTATAGTTTTTCTCTCTATATTAAAACTTTTCACTGATGGCAACCAGATACTAGGAAAAAGACAAAATAATTAAAATAAATAAACAATTTTTTTTTTCTTCGGATCAAAATACCCAATTTACTTCAATTCGAATGCATAAGAACCTAGATTTTGGTAAATTGAATGAATTGACATGATGGGATTTACGGGACTGTTCAGTTCGCTTCAATCGGTATTCCTCCAAAATGAAGCTCGTCCTAAGCAAATTGGAACAAATTCTTACTGCAACGAATGACAAAATTATTGTCGTTTCACAATGGACCAGTTTCTTGGGTATTTTGAAGATGCACCTCACCAACTTTGCCTGGGAAGTGCTGGAATTCAATGGAACATTAAGTGCCGAAGAAAGGCAAATGGTGCTTACGGAGTTCAACGACACGACAAACACAACAAGCGACGTCTTCTCTTGTCCCTGACCGCTGGCGGTGTTGGACTCAACTTGAATGTGGCCAATCATTTGTTATTAGTGGACCTTCACTGGAATCCACAATTGGAGCGACAGGTGCAGGATCGCAAAAGAAACCAACGTACATTTACAAATTTATGTGTAACGACACGGTAGAGCAGCGGATTAAGGCCCTCCAGGATTACAAGCTGGAAATAGCCAAAGTGGTGCCCAGCGAGGGAAGTAGAGTAACTGGTGATGGTCGCTTAACCATTCATGACCTTATGAAGCTTTTTGCTACATATGAGGAAGTATAAATAACTGCCATATAAACATATGTATATAGTACATATATACATAACTTGCCAAAGTTAAAAAGTATTCATAATTTTAAGATATGTTCCTACCAAATCGTAAATGCTTCGTGCATTGTTAAATGTTTACTCCTAATCATATTTGTGAGAAATTTTGTATCGAAAACATCGTTTCTACATCTATTGTAAAATTTTCAATACTTTGTCAAGATATATATTTACTTTATTTATGCGCTTGTTAAGTTCACTGAAATCATGTTGCTCCTTCTGTTTATCTCTCTAGATCATTGTTCGTCTGTCGTGAGCAACTCAAGAGAAATAGAGCACTATACGAATACGAAAGAATGGCCGATAGAATCCAACGCGAACAGGGTGTGGCTCAATTGATTAAAGAAAGCGAGGTGCCAATGTTAATTTCGACCGGCATACAGCCTCTTGTGGTTGTAAGAAGCCACCGTAACCCTAATTACCGCTACTCATCGGAAGTATTGATACGCTTTCAGAATAAGACAATAAGATAATCAAAAAGGAACAGCCCGTTTTAACTTACAAGCAGCGTCGTGTGGCCGTAAAAAACAGTGGTACCCAGACAGACAAAAGCTCATCGGATGTGTTGGACCCAGAGAATGAGTTTATCCAACAGGAAAAGCCCGTTTGCTTGAAGCGTAATGTTTCAATTTTAAATCGGCCGACTTTGAAGAATACGTTCAGGCGTGTTGCAAAGAGGATACGTAATAATATAAACGAAATAATTAAAATAAATAAAAAATAAGAAAAGAAAATGAACCTTCTCGACCGAACATCGAAGGTGTTATGACCTAAGTAAAACCTAACTGGCATACCTCACAAATAAAGGCCTACTACTACTTAGAGTTGTTAGTTCTTCTGTTCTGATGTACAGCCAACTTAGTTGCAAAATTTTGAATTTTCTTCTAAAGGGTCACAATATGCATTTTAAGCAACTTTCATTACAAATGAACCAAAATCCAGACGTGATGGACCATTTCACAAAAAAAGATTCGTGTTCAGCACATAAAAAACGTTTAGAATTGCTGACATACCTTCTATAAACTTGGGAGGTGTTCTTTATTTTGACCTGCGGAGGCAGAACTTGTCCACGGCGATATACTGCTATAACAATAATTATTGAGTATTAGTTAAAAGCGGACTTAAAGGTAGCTGGTAGGTAGCAACGGAAGCTACTACGGTAAGCCGGAGCAGACGCTACTTTAATGGGCTGAGGATACTACAAAGTCTTAGGACTGTTTAACCTATCTTGGTTATGGATGAAAGTCGAGTGGACTAAGGTGCCATCGTCTCGGCAGGTGCCGTCGGAGGTCTCAAGTTTAAGTCCCAGTAAAAAAAAAAAATTTTTTTAAATTTTTTCTTCGAATCAAAATACCCAATTTACTTCAATTCAAATGCATAAGAACATAGATTTTGGTAAATTGAAAGAATTCACACGATGGGATTTGCGGGACTCGCATAAAATAATTTATAAAAAAAACGGGAAAATTAAATAAGAAAGGTAAGAAGCTTGACCACTTCACTTCTGAGAGCTCTGCCGAACTGCATAAATAATTTAGCATTTATTTTATTTGTACAGCCGTGCTTCAGCACCATATGACACACCAGTCAATGCCTCCGGCGGTAATACGCATATGGATTCGCAAGCTTCAAAATGGAAAACTTTGTTAGGCCTTAGGTACCTAAGTCCTATTATTGCTCCTTTTTTTTGTTGTTCCTTGTACGGCCAAGGCTTGGGGAAAAATGTCGGCGGTAATACGCATTTGGATGCGAAAGCTACAAAATTGAAAATTTGTTTATTTTCAACATCAATGACGACGGAATATTGCGCTCCGTCGAACAAATTCGTGTCTGAAAGGCTTGCTTTAGGTACCGGGACTGGCAAAACAAAATCGGGCGAACCTCAAAAATTGTGAAAATCTACACAAATTAGACTTTAAAACAGAAAACTTTGTCATTTTCAACGCCAATGACGAACGATTTCCCATTTGGGCAAGGGATATTGCGCTTCGCTGGCACATTTACGCACAGGCAGCGGCAAGTTCAAATACACAAGTATTTGAATTAATTTTGATAAAATTTTTACTCCTTTTGTTGCTGTTCGATGGGCGGCCAAGACTTGGGGGAAAATGTCGCCTAAGCTGAAATCTTAATTAAAAGTGTATCAAGCCCAAAAAAAAAGTCCGCTGCCAAGCATCGAAACGGTCACACTGTATTGACAACTCCAGTGTGGCCGTTATACGCCTCCGTCTGTTGTACGCATATGGATGCGAAGCTATCAGATGCTACAAAATGAAAAATTTGGTTTTTAGGGCGCACCTGCTGCAATAAGGCAAGGAGTTGGTGGTGCAAAGGATGCAGCAGAAATGCAGCGACGTGGTTAAGAGCGCCCCGGTGGACTTGTTCCATTGACACATTCTATTTGACCATGATAAAGGGTCTTTTGGATGGATACCCAGACGACAACATGGCCTCAGTTGTGCGGCAGTAGCTTCGTACCGGTTTTGCCATTTTTGTCGCGTATTCAGAGCTTGGGGAACGAACCACAAATTGGGAGGAATACGAAAGGGCAGCCATTTTTGGGACCCCACATCAATTGTCCAACCATTTAATGTGGACGACGTACTTTAAACTGTTTTAATGCCCATGATGAAGTTCGATTTGGCCATTGGCCATGACCTACAGCGAAATATCAATGGGTCGCTGCGGTGGCTAATTTAGGTAACATTTCAAAATGTCATGTACCACTCTTCAGGGACTCTCAGCTAAAAACCCGGCGGCAAAGGCCGTTTGGGCAAATTCAGCGCCGAAAAATATATTAAAAATAATAATGCCTGGCCGCCTCTTTTGTTGTTCGACCAAGTTAAATTAAATTAAAATTTTTCTGTTGTAATTTGTATTCAACAAAGCGAACGCAATCACGCTTTCCATTGAATTGATTGGTCTACAGCCATTTTTTTTAGCAATTTTGGTATTTTCAACAAAATGGCCGAAAAACACAAGTGCGGAGTCAAATGCATCCGCCGACGTGCGCACCCGGCAAGCCTGCCAGAGCGAATGACTGAGCAGCTCGCTATTGTTATCGGTAGTTAGAGATGTGACTGTGATACTATCGATAGTCAGGGATGAAACAATGCCTATTATCGATAGTTAGAGATGAGACAACGCCTATTATCGATAATTAGAGAAGCAGGGTCACACTATGCGGCGCGCAATTCAAATTTGAAACTCAGCCAATCCACATTACAAGCAAAATTTTTCGTTAAAATCACATATTATAGGAAACCATGGCACTGCAATTGTCCACTGTCGCCGGCTGCTGTGCTGGCAATGGTGTAACCGCCCACTGTCCCGACTGCTGCGGCGACTGTATAAGGGTCGGCCATATTTGCCGGACCCATGTTTTTTTTTCAATCAAATCAAATCATTTAATTGGTTTCAAGTAGATTTGTTTACATCACTTTGTGAATATTATATCTCGTAAAAAGAAAACACAAATACTAAACGAAACTTATTGTGGCCTATAAAATTGCACACGCTAAGCTATTTATGTTGCAAATTTTCAGTTTGGAGCAAATCGTAAGTATATATTCTATTACTGTCTTATACATCCAAATATGATATTTTAACTTTCATTTTTGTTTTGTATTAGATTAATTCCTTCCCCACGCCAAGCAAACCCACGCAGGCTTCCAAATCGGCTTCGGCAGTAAATACTGAGGAGTTGCATGACAAATATACATACTCCTTCTTGAAGGTGAGGTTGCTTCGGGAAGAATCGATAATTATAATCCGAAAGCAATTGATACTAATATTAATATTATGAGGCACTGGGAGGGCAAGAAGTTTCAGTACCCAAATTTGTATCAACTAGCCAAAGCTGTTCATTCGGTTCCTGCAACGCAAAGTGAGTGTGGAACGTTCGTTTTCAGCCCTAAAATTGATGTTGACGAATCTGAGAAGCAACATCACAGCTGAGTCAATTCAAAAATTACTTTTTGTTAAACTAAACAAATAAATAATAAAAAATGAACAAATAAATTTGTTCAAAATTGGATTTTATGTGTTCGTCTTGGTTCATTTATTAAGAATATACATCAATCTTTCCAAAATTCTTTATGATAAAGTCGTAATTTCTTTGCTCAAAATAAAACTCAAGCGATAATCATTATTTTTGAGTTTTAATTTATTTTACTCAAAAACGGAATCAAACCGAATCGTTTTTCGCTGCCGGTTCCAGTTCTGGTACATACCGAAACTTATGCTGATACACGCAACATACGAAAACGAAGCTGAGAAAGCAGCGGGAAACCTCAATATAGATATTTTGGCAGAGCTGGCAAATTATGTGGAGCCAGTACCAGATCCTCGACCAGATCCCCTGATGGAAAATTGCCAAGGGCAGACGTCGGATATAGAAAACACAGAAGCCAAGTCTGCTTTCTGCTCTTGTTTGCCTATTTCTTCCTCCTACACTTTCAAAACCGAGCCTGCTTCCACCTCCTCTGTGAAAGTTGAGTTTTCTTCGTCCTCCTTCTCGAAAGCCGAGCTTGCTTTCCCCTCCACGTCGAAAACCGAGCCTACTTCCTCCTCATCTTTGAAAGCCGAGCCTGCTTCGTCCTCCTCCTCTTTGAAAGGCGAGCCTACTTCCTCCTCCACCAATAGAAATGTAGATTTGAAAACCGCCTTCAAGCTGCTCAATCCGTCCAATCCAATATTTGAGTTCAATCGGTATTCCTCCAAAATGAAGCTCGTCCTAAGCAAATTGGAACAAATTCTTACTGCAACAAATGACAAAATTATTGTCTTTTCCCAATGGACCAGTTTCTTGGTGCACCTCACCAACTTTGCCTGGGAAGTGCTGGAATTCAATGGAACATTAAACGCCGAAGGAATGGAAAAGGGTGCTTACGGAGTTCGACGACACGACAAACACAACAAGCGACTCCTTCTCTTGTCCCTGACCGCTGGCGGTGTTGGACTCAACTTGAATGTGGCCAATCATTTGTTATTAGTGGACCTTCACTGGAATCCACAATTGGAGCGATAGGCGCAGGATCGCAAAAGAAACCAACGTACATTTACAAATTTATGTGTAAAGACACGGTGGAGCAGCGGATTAAGGCCCTCCAGGACTACAAGCTGGTAATAGCCAAAGTGGTGCTCAACGAGGGAAGTAGAGTAACTGGTGATGTTCGCTTAACCATTCATGACCTTATGAAGCTTTTTGCAACATATTAGGAAGTATAAATAACTGCCATATAAACATATGTATATAGTACATACATACATAACTTGCCAAAGTTAAAAAGTATTCATAATTTTAAGATATGTTCCTACCAAATCGTAAATGCTCCGTGCATTGTTAAATGTTTAATCCTAATCATATTTGTGAGAAATTTTGTATCGAAAACATCGTTTCTACATCTATTGTAAAATTTTCAATACTTTGTAAAGTTATATATTTATTTTTGACTCAAAACATGAGGTAAAGTAAGAGTATGCGCTTGTTAAGTTCACTGAAATCATGTTGCTCCTTCTCTTTATCTTTCTAGACCATTGTTCGTCTGTAGTGAGCAACTCAAGAGAAATAGAGAACTATACGAATACGAAAGAATGGCCGATAGAATCCAACGCGAACAGGGTGTGGCTCAATTGATTGACGAAAGCGAGGTGCCAATGCTAAATTTGACCGGCATACAGCCTCGTGTGGTTGTAAGAAGCCACCGTGACCCTAATTACCGCTACTCATCGGATGTATTGGTTCGCTTTGAGAATAAGATAATCATAAAGGAACAGCCCGTTTTGACTTGCAAGCAGTGTCGAGTGGCCGTAAAAAACAGTGGTACCCAGACAGACAAAAGCTCATCGGATGTGTTGGACCCAGAGAATAAGATTATCCAACAGGAAAAGCCCGTTTGCTTGAAGCGTAATGTTTCAAATTTAAAACGGTGGACTTTGAAGAATACGTTCAGGCGTATTGTAAAGAGAATCCGCAAAGTTCATTACAAACGTGCATCAACGCCGCAGCTGGCAGTCGGCACTATTCGCAGCTTAACACGTGTAGTCAAGGCCAAATCGGATCTAGTGCTACAGTACTTAAAACTAAAAAGATGGCTGTACGACCAATTTTGTAATCCACTTTATTGGATACACGTTATTCTTATGATAACAGCGGTGGCAGTTTGGGGGTGAACCCTTGGAGAGGTAAAATGAGGTCGTAATGGGGCTGACTGATGCCAACAGATCGGGCACATTTCTTTGTAAAGATCTAACTACAGTTTTGTGCTAGTAGAGTTCACACACAAATTTACCAAATATTTTATTGTTGTTTTATTAAGTAAAATTCTCGTGCGTTTTCAATTCTAGTTACCAATTCAGTGGATAAGAAATGAACGAACTTGAAATTTAGTGCATAAATTGACGTATGGATTAGAGTTGGGCGCGGGAAAGAGAATTCGATTCCGTCACAATCCCGAACCCAAATTTTTAAGGGGATAGTACAAGTTGCGACGAAAACAAAATTTGTTTTATTTTTTTTTGCATATTTTCATAGCTCAGACATTCAAAAATGTTTCCCCCCCAAAGGGTTTTATAAAAACTCAAATTAGTTTAGGAGACATAGCCCTTTTAGTGACTCAAGGTTTCTGTTAAAATGAGTCATTTATTAGCTGCAATATATGCGGCTGTAAAACTGTTGAAGTCTTGCTGTTTTTTTCTGTGAAATACCTTTTCCATACATACACAAAAAAGAACCAGTTTCTGGTGGTTGAAATGTACATGAAGCCAGATGGTCGAAGGCAGAAACAAGCAGGATTATTATGGTCTCGCTATAACGCCGTAATCCTCATTCTGTAAAGGCTTTGAAGAACGATATCTCCACTTATTATCACAAAATCTATACTGAGTCAACATCTGAACATGTCCATTGCCCGCCAGCAAAACAAAACAGTATTTTTTTCCTTATAATTAAACGAAATAATTAAAATAAATAAAAAATAAGAGAAGAAAATGAACTTTCTCGACCGAACATCGAAGGTGTTATGACCTGAGTAAAACCTAACTGGCATACCTCACAAATCGAGGCCTACTACTTAGAGTTGTTAGTTCTTCTGTTCTGATGTAAAGCCAACTCAGTTGCAAAATTTTGAATTTTCTTCTAAAAGGTCACAATATGCATTTTAAGCAAATTTCATTACAAATGAACCAAAATCCAGACGTGATGGACCATTTCACAATAAAAGATTCGTGTTCAGCACACAAAAAACGTTTAGAATTGCTGACATCCCTTCTACATATAAATCCGGAGGGGCTGGAGTGCAGTGTTCTTTATTTTGACCTGTGGAGGCAAAGCTTGACCACGGCGATATACTGCTATAACGATAATTATGGAGTATTAGTTAAAAGCGCACTTAAAGGTAGCTGGTAGGTAGCAACGGAAGCTACCACGGTAAGCCGGAGCAGACGCTACTTTAATGGGCTGAGAATACCACAAAGTCTTAGGACTGTTTGGCCTATCTTGCTTATGGATGAAAGTCGAATGGACTAAGGTGCCGTCGTTTCGGAGGTCTCGAGTTCAAGTCCCAGTAAAGTAAAAAACAAAATTTTTAATTTTTTCTTCGAATCAAAATACCCAATTTACTTCAATTCGAATGCATAAGAACATAGATTTCGGTAAATTGAATGAATTGACACTATGGAATTTGCGGGACTGTTCAGTTCGTTTCAATTCGAATGCACAAGTTCATGGATTTTGATAGATTGAAAGAATTGACACGATGGAATTTGCGTGACTCGCATAAAATAATTTATAAAAAAACGGGAAAATTAAATAAGAAAGATAAGAAGCTTGACCACTTCACTTCTGAGAGCTCTGCCGAAACTGCATAAAACTAATTTAGCATTTATTTTACTTTTACAGCCGTGCTTCAGCACCATATGACACACCAGTCAATGCCTCCGGCGGTAATACGCATATGGATGCGAAAGCTTCAAAATGGAAAACTTTGTTAGGCCTTAGGTACCTAAGTCATATTATTGCTCATTTTTTTGTTGTTCCTTATACGGCCAAGGCTTGGGGAAAAATATCGGCGGTAATACTCATATGGATGCGAAAGCTACAAAATTGAAAATTTCATTATTTTCAATCATCAATGACGACCGATTTCCCTATTAGGATAAGGAATATTGCGCTCCGTCGAACAAATTCGTGTCTGAAAGGCTTGCTTTAGGTACCGGGACTGGCAAAACAAAATCGGGCGAACCTCAAAAATTGTGTAAATCTACACAAATTAGACTTTAAAACAGAAAACTTTGGCATTTTCAACGCCAATGACGGACGATTTCCCATTTGGGCAAGGAATATTACGCTCCGCTGGCACATTTACGCACAGGCAGCGGCAAGTTCAAATACACAAGTTTTTGAATTAAATTTGATACGATTTTTACTCCTTTTGTTGCTGTTCGATGGGCGGCCAAGACTTGGGGAAAAATGTCGCCTAAGCTGAAATCTTAATTAAAAGTGTATCAGCCCAAAAAAAAAGTCCGCTGCCAAGCCGCGAAACGGTCACACTGTATAGACAGCTCCAGTGTGGCCGTTCAACGCCCTCGGCTGTTATATACGAAGCTATCAGATGCTACAAAATGAAAAATTTGGTCTATAGGGCGCACCTGCTGCAATAAGGCAAGGAGTTGGTGGTGCAAAAGAAGGATACAGCAGACATCGAAGTGGTTAAGAGCGCCCCGGTGGACTTGTTCCATCGACCATCCTATTTGGCCATGATAAAGGGTCTTTTGGATGGATACCCAGACGACAACATGGCCTCAGTTGTGCGGCATTAGCTTCGTACCGGTTTTGCCATTTTTGTCACGTATTCATAGCTTGGGGAACGAACCACAAATTGGGAGGAATACGAAAGGCCAGCCATTTTTGGGACCCCACATCAATTGTCCAACCATTTAATGTGGACGACGTACTTTAAACTGTTTTAATGCCCATGATGATGTTCGATTTAGCTATTGGCCATGTCCTATAAAAGTATTTCAATGGGTCTCTGCGGTGGCCAATTTAACTAACATTTCAAATTGTCATGTACCACTCTTTTCAGATACTCTGAGCTTAACAGCCGGCGGGCAAAGGCCAATTTGGCAAATCCAGCCAAAAATTACAGAAAAAATTCATTTTTAAAATTACGTAAATTTAAGGGCGAAAGTAATCATGCGTGCCATCAAATTCTAGATCAAAGCGTTGAATAAGTCGGTTCAAAAATAAAAGCGTACAAAAGCGAAATTCATATATAACAAAAAAGTGTTATTTATTTATATTTTTTTAAAATTTAAAATTAGGCAATTTCTTATGTTTTACTTGACACACAAGAATTTTGCCATCATAATTCGCTAGCAAATAGTTCGACCATTAAATCATTTCAAAGTATTTTTCTTAAATAAAACTTTAATAAAAAAAAAAATTCATTTTTGAGCCTTCAGACACGAGGACTGATGCAATGGCGTGCTTAACTGCATCCTTTGAGTTCCGATAGCGGATTAAAGCGTTTGGCGTTTAAGCCGCAGCTTTTATAGAGGCCGCTCGTCGTTTAGCTCGCTCAATGACAAGCCAATTTCCTAACGCGTTCTCTCAGTTTGCTCGATACTTTTTCGATAACTATCGATATTTGGCTTTAGGCGCCTTGATTTAAAAGAAATGCCTGTTGGCTTTTTGAATCTTAACTGTATTCTATAATGTTGTGCGAGCCATAAAATGGCTCGTCACAAAAACTTCTCGTGGCTCAGAGTGCGCCTTGCATCTGTCCATAAACCAATTTAGCTATTTTTCCACCAGATCTAGCTATTTTGTAAGATCAATATTGCCGGAAACTGCAATTCAAGCTATTTTGAAAAAACTATGTATTTGCCATTTTCTAGCTAATTCGGAAGTGCTAAAATTCTGATAAAACATACTAGAATTAAAGCTTTTTATACCCTTGTAGAGGGTATAGACGTTTGTAACGTATAGAAGGAAGAATCTACGACCACATAAAGTATATATATTCTAACTCCATATTCTGCCCACAAAATATTATTAAAAAAGCTTAGAAAGATAGAATTCACAATGTTATTCGGCATTTTTAATTTCACGCATTTATTTCAATCTTGCGCCAAGTGTCTATAAGCGAAAACAAATCATTTCAGGAAATAATTCTTAAAATCAAAATCTTTTACATTTTTAGCTTTATTTTTTTTGGCCGTTTTATCATTTGCCTTTGTGCACCAGCACTGGTAATCAATTGTTATGTTTTCGTTAATGGCCTACGGTCACACTAACCCAGACGCGTGTTACATAAATGAACAAATAAAATTGAATTAAACAACTTAACTCAACCGCTATTTCAACGAAAAAGGCAAATAGCAGTTTTGGTTGTTAAAATTCTTGTTAAAATGTGTGGTGACCATTTGACAACATAAAAGAGAACAATCAATAAACGAAAAGCACAGCGGCCAACAGGCAGAAAGGAAAGGAAAAAAAAATAATAATAAAAATAAAACAAATACCTATACAAATACAATGAGCGAAAGCAATAATCAGGTTAGTTGGTGCAGGTGCTGGTCGGTGGGGGGGTAGGGTGAGCAGGCTGATAAGTGTCTCTCTCTCTTTCTCTCTCATTCGGGTGTTTGTTGCAGCGCAATTTATTTATGTATATATGTGTGTTTGTGCACAATTTTTGCGTTGTTCAAATTTTAGTTTAATTTTTCTTTTCTTTATGTTTCTTTTCAGTTTTGTGGCATTGATTTTTACAAAAATTAAAAAAATACAAATACAAAAAAAAAAAAAAAAAACCAAAAACGAGGCGCGTGGCTGCTGTTTCATCATCCGTTTTTCATTTCGTTGCAACTTTTTTTTGAGCAGAGCGGCCGGCAGCAGCAGAAGGAGCACAATTACACGCACACCACTCCCCCTCTCTCTCTCTCTCTCTCTCTCTTAGGCTGCATACCTTTTGTTTTGTATCAAATTCTGCTCTTCTTTTATTTGTAATCAAAACCAAAACAACAACAATAACAACCATACCAAATGGCGGCCTACTTGAATCGCACCATCTCGCTGGTAACTGGCCAAACGGCGCCATCCGGCAACGGGAACGACAATAATTCCACATCTACGGATACGGTTGATGATACCCATTCCACATCCCGTCACAATTTGTCGTTGCAACAATCGGATTCGGCCTCCTCGATGGCCAATTTCAATACAAATCGCATGATGAACGAATCGCGTCTATATCAAACGAATGATAAATCACCGCTGCAGATCTTTGTGCGGGCCAAGAAGAAGATAAATGATATCTATGGTGAGATTGAGGAGTATGTGCATGAGACGACCACGTTCATAAATGGTGAGTAGGTAGGCGCAGGAGAGGAGTAAGTCAGTTTATATAAGCCTTTTTTGCTATACTTTTAGCCCTGCATGCCGAGGCCGAGATCGTGGACAAGGCTGAGCGGGAGCTCTTTGAGAGCTATGTCTATAAAGTGGCCGCCATACGTGAGGTATTGCAGCGTGATCACATGAAGGTGGCCTTCTTTGGACGCACCTCGAATGGCAAATCTTCGGTTATCAATGCCATGTTAAGGGAGAAGATTCTACCCAGTGGCATTGGACATACGACCAATTGTTTCTGTCAGGTGGAGGGCAGCGATGGTGGTGAGGCCTATCTAATGAAGGAGGGTTCCGATGAGAAGCTCAATGTGGTGGTAAGTTTAAGGATGTTTATTTACATAGTTTGTGTTCACCTTCTCCTCTTTTGCAGAATATCAAACAACTGGCGAATGCCTTGTGCCAGGAGAAACTCTGCGAGAGCAGCCTGGTACGCATCTTTTGGCCACGTGAACGTTGCAGCCTTTTGCGCGATGATGTGGTTTTTGTCGATTCACCCGGTGTGGATGTGTCTGCCAATCTGGACGATTGGATTGATAATCATTGCCTAAATGCGGATGTTTTTGTTTTGGTTTTAAATGCCGAATCCACCATGACGCGTGCCGAGAAGCAATTCTTTCATACCGTTTCCCAGAAGTTGAGCAAACCGAATATATTTATATTGAACAATCGTTGGGATGCCTCGGCCAATGAGCCCGAGTGTCAGGAATCGGTAAGGCTATCTGTTTCCTTTAACTATTCCCCCTCC
Organism: Lordiphosa magnipectinata; assembly: GCA_037044535.1. NCBI lineage: Eukaryota > Metazoa > Arthropoda > Insecta > Diptera > Drosophilidae > Lordiphosa > Lordiphosa magnipectinata. The sequence continues at coordinate 416,365 of JBAMBO010001548.1, forward strand.
CCCCCCAGCCCCCCCACACACTCTTTGGTGTATCTTGTCTTAGATTCAATTCGTTTTTTCATTTCGTTTATCCCCCAAAATCTGTATCAATCAACTGTATCCAAACAGGAATTAGCTAAGGTAATATTAGAGCCAGTAGAAAACGCCTCATCCAAATCCCCCCCAACTCATTTTAGCTTTGTTGTTGCCTGCCTGAGTTTTATTTGGTTTTTGCAGGCTCTTAGAGTTGACTATTAAGGGATCTTAGGGTCAACATTATGTTCTTCAACAGATGTAATCAAAGACTCTCCGTTAGCAATGACATCATCAACTTATGGAACATTCTGTCCTGCAGTATTTTCCTTTCTCTAAGTCATTGAAAATATGCTTAACTTAGAATCCTGTCAGGGGACTTTGCTATTTCTAGAGCAGTGGTGTCTAAAATGGGATAGGAAATCATAATTCTGCCGGCGTCGCAGCCAACACACTTATTGAGAGAGAGAGAGAATACGTGTGTGTTCTATAAATAGCACACACTCTGCGGCTTGCTCTCTTACGATGCGCGTGTTTGGCTCTGTGTCATCTTATAGGCTATTCACACTGAGGCACATCAAAGATGTTCCATAAGCATTTGCCGTGCCTAAATTATATCATCATTCCAACATCTTCTGGGGATGTTCCTATTTTACTTTGTTCCAATTAGTATTTTCACGATAGTTTTTGTCCACCACTAAAAATTTGTCATTCACTGCGAAACATGAACATTGTCAAAGAACGGGAATGGCGAAATATGCATAATTAATTCAAAAATGTCAAAAAATTCCGAATTATCATAGTAAGTATTATTAACTGAATTATATGAACAGACATTTAACCCTCTAGTGCCCAAATTTTCTTTTCCAAGAAAAAAATTATTTTTGGATTCAGTATGTATCAAAAGTGAATGTTTGTTTTAGAAAAACTTTTACTTTTGCACGGATCGAGTTTTATAGGACTATATCCTTGGACTGCCTAGAGGCGGCTTTGGGAAGGTAGGCCAACAAAAAATTAGATAGTCAATTCTTTTGTTTACACGTTTTATTATAAATGATATGAAGAAAGGCTCCAAAAACAAATAAAATAACAATTAAAACTAAAGTTACTTAAATTCACAAAGCATCAAATATTTGTGTACAAAAAGTTTGATTACTTATTTGTGATGAAAATCATAGAAACAGTCTTTTTTCTGGGAAAAGCACAGGTTTATATTACATTTACGGCAGACAATTTGAGTTTCGGAAGTACAACCAGGAAGCTTACAGGTTTTTTTTGTCAGCGCGTGATAAAAACATTGGAAAATGCTCGACGGTATCATAACGTACATCATTAATTGGAAGGAAAGTTTTCTTCCCTGTGCATTTATTTTCCTTTCCATCAACTTGCCGCGGGCGCCCTGGTCCTTTTGGCAGATAAGGAGTTTGTAGTATGCAAAGCACATATGCGACCTCTGATCGGAAGTTTGGCAATTGGTATTTTGTGTTATTAGCGTCGGGCTGGTTTATTCGGTGGAACAAAATGTAAGCGTTTACCATGGCTAAATCAAGCATATGTGTAAATAGTCGATTTGTATACTTGTTGCTCTTTACGGGAATTTTATATCGATCAATACGTCCGTCCATTAAGTCGACACCACCCATGTGGCTGTTGTATTCGTGGATAACATTTGGGCAATTTATGTCAACGTACTTTTTTTTCGGAACGAACAAAACGTGAAACCTGACCTTTTGAATTCGTTTCATTCAGGAAAGGCTTTGTGCCCGCGTAAGTCGAAGCAAGTCGTACTGCCTTATTGTCCTTCCAAATCGTCAAAGACAGTTCGACTCCTGATACAGATCCAAAAAATTCTGTAGAATATCCACGCACTTGTTTTTTGAGGTCGCTGTCAGATGGCAGCTTACAATTTGGAATGCGATTCGAGCGAATAGTTCCCAAAAAAATATTCCCCGGGACTTGAGATATACAAGAAGCGGCAAGGAAGTATAATAATTGTCAAAGTAGATAATCTGATTTTTGAAATCCGGAACATTGCGCGACAATCGAACAACTACATTTGCTGCCGCACCAAGATCTGGTGAGCCAGTTTGAACAACGTTGTCACCTGCTCCACAATATATCTCGAAATTATAGCAAAAGCCAGAAGAGTCACACAAATTGAAGAATTTCACTCCCCATTTGTGTGGTTTGTCTGGTGAATATTCTCTAAGAAAGGTCTTCATCTTCGTTGCACACATTTGTTCATCCACAGATAAGCGTTGGCGCATCGGAACTGACAAACTTCTCATTGGAGTGATTCACGAGCGGCCGTATTTTGTATAAAGGATCGTGGTCGGCAGAATCCTTGGATGGCAACTTACTATTATCATTAAATCCTTTTGGGCAGCATACAAATTTGTTTGCTGGGTGATATGCTCAATGATAGTATCATTCAAAAAGAATTGAAAACACTTGAATGGCGTATCCAGATTTTTAAGCACTCCGAGGTCAGGCTCAGTAAAGGATATTGCAGATTTATCCATGACTAGGTTCGTTTGGCGCCACAACATCTTTTTGAACAGCGGTGATTTTGGGTCGATAGCCCAAACAGATCCTACACATTCAGCTATTGTGCTTTCTTTAACATGAGCAATATTATGGTCAGCAGGCGCTTTGCGTTTGCGTTTCTGTGCTTGAGGTGAATTGGATGCAATCGAACTTGAGGGTGACAACAATTTTGCAAAAGGAGTAGGACTTCCGCTTGAAGTTACACAAATCTCTCTAGCCAACATAGAATCCGACATATGTAGCACTTTTTCAATCGCTTCTTCATCTTCGTCATTGACAGGAAGCGCTGCCTCGCAAACATCATCAGTCAAATCGTCCTCCAATTCTTCTTCTCCGTCCGTATCAATGTCAAAATCAATTGAATTTAAAAATTTTTCAATCTCCACGTCGGAGAGAGCTCATAGCTTATTCACTTGTCGTCGTTCCATGTCTACTGAAGCAATTATTTGTACTTAAATATGTCATGGGTTGTTCCACTTTCAAACTTACCTTATAGTTTTTTTTTCCCGAATTGTCCCAAGACCGCCTCTAGACGGGATACCTTATAAAAGCAATAGAAAGCTAACGAAAACTTATTTTTAGTGTGGGTTTCGTATTTTGAGTCCTTGAGACTATCAGCAAAAGGGGAACAATTTTTTTTTCCAGCAGCAAACTTTTTGTAATATTTTAAAAAAATATTTATATTTTGCACTTTTTACAAAATAATTATTTCGTCCGAGTTGCACAAATTTTCTGATTCAAATGACTACAGCAGCTTGCGCAAGCTCTAGTATGTATTCCAAACGCAACGAACTTAATTTTTGGACTTCCCCGAATTAGAAAAAACCCAAAACCGAGTCAAAAGGAATGAAAAGAATAAAATAACGGTGTTTTTAACCTTACCCGTCTAGAGGCGGTCTTGGGCACTAGAGGGTTAATGATGTACATGTTTTGACCTTATTGCATATGTTGAGGAATTCGTATCGGATGATATTATAGAGTTCGTCCCAGAGGTGTCGGACTGTGGCACCATTTCTGGAAGCGATGGCAGGCCACCAGCAAAACGCTCCAAGCCTGACCACCAAGCGGAAGCATCAAAGGGATCTTCGTAATATGCTTCGTGAGATGGCAGCGAGTCAAGCTAACTTCCAGTCCGAACCATTTGTGCCTTGCAATACGCTTTTATTCTTCATTCGAAATAACACATCTAACGGTAGCAGATCTTATCTCTTCAGCACCAGAAGAGTAGTCAGCAGAAGTATTAGATTGGTTTGGCTTCTTAAGGGAGGGGGTTCATTTGAGGCAAGTTTCCAATTTCCATTGTAGGCACTGTTGTGAACATTTAAGATACTGTGCAATATATAGCAGAGGAATGGCGTTGCGTAAAATTTGTGTCTCTTTATCTCAACACTTCAAGTCTGCTTTCAAGCATTTAAAAGGTTGATTGCGCCATCTAAATGTTCTTTTTAAGCATGTCAAGCCGCTTCATAAATATAAAATTATAACTTGTAAGCGAATTGCACGTACAGCTGCGGCAAAAATAATAGCACCATGACATACATTTTTCTTTATTGATCATTTGTTTAATAACTATTTATATATTTAACTTGTTTAAGGCTTTTATTTTGACTTTAGGCTCTAATTTATCGAAATACAATGCAAGTGTCGTCGATAATAACATGAAATTGAAATATTTACATTAAGAAGTTTCTGGAATATTTGTATTCATTTGTATTCTTCATCGATATAGTGTATTAATATTTGGTTGTAAAACCTTTGGCAGCAATGACAGCAGCACAACGTCTCGTCATAGAATTGACCAAATTTTGGCACCTTTCCCGTGGAATACTGCTCCATGATTCTTGAATGATAGCCCAGAGCTCCTGATTATTCCTTGGTTTTGCATTGGAAACATATTTTTTTACATCAGACCAAAGATTCTCTATCGGGTTTAAGTCTGGAGACTGAGCAGGCCAATCCATTAGGTGAAGGGATCTGTCTTGAAATCACTTACGAGCTTTCTTGCTGGTATGTTTAGGGTCGTTATCCTGTTGGAAGACCCACAACAACGGCATTTCGTATTCCGCATAAGGCAGCATCACTGTTTGCAAAATATCGCAATAGACATGTTGATCCATAATACCTTTTATCCAATGTATTGGACCCACTCCGTAATAAGAAAAGCATGCCCAAACCATGATACTCGTTCCACCGTGTTTTATGGCCTTGCAGGTGAAACTCGGGCGGTATTCCGAATTGGGGGGTCGCCGTACATAGGATCGAGATCCTCTTCCTCCAAATAGCACGATTTTGCTTTCATCCGACCATAGGATGTTTCTCCACTTTTCTGCCGGCCAATTCAGGTGCTCTTTGGCAAACTCTATTCTTTATGCCACATGCTTCGCATTCAAAAGTGGAACTTTTCTCGGACTACGGGCACTTAATTTATAATCTTTTAAGCGATTCCGAACTGTCCTAATGCAAGCCGATATGTTAAGCTCCTTCTTTAGCTCAGTAGCCGGCTTAAAGGGGGCCTTCTTGCACTCGCGAACCAGTCTGTTCACCAGCAAATTAGACATTGCAACTTTTCTACCGCGTGTTTCTGGTTTATTTTTATAATTTAAGGCATTACTAATCATTTTATTGGAGCAACCGACGATTTGCCCCACCTGAGCGTAGGTGTTGCCTTCCTCGATAAGCTTTTTAATGATTTTCCCCTTTTCGTCACTACAATGCTTTCCGCGACCCATAATTAATAATTTTTTTGAACTTAATGATAGTGTGGCGACTCGACTTTGCAATACGACGCATTTACTGTCCGCAGATACAACAACAATCATCATGTCGCCGAATACCTGCAGTCTGTTCCTCGGAATCTCAAAAAATCCGTTATCAGTGCTATTTTTTTTGCCGCTCTGTTTTGCACTTCGTTTGCTGAGATACCTTATACAGAAAAAACCGTTAGCAAATTGAGCATTAACACATTACTCTCAGAGAGATCACATGTAAGCCTATACTGTACAACAAAATTATTAAACCAATTACAAAAAAAAACAAAAGATGTATTGCATCAAAGAATTTTATATGACGCAGTGCTATTATTTTTGCCGCAACTGTATATACTCAGATAGTCATGCCGCACTTAAAGCGCTTGACTCACATACCAACAATGCTAATACACTTACGGATTGTCGCTTATATCTGAATGAGATCGCACGACATTTCAGTATACACCTTATATGGGTGCCTGGACATTGCATGAACGGAACTTGAAATTCATTCTGTCCACACAATAGTTTAGTTACGAGTACCCCCAGTTGTAATAGGGAATATATAAGGCATCGCAATGGGCCCAATGTGGCCTAAGTGAAAGAGCGACTTGTCGCTCTCAGCCATCGCAAACTAACCTAACCTTACCTTGATAGTTTTTAATCGTTCAGCACTAGAGAAACTCTGTTTCGCTTCATAAAAACAATGTCCAAAATGCCAAAAGTTTATCCCATCTGATAGAAACTCATAATTTTGCAGGCGTGGCAGCCTACACGCGACAGAATATGTATGTTCTATAAATAGCACACAAGACGGCTTTGTGTTCTCTCACGAGGCATTTGTTCGTTTGCTTATTGCTCATTTTGAAATGTTAAACACGTTTTCTTTGTGTTTCGCTGCTACGCACACAAGCGCAATGCTTGATTGTGTGAGTTGCAGGGTTCCCCAAGAAGAGAGCGCGAAAATGTGACTGTATCTCTCTCTAACACACAGTGATGCATGCCTTCGGCAAGCATTCAGTGTGAATTGGCCAGTACGTTCATCCCCCAGGGGCTATAGCTGGTGAACTCTGCTTAAGTGCGTAGAGATTTTCATTCATTTGTCTTGATATGTTGCTAAAATACCATCAATTTGCTCATTTCCACAACATTCATATCCCTGCTTTTCACTCTCTCTCTCTCCCTTTGCTTTGCACTGTTCTGTTCTTTTCTCCAGGTCAAATCTCAACACACGGAACGTTGCATCGATTTCCTTACCAAAGAACTAAAGGTCACAAACGAAAAGGAGGCAGCTGAACGTGTCTTCTTTGTCTCTGCACGCGAAACCCTACAGGCTCGCATCGAAGAGTCCAAGGGTAATCCACCACACATGGGTGCCATAGCCGAGGGCTTTCAGATACGTTACTTTGAGTTCCAGGACTTTGAGCGTAAATTCGAAGAGTGCATCTCACAGAGTGCGGTGAAAACCAAATTCCAACAGCACAGTTCCCGTGGCAAAAGTGTCTCCGGCGATATGCGTTCAATGTTGGACAATATCTATGAACGTATCACCATTTTCCGTAACCTAAAGCAGGATCAAAAGAATTTGCTAACCGAACGCATTCAGGGTACCGAAACACAAATGATGCAGGTGACACGCGAAATGAAAATGAAAATACACAACATGGTCGAGGAGGTGGAGGAGAAGGTGTCCAAGGCATTGAATGAGGAAATCTGGCGCTTGGGTGTGCTCATCGATGAGTTCAATATGCCGTTCCATCCGGAACGTTTGGTCTTGAATATCTACAAAAAGGAAATGAACGCCCATGTGGAAAGCGGCTTGGGTAGCAATCTAAGGGCCCGCCTATCCATGGCCCTGGCCATGAATGTGGAATCAGCGCAAACGGAAATGACGGAGCGCATGCATGCTTTGGTGCCCAATGAACAGCTACTGGCCAGTAGCGCCAAATTGGTCATACGTACGCAACCCTTTGAGATGTTGTACTCCCTTAATTGTCAGAATCTGTGCGCTGATTTTCAAGAGGATTTGGAATTCAAATTCAGTTGGGGCATTGCGGCCATGATACAGAGATTTACGGGAAAAGTGAGGGAGCGCAGCAAAAAGAATCAACCGGCTTTGGTGAATCGTCAGAGCAGCATTGGGGTGAGTCTTACGAAAGAGATTATGGTAAACAAACGTCATTCTTTCTCTTCACTTTCACAGCACAGCGTGGTTACACCCGCCAGTACGCCCGTGGAGGCCACTCCTGTCTGCCTGTTGCCCACTCCCGGTGTGGCTGGCATTACACCCGAACAATTGTCGCTCATCTCACGTTTTGCCATGTCCTCCATTGGCTCACAGGGCACTGTGGGTGGCCTGGTGGTGGCCGGCATTGTAAGTAACTGTTATGCTTACTTCCTCCCCCCTTTCCCCCGCTCTCATCCTTGCCCCCAAGTAGGTTATATTGAAAAGCTATGTGCTGAATACCCATACCCACTTGCAGATGCTGAAAACTATTGGCTGGCGTGTCCTAGTCGGTGTGGGTGCTCTATATGGTTGCATCTATTTGTATGAGCGTTTATCCTGGACCAATTCGGCCAAGGAGCGCACCTTTAAAGGACAGTATGTGAGACATGCCACCAAAAAGCTGAAAATGATTGTCGATCTAACCTCGGCCAATTGCAGTCATCAAGTGCAGCAGTAAGTATTGTGATGGGATAGGATGGGGTAGGAATCATTACTCACTCACCCATTCACCTCTCTCTAGGGAGCTGTCCAGCACCTTTGCCCGCTTGTGCCGCACCGTGGATACCGCCACCACGGACATGAATGATGAGCTCAAAACACTGGAGGCACAACTGAATGTCCTGGAGTCGAATCAAAAGCAATTGAAGCTATTGCGCAACAAGGCCAACTACATACAAAATGAATTGGACATCTTTGAGCACAATTATATTGCGCCACAATAGATGGACCTACTAGCTTAGCTAGCTAGCGACAACAACAAACCGACAGACGACAGCATGCTCATATTATTTTTTCCCCTCGCCCCAAAATTGTTTTTACACATAAAAATTTAGTTGATTTTTTTTGACTTGTTTTCTCTCTTCTTTTTTTTTGAATAATTGTTGTTGCGCTCTAGCAATGCTTCTTTTAAATTCCTATGTTATATATTTTATTTTTTTTTTGTAAATGTTGTTGTTGTTAAACACACACACACACTGTGAACATGGCCCGGTGCCATGGCAAACCAAATTTAACATTTAGGCGGAAAGTTAGTAAAGTTCCCCCTCCCTTTTAACATTTAGCCACAAACTACTCCGTATCCTTAGCCAATTGGTTACATTTTTTTTGCGGAAAATACAACCAATTGTTGATGAAAACAAACGAAACGAAACAAAACAAAAAAAACATATATTGTAAAAGAAAAAAAAACTATTAAAAAAAAGTATTTATGTATAAAAATGTGTTAATATATTGTTATCATTTAATAGAGAGGGAGGGCGGCGTATTCACACGGAAAAGAAAGAGAGATTAGAGCAAATGACGAATGACTGCTGAAGCAGTAATCTATTCTTGTTTTTGGAAGCACGCGGAATCATGTATTTACTTAGACTACATTCAAAATGAAAATGTACTTATTGTCAGGGCTGTGAAAGAATGATTCATGTTTATTTTTAATTCATAATAAATTAACATAAATTGGAACTAATTCAATTTATCCAAAAACCGAATTGAACTGATTTTGATTTAATTCATTAAAAACGAGAAGGCCAAACTAACTTCGTTTTTATACCCTTGCAAATGCTGTTTTTGAAATGTCAGAGTTTAAGAACGCTTACATAAAAATCAAAAATTTTTGTAACTAAAACCCATTTTCCGACAAATAAACCTCTGATTTCGCCCAAACTACGCGAATCTTTTTGAAAACATCAAATTAAGAATCGTCGAGTTTAAGAACATAAAAATAAAAAAGTTTTTCTCACTAAGACTCATTTTCCGACCGATCGGTCCTATGACAGCCTTAAGATATAGTCATCCGATTTCGACCAAATTTTGCGAATGTACACAACTGATCATATTAATAGGTACACACATCAACTCTGACTTTAAGGTAACAGAAAACAGTTTTATTCATTGTTTCAAACTTAAAATTAGTTCTCATTGGTTCTTAAACTATTTGTTTTTAATAAAATAAACTTAATTGTAACATAAAATAATAATATAACATAAAAGAGATCATTTTGTGTTTCAGATACGTTTTCAGTGTGATCATAATAATAGGTACACTTCATGTGTTGGTAAGAAAAAAAATTTTAATTTCCATTTTAAATTAGTATTTCCTAACTTAGTATCCAGTGTATCCACCTCTATTTTTGGCCACTATTGCTATTCTTTTTGGCATACTTTTAATAAGAGCCTGGCAGGTCTCTACTGGTGTCTCATACCACAGTTTTTGGACACCTTCCCATAATTTTTGTTTATTTGAAAATGAATGCTTTGCCAATTTCTTTTTTAAGTCTCCCCACAAGTTTTCAATGGGGTTAAGGTCGGGGGATTGGCTTGGCCACTTCAGAACGTCAACTTTTTGGTCCTCGAAAAATTTAGATAACAGCCTTGATGTGTGTTTTTGGACCATTATCTTGCTGAAATACCCAACGTAATGGCATATTTTCCTCAGCATACGTTACCATAACTGTTTCCAATATGGATTTGTACTCTTCAGCATTCATTTTGTTCGTAGTCTGATAAACAGGAGAAGCAACCCCATACCATTATATTGCCACCTCCATGTTTGACTGTTTTTTTTTTTGTAAACCGTGGATGGAATTCCTTTCCATTAGGGCGTCGAACATTCCTTTCACAGTCATTCCCAAACAAATTAATCTTGGTTTCATCGCTCCATAATATGTTTCTCCATTTTTTCTCCACGGTGCATCCTACCCAGTCTTTGTGGTCCCTTGCAAAAGTTTGCCTCATGGTGATATTTTTTTTGCGCATAAGTGGGACTTTTCTGGCAATTCTTTCTGGTAGGTTGGCATCTTGTAATCGTCTTCGGATAGTTGGAGCACTAAGTGAATTCCCAATTTCGGCTGCAATAGCCTTCGATGACTTAAATGGGTCCTTTTAGCTCAAAGTTACTATGTAGTGGTCAAGGGTTTCTGTTGTTTTTTGTGGCCTTCCACGGGTTTCCTGTCTTGGTTTTCTTTCTAATGCATTTTTAACAAAATTATGAGACCTGTTCATTAATTTGGTGATGGCTCGTAAAGATTTGCCTTCTTTTCTCAGACTAAGAACCAATCGAGCTTCTTTTTTAGTTCAATGAGAATTTCGACCCATTTTTTCTGAAAAAAAATAATTATTTAATTCTCTGTATTGACAGGAGCTATACTTAATTTACCTTTAGATACCAAAAGATCACTGATTACAAAATTATTCACTTGATACTCGTGTGAGAAACGGAGACTGTACCTATTATTATGATCAGGCGAAATGTGTGGTGGACTCGCAATTTATAGAAAAGCTTTGATATACGGGGCAGCCCCTCTTTCAACTCTTTGTCACATTGTGGCCAGACATTGACAACAACAAAAAACCAAAAATTATAAAGTTGTCAACACTAAAAGTACGAAAAAACCATATATAATTAAAAAATTCCGGTGTGTACTTGAAAGCATATAGAATTAGTTATCAGTGAGTTTAAGGACGCTTACATTAAAAACATAAAGAATTCTTACTAAGAACCATTTACGACCGATTGGTTCTATGGCAACCATAAGATATAGTCACCCGATGTCGATCAACTTTTCCAAATTAGTTGAAAAGCGTTTAATATTAAGAATCACCGACCTTAAGAACGATTTACTTGAAAATAAACAAGTTTTTTTCACTAAGACCCATTTTCCATAATATGATATAGTCATCCGATTTTGACCAAAATTTGCAAATCTGTTTGAAAGCATATACAATTTATAATAGACGAGTTTAAGGACGCTAACATTGAAAACCAAAATGGTTTTCTCAGCAAGACCCATTTTTTGACCGATGGTTCCTATAGCAGCTATAAGATATAGTCATCTGATCCGATCGGTTCCGACATATATGCAGCGTGCAGTAAAAAGAAGACTCTGTGCAAAATTTCAGCTCGATAGCTTTAAAACTGAGAGACTAGTTTGCGTAGAAACGACAGACAGACGGACGGACAAAGCACAATCGACTCAGCTCGTCGCCCTGATCAAGAATATATATAGTTTATGGGGTCGGAAATGAAAATTTCTATGCGTTGCAAACTTCTGGGCAAAATTATAATACCCTTTGCAAGGGTATAAAAATAGAGGAAAGCTAACTTCTGCTCGACCGAAGTTTATATACCCTTGTAGCTTGTATAATTTATATATATTAATGTTTTAAAAGATTTTCGTTGAACATTCTTAGCTGAGTTATTTCCCCCCAAACTCAGCCACTACTTTGACCATTTGCTTGCCAGTTTGTTATATGGCAGCTATACGATATATTCATCAGATTTTGACCAAACTTCCCACAATTGTGTGAAAACTGATTATATTCATAACTGAAAAGCCGTCTTTAAGCTACCATTGAAAACAAAAAAGTTTTTCTCACTCGAACTACTTGTTCGACCTATAGTACCTATGGCAGCTATGTATATGCTATAGTCATCCAATTTGGATCAAACTTGGCAGAATTGTGTGGTCGCATATAATATTGATCAGTAACAAGTTTGGGAGCGATAGCATTGAAAACAAAAAAGATTTTCCCACTAAGTCTTTTTTCAGACATATCTTTTGTATGGCAGCTATGCTATATAGTTGACCGATTTTCATTAAACTTGGTGGAATTATGTAAAATCATAGAAAACTGATAAATCCGTGGTTTGGCCGAGTTAGCGTTGAAGACAAAAAAATTTTTCTAACTAAAACTTCTTTTTCGACCGATAGTTCCATCCGATCCGGAGGGTTCCGACAAATGTGCAGCGTCTTTGTACCAAAAGACTTTGTGCAAAGTTTGGTTAAGATAGCTTTAAAACTGACGGAGGAGATAGCATAAAAACAGACGGACGGACGGACAGTGAGACATGGCTATATCAACTCAGCTCTTCATGCTGATCAAGAATATATTTACCTTATGTGGTCGGAGATGCTTCCTTCTATGTGTAACAAACATCTGCACAATTTTAATTTACCCTCTACAAGGGTATAAAAAGGTTTTCATGTTTGATAGCTTTAATATTTCAATTGGCTTCCATTGAACATTCTCAATCTCTTTCCATATATTTAGTTCACCGTCTGAGTCATTAACGTCATCTGAGCTCGATGGGCAATCCTTAGACACATCGCTTGCATCATCATCATTATCATCATTGATCAGCAAGACCTAGGAGCCGTGCCATGTCTGTCTGTCCGTCTGTCGATCTCTTTACACGATAACTCTTGAAGGGAATGAGATATTGACTTGAAATTTGGCATCGGAAAGTTTAAAGACATTTGTAGGTCTGAGTTCGAAGATGAAATTTAACAAAGAATAGTCTTGGCCTTAGCCAAAGTAAGCGTAAGATGATTCGTTTTTATTCGCTTTTATTTCGAGAAACTTTCGTAGGCGACATAATTTACGAAGGTTTTGCAAAGGGTTCGATTTTTAATAACCAAACTGACCATTTTGTTTCGGAACAGTTTCAGGTTTCAAGGTTTGATTCGCTGTAAATAAAAAGTCGGAATTCCGAGTTCGAACCTGACCTGTTGTAAACACATCAGCAACATTCCGCAGCTACCTTAACAACTTTTTATTATTAAAAAACGTTGACAAATACACTGGAAGCTTTTCTTGCTTCCAGCAATTGCCGCAGAAAGGCATCTGCTAAGGTCCAGCAGTTTCTGGATGGCTTTGGTCTTTGGGTACACATTAACATAGCTGTTAATCGTTCAAAAAGTGAACACCACGCGTTTACTATAAGACACCTCCTAGGATCAAGGGTTCCAATTCGGATTCTGCGCTTAAATACCTTGGCGTGACTATGCACCGCCGCTTGACCTGGAAAGCCCATGTGACTCGGGCAGCAGCTAAGGCAAAATAGCTTTATTGGGTCTTCAAGCTGTGTAGATGTCTTTTTTTTACATGCCTTCCAGGATTTTTGGTCCTCTACCCTCAAGGAACTAAATCCGCTGGTATGTGAGGCCACCAGGAGAGTTTTTGTCATACAGACCAATCTGCCTGATCAACTCAGCTGGGAAAATCCTAGAGAAACTTGTCTGCACACGGCTAGAGCGGGCAATAGCTGCGGCTGGTGATCTCTCACAGAGTCAGTACGGGTTCAGGAAGGCAAAGTCTACAGTCGATGCCATTAAGAAGGCCGCGAAAGCTATAGAGGGCACCAGATGGAGAAACGGCAAGAAGGAATACCGCCTGGTTGTTACACTAGACATCCGTAACGCATTCAACTCTGCAAGGAGGAGCCGTATTATAGAGGCCCTAATAAACTTTGGAGTCCCCCTGTACCTCCTCCAGATGATCCGCAGTTATTTCAGTAACAGGGTGCTCAAATTCGACACCAATGTACGCACAGAGACGTACAACCGGAGGTGTGCCGCAAGGATCCGTGATGTACGATGGCATCCTGTGACTATCTCTTCCTCCCAGAGTGCAACTCGTTGGATTTGCGGATGACGTTGCTGTGGTGGTAGTGGCTAAACACCTCAAACAGGCAGAATCAATGTGCGACAAAGCAATCAAGCAGATAGAGGCGTTGCTTTCTTCAGTAGGCTTGGAACTAGCGCCCCACAAGACAGAAGCTGTCTTAATTAGCAGGCGGAAAAAGGTGACGACTGCACCTCAAAGAGAGCGCTGAAGTACCTGGGGGTAATGCTTGATATCAGGCTCAGTTACCGGGAGCACATGGATTAGGCAAGACACAGAGCGCTCTCAAGGATGATGCTAAATACCCGAGACCCGAAGCAAGGTCGAAGGTTGGTGCTCAACAGCGTTACGAGGTAGAACGCTGCTCCAGTCTGGCTCGGGGCACTGCAAGTTAAAAGCTACCGTTGTGGCCTGGAGGCAACACATCGGCTGGGAGCAATCCGCATATGCTGTGCATTCCGCACAGTGTCAGATGACGCAGCGCTAGTCATTGCAGGTGTGCCGCCCCTGGATGAACTAACAGATGAACCATCAACCCACAAAAAGACAGTGCGAACTTCTGCCTAAAAAGAAAGCTTGCTCAGGTGGCCATCATCCACAAAGGGTCGTTGGACTCACCGCCTCATCCCTAACCTTGGAGAATGGGTCAACAGGAAGCACGGACAGGTAAACTTCTACCTGATCCCGCTATTAAGCGGTCATAGCTGCTTTTGGAGCCACCTGCACCGCTTTGGGCATAAGGCAGACGCGAGCTGCACCTACTGCGGGAATCCTGTGGAGGACGCTGAGCATGACTTGTTTGCATGCGGCTGGTTCAGCATCTAGAGGGAACTCTAAGCCCTGGACGCCTATCAGTTGAGAGTATAGTCCCACTCAAGCTGAAAAGCAGCGAGAACTGGGAGCTGATTAGCCAATATACAGCTTGTGTAAGGATCGAGTTGCGTAGACTGGAGCGAAATAGAAGGAGCACATTGGAGTAAGGGTACTGATGGTTTTGCGAAGCAATGCTTTACGGCCGTACCCTCTACCTCTTTAAGCCTAGTTTTTAGTGTTGTAAATAGATATAAATAAATGAATTAAAAAAAAAATCCCATCGTTCTCATAAAATGTTTACCCTGGCGTCCACTTTCATATGGTTCAGTTTGTGCCAATAGATATCTGCTATCATAGTTCTGTAGCGTTCGCCGTTGATCTTGATGGCCTAACATGAACATCAAAACGGTTACTATTTCTGGTACCTGCTGAACCTCTTTTATCATTTGGACGTGTTGTTCGAGACATTTTGGTTATACCAATTGAAAACCAACTCTGCAGAGGTTTGAACACGTTTCTAAATATTTTGAGCCTCAAGGTTTTGGTACTTAGTTACTTAAATTATAGGTAAACTTTAGAAAACCAGTAAAAATTGAGACCGACTTTGCTTTATCTTCAACTTATCAACGATTTAAATCAGTGGTGTCTAAACTCACACAATCAGGCATTGCGCTTGTGTGCTTAGCAGCGGAACACGAAGTAAACGTGTTTGACATTTCAAAATGAGCAACATGCAAACGAACAAATGCCTCGCGAGAGAACAAAATGCCGAACACAGTCATCGTAAAAGACACCACTGATGCAAATCCACTTTGTTTCACATTTTGTTTCCGTTTCATTAAAGTTGATCTAAACCCCAGCCCAATAAATCGAATTGTATTTCAAAAAATGGTCTTTTCTTTTATAATTTTACATACAATATTTTCTTTGTTTTTTGCTTTCTTTTGCAGGGGGGTTGATGGTGGTGGGGAGAGAGGGGGAGGAGAATCTTTATCTTTGCTTTGCAATTTGCTCATGCCACACATTGTTTTGAATTGTTTTGTTCTTTCTCTTCTTTTTCTTTTTTTTTTTATATATAAAATACAAAAAATTTACAAAATAAATAAGTCTTTCCTTTAGTTTTTTTTTTGTTGTGTTTTTTTTGTTTTTTTGGAATACAAAGAAAAAGGAAGCAAATGATTAAAGGCTTGCATTAAATGTCTATTTATAGCGTAATTACGAGTAGTAAATACAACAATTGTTTGTTTGTTTTTTCTACAAACAAATAAAAAAAAATAAGCAAAGAGAAATAATATAAAACGAGTTTGAACCAACATTTTGAGCTTATTAATAATAGTTTGTTAGATAGAAAATACAGGTGTGTGTGTGTGTGTGTGTGTGCGTGCGAGTGGGCGTGTGTGTGTGTGTGTGTAGGCAGGATTACAGAAAATACGGCGTAGTATTCTGCTTGGGTATAACCCGCTCCGAATCGGGAACGGCCAGGAATATTTTCGTTTGCCTCTGCTGGGCCGTATCAAAGCTAAGAATGGCCGCCACATTGCCACAACGATAACAATAGTTGGGCGCTGACCACACCGTCACCAGTTTACCCTCAAACATGTATTTGATGCCCTCATTGACCAACTGATGGGCACGACAGATCAAATCCAAATTGTTAATGGACATAAAGTCTTTGGTCACACTATGGCCAAACAGCCAGCCGGCTCCGCGTGGACTCTGGCCCCAGTATTCCATATCCTCGGGATCGGACCAAACCAGATCACAGAAGGCACCTTTATATGGGATTTCACCATTCCGTTCGATGGTGCGTATTTGATCTAAAGTAATAATCTCAGGGCTCAGACCGCCGTGCACGCACAAGACCTCCTCGTCGATGATCTGCAAGACAATGGGGAAAAGAAAGTGGGGAATGTCAAAAGGCAGGCTTCAAGTAGTATATATAATCTGGAGCAACTTTGGAATTATATCAAAATAGCCTGCAATCTATGTACAAATATTTAGATATTTTAGTGTTAAGGTATTTTAAGATAGAGACGATGGTCACACTCTATATAGTAGATGCCGAGATAAGACGAGACAGAGAGACGAACTAGGAAAGACGTGGTAAATAGAATGGACAGAAGAACCTTTCACTTTCGTGAAACATGAGAGTTTACACTGCTCGCCACTTGAATAGGACACCCTGTATGCTCTCTTTAAAACTGCTCGTAACTCGAAAACGAAATGGTAGAATAACGATATTTTTTGCATATTATCTTTGTGCAAGCATTCTTCGCTCTTTCTGGTATATTCCAAGTTTTGGAATAGAACCGTTATAAAGTTGTTTGCATTTTATGTGA
Organism: Lordiphosa magnipectinata; assembly: GCA_037044535.1. Taxonomy (NCBI): domain Eukaryota; kingdom Metazoa; phylum Arthropoda; class Insecta; order Diptera; family Drosophilidae; genus Lordiphosa; species Lordiphosa magnipectinata. The sequence goes on from JBAMBO010001548.1 coordinate 433,452, forward strand.
GCATTCGCAAAAATTCAATGGAATTTTTGCGCCACTTGAATAGAACATGCATTTTATTTGGTCGGTATCGTTGACACGTGCACACAAATTTTGGTTTACTTAAACTTTTTGCTTTAATTGAAGTGTATATAAAATTTTAAAAAATTAAAATGGGGCGTGGCACTTCATTATCAGAGTCGGAGAAAGGAAAAATCCAAGCTTACAAGGATTCTGGCCTTTCTATTGCCAAAATAGCATTAAAAAGTCGACAGGAGCCGTCACGCCATAACAAATTTTTTAAATAATGAGGCTAATTATGGTAAAAACATAAGGGCCGCACCCACAGTGTGCTTACCATCGAGGACAAGCGACTTATATTAAGAGAAGCTTCCAATTCGCACGACTTTTTGGCCAAGATAAGGGAAAAATGCAACGTTAAAGCAAGTTTGACAACCATGCGTCGTGTTATTAATAATGCTACACACCTGAAGAGACTAAAAATCAAGAAGAAGCCACCTCTTAACCCGGCTCGGAAGTTACAACGCCTTCATTTCGCGCGCGCACATGTCACCTGGACTTCGGAGTGGCAACGTGTTGTCTTTTCGGACGAAAAAAAGTTTAATTTGGAGGGCCCCGATGGCTACAGCTACTATTTTCATGATCTTCGAAAAGAACCACACCATCTTGATAAGTTGCACAGCAGTGCTGGATGCTGGAGGTATTATGGTATGGGGGGCCATTTCCTATTATGGCAACTGTGAGCTTACATTTATTCCAACCACCATGAATGCGTTGTGTAATAATGGTATATTGAAAGAGGCCTTTTCCCACACTTCCAAACTCTTTTTGCAAATCTAAAATGGATTTATCAACATGATAATGCCCCTATACATACGGCCCGGATTGTTAAATCGTATATAGCGAGCCAAAACTGGCCACCCTATTCACCGGACTTGAATATCATTGAGAATGTGTGGGGATGGCTAACACGTGAAGTATATGGATCAGGTCAGCAATATTCGAGCGTTCCCGAACTAATTGCAGCTATCAAATTAGCATGGGGCTCGATATCGTTGAATTATTTGGGAAAATTGTATGCATCCCTTCCAGACCGAATGTGTGAGGTTTTGGAGAAAAAAGGAGGCTCAACACACTATTAAAAACTTTTTTTGGTTTAAAAACATGTTAGTTATTTCTTATTTAAGTAATATTGTTATTTGAAAAGGATTGAAATATTCTTAAATGGTTTTTAGATAAAGTGTCCTATTCATGTGGTGCAAAATGAAGACTCCAAAATTTGTTACTTATTGGTTAACAATGTTTTTTGTATACCTACAACTTTTGAATAATTTTGTAATTTTCGTCTAATTACTACATTTAAATAAACTTTATAAGAAAACAAAAATTATTTTCCTAGATGCCTTGGTTTAGCAGCAATTAACTATAGAAAATCGACTTTAGAGGTGTCCTATTCAAGTGGCGAGCAGTGTATATACACACCTGATCATATTAATAGGTACACACCGGAATTTTTTAATTATAGATGGTTTTTTCGTACTTTTAGTGTTGACAACTTTATAATTTTTTGTTTTTTGTTGTTGTCAATGTCTGGCCACATTGTGACAAAGAGTTGAAAGAGGGGCTGCCCCGTATATCAAAGCTTTTCTATAAATTGCGAGTCCACCACACATTTCGCCTGATCATAATAATAGGTACAGTCTCCGTTTCTAACAAGTATCAAGTGAATAATTTTGCAATTAGTGATCTTTTGGTAACTAAAGGTAAATTCAGTATGGCTTCTGTCAATACAGAGAATCGAATCAGTCGAAATTCTCATTGTACTAAAGAAGAAGCTCGATTGGTTCTTAGTCTGAGAAAAGAAGGCAAATCTTTACGAGCCATCGCCAAATTAATGAACAGGTCTCATAATTTTGTTAAAAATGCATTAGAAAGAAAACCAAGACAGGAAACCCGTGGAAGGCCACAAAAAACAACAGAAACCCTTTACCACTTCATAGTAAATTTGAGCAAAAAGGACCCATTTAAGTCATCGAAGGCTATTGCAGCCGAAATTGGGAATTCAGTTAGTGCTCCAACTATCCGAAGACGACTACAAGATGCCAACCTACCAGGAAGAATTGCCAGAAAAAATATCACCATGAGGCAAACTTTTGCAAGGAACCACAAAGACTGGGTAGGATGCACCGGGGAGAAAAAATGGAGAAACATATTATGGAGCGATGAAACCAAGATTAATTTTTTTGGGAATGGCTGTGACAGGAATGTTCGACGCAATAATGGAAAGGAATTCCATCCACGGTTTACAAAAAAAAAACAGTCAAACATGGAGGTGGCAATATAATGGTATGGGGTTGCTTCTCCTGGTACGGCGTAGGTCCAATTTATCAGGCTACGAACAAAATGAATGCTGAAGAGTACAAATCCATATTGGAAACAGTTATTGTACCGTATGCTGAGGAAAATATGCCATTACGTTGGGTATTTCAGCAAGAAAATGATATCCTAAACACACATCAAGGCTGTTAACTAAATTTTTCGAGGACCAAAAAGTTGACGTTCTGAAGTGGCCAAGACAATCCCCCGACCTTAACCCCATTGAAAACTTGTGGGGAGATTCATTCATTTTCAAATAAACAAAAATTATGGGAAGGTGTCCAAAAACTGTGGTATGAGACACCAGTAGAGACGATCTGCGAGGCTCTTATTAAAAGTATGCCAAAAGGAATAGCAATAGTGGCCAAAAATAGAGGTGGATACACTGGATACTAAGTTAGGAAATACTAATTTACCTAAAAAAAAGAACACAAAATGGAAATTACAATTTTTTTTCTTACCAACACATGAAGTGTACCTATTATTATGATCACACTGAAAACGTATCTGAAACAAAATGATCTCTTTTATGTTATATTATTATTTTATGTTACAATTAAGTTTATTTTATTAAAAACCAGAGCTGCAAACCCAAAAATTTTTTCGGAACCTCCGTTTTGCCGGTTCGAACCAAAATTTACCAACGGTTAAGGTTCGGAAATTTGAGGTTCGAGGTTTTTGGGCGTTGGTTTTGGTTCGAACCTTGGTTCGTTGCACGTTTTTCCCAATATATTTTAAATAACAATACAATAGGTATTCACTTGACGCCTAGATACATTTTAAGTCCGCATTTACACGGTGAAGCAAACTGCATGAAGTGCTTCATGAAGTTTTTGTTTGTAGGGAAGAGGTGTAGGGGGGCTGTCGAAGCAGGTAAAGCTTAATGGCAAGCTGGCAATGAAGTTCTTCGAAATGTATATGTATAAGATGAAAAATTTGTGCCAGTTTTCTCTGATTGAGTGTCTGTTTATGTTTTTGGTATAGAAAATATACAAAGAATATTTATGCAAATGTATGTAACCGCCAGAACAAAGCATCTCTGGCCCTATAAAGTGTATACATACAGTTGCGGCAAAAATAATAGCACTGCGTCATATAAAATTCTTTGATGCAATACATCTTTTGTTTTTTTTTTGTAATTGGTTTAATAATTTTGTTGTACAGTATAGGCTTACATGTGATCTCTCTGAGAGTAATGTGTTAATGCTCAATTTGCTAACGGTTTTTTCTGTATAAGGCATCTCAGCAAACGAAGTGCAAAACAGAGCGGCAAAAAAAATAGCACTGATAACGGATTTTTTGAGATTCCGAGGAACAGACTGCAGGTGTTCGGCGACATGATGATTGTTGTTGTGTCTGCGGACAGTAAATGCATCGTATTGCAAAGTCGAGTCGCCACACTATCATTAAGTTCAAAAAAATTATTAATTATGGGTTAAAAATCTGGGCATTAAAAAGCTTATCGAGGAAGGCAACACCTACGCTCAGGTGGGGCAAATCGTCGGTTGCTCCAATAAAATGATTAGTAATGCCTTAAATTATAAAAATAAACCAGAAACACGCGGTAGAAAAGTCGCAATGTCTAATTTGCTGGTGAACAGACTGGTTCGCGGGTGCAAGAAGGCCCCCTTTAAGCCGGCTACTGAGCTAAAGAAGGAGCTTAACATATCGGCTTGCATTAGGACAGTTCGGAATCGCTTAAAAGATTATAAATTAAGTACCCGTAGTCCGAGAAAAGTTCCACTTTTGAATGCGAAGCATGTGGCAAAAAGAATAGAGTTTGCCAAAGAGCACCTGAATTGGCCGGCAGAAAAGTGGAGAAACATCCTATGGTCGGATGAAAGCAAAATCGTGCTATTTGGAGGAAGAGGATCTCGATCCTATGTACGGCGACCCCCCAATTCGGAATACCGCCCGAGTTTCACCTGCAAGACCATAAAACACGGTGGAACGAGTATCATGGCTTGGGCATGCTTTTCTTATTACGGAGTGGGTCCAATACATTGGATAAAAGGTATTATGGATCAACATGTCTATTGCGATATTTTGCAAACAGTGATGCTGCCTTATGCGGAATACGAAATGCCGTTGTTGTGGGTCTTCCAACAGGATAACGACCCTAAATATACCAGCAAGAAAGCTCGTAAGTGGTTTCAAGACAGATCCCTTCACCTAATGGATTGGCCTGCTCAGTCTTCAGACTTAAACCCGATAGAGAATCTTTGGTCTGATGTAAAAAAATATGTTTCCAATGCAAAACCAAGGAATAATCAGGAGCTCTGGGCTATCATTCAAGAATCATGGAGCAGTATTCCACGGGAAAGGTGCCAAAATTTGGTCAATTCTATGACGAGACGTTGTGCTGCTGTCATTGCTGCCAAAGGTTTTACAACCAAATATTAATACACTATATCGATGAAGAATACAAATGAATACTAATATTCCAGAACTTCGCGGTTTTTTTTCGTTTTCTTAAGTTATTTTTGAAGTAGTGCTATTTTTGTTGCCGCCTAAAATGTTCAACGTTCATATTCTTAATGTAAATATTTCAATTTCATGTTATTATCGACGACACTTGCATTGTATTTCGATAAATTAGAGCCTAAAGTAAAAATAAAAGCCTTACACAATTTAAATATATGAATAGTTATTAAACAAATGATCAATAAAGAAAAATGTATGTCATGGTGCTATTATTTTTGCCGCAGCTGTATGTAACCGCCAGAACAAAGCATCTCTGGCCCTATAAAGTGTATACATAAAGGTTGTCAAAAAAGTCTTGCGGTATTTCCGCAAGCTTGTCTTTGCAAGCGCGTAGTTCTAGTTGTATTCGTCGCATCGGTTCACGCTAGAGCTTTTTGGAAAGCTCTTTTCACGCGCTAACACGTGTTTGATTTATTGTTGTTTGTTTTTAGTCGTTCGTGAGTTATAGCGTCGCAAACATGGAGCAAAATAAAGAGAAAATACGGCATATTTTACAGTACTACTACGATAAAGGCAAAAATGCATCTTATGCTGCCAATAAAATTTGTGCAGTTTATGGACCCGATACAGTTTCCATTTCCACCGCACAACGATGGTTTCAACGTTTTCGTTCTGGTGCAGAGGTGATCGAAGATGCGCCACGGTCCGGAAGGCCTGTCGTCGAAAATTGCGATAAAATCGCTGAATTGATCGAAAGAGACCGGCATAGTAGCAGCCGTAGCATCGGCCAAGAGCTGGGCATGAGTCATCAAACCGTTATAAACCATTTGAAGAAGCTTGGATTCAAAAAGAAGCTCGATGTATGGGTGCCACACGACTTGACGCAAAGAAACATTTTTGCCCGTATGGATGCATGCGAATCGCTTCTGAATCGCAACAAAATCGACCCGTTTTTGAAGCGGATGGTGACTGGCGATGAAAAGTGGGTCACTTACGACAACGTGAAGCGCAAACGGTCGTGGTCGAAAAGCGGTGAAGCTGCCCAGACGGTGGCCAAGCCTGGATTGACGGCGAGGAAGGTTCTTCTGTGTGTTTGGTGGGATTGGCAGGGAATCATCCACTATGAGTTGCTCCCCTATGGCCAAACGCTCAATTCGGACCTGTACTGCCAACAACTGGACCGCTTGAATGCAGCACTCATGCAGAAGAGGCCATCTTTGATCAACAGAGGCCGAATTGTCTTCCATCAGGACAACGCCAGGCCACACACATCTTTGGTGACGCGCCAGAAGCTCCGGGAGCTCGGATGGGAGGTTCTTTTGCATCCACCGTATAGTCCGGATCTCGCACCAAGTGATTACCACCTATTTCTGTCCATGGCGAACGAGCTTGGTAGTCGGAAGTTGGCCACAAGAGAGTCCTGTGAAAATTGGCTCTCCGAGTTTTTTGCCAATAGGGAAGCGAGCTTCTATAAGAGGGGCATTATGAAGTTGGCATCTCGTTGGGAACTCGTCATCGAACAAAACGGCGCATATTTGACTTAAATCGCATTATTATAACCAATTTTATGAACAATTGAAAATTCAATAAAAAATACCGCAAGACTTTTTAGACCTTATATGTATGTAGTAGATACCGCAACTCATACAAACTTTTTTTTTTGCGTCATCTATAAGATCTATAAATCTTTGATACAGCCCACAGAAAAACACTTAAAGCAAGACAGAGCAAGCTCACAAAGCGAGGCAGACATAACAACTCTTTGAGCAAAAGCGACCGAACAGCTCTTAGAACAACTCAAGAACAAATCAGAGCAAGAACAACTCAGAACAAGATGGATTGAACAAGATAGACTGAATAAAAATAAACAATTGAAGAAGAACATGTTCACTGGTTCAGTTTAAAGAGCAACTCAACTTTGTTCACTCACTCATAAAGAACCCAACACTACCTCCGAACGGCCGAGAAGGCCACAGCACCACATCTCGGACGTATGTGAACTCTCCACCACCATCGATGTAGGCCTTAATAGCGTGAGACTGCACGAATGGTTTATCCAAGTAGCCCTCGACCTGTCAAAAGCCTTTGACATGGTCAGTTACACCATCCTGCTACAGGAACTTCTACAAAGCACCCTGCCAAACCACATCAAGAGATGGCTAGCTAGCTACCTGTCCTCCAGGCAGGCCATAGTGAAGTTCGGCATCATTAAACAGGGAGTTCCCCAAGGTGGAGTCCTCTCTCTCTCCTGCTATTCAATGAGATAAAACTGGTCTACCCTCCTAATGACCTGGATCCACAGATGTGGACCAACCATTCGCCTTTGACTCCATGTTTACTTTCCCTAAACACTCGAAGGAGGTAGTAAAAAAAGGTCAGGAGTTAACAAGGTATTGCAAGCTATTGCAGAAAGCACATGGGGGAAGGATATGGAAACGATATGCATTACCTATAAGGCCATAGGTGGATCTATGCTGAATTATGCAGCCCCTATGTGCTCTCCGTCATTAAGTGACACCCAATGGCGAAACTTTCAGCTGGCACAAAACGTTGCGCTGAGAGTAGCTCCAACCAGATCATCTCCAGCAGGACGACAACCAACTCCTTACCCAGCAATACCTCATTGGATGGCACTGCGAGGCCCACTCAAACCATGAATGCACCAAGGATAGACAAAAGCAGCGCGCTTCGACCTGAAGTTCAGCAGCTCTTGGCAAATGGCATTGTGACAGCAAAAATGTGCGCTGAGGCCAAAAAGAAGGTACACACACACCAACATAACGTTATTCCAGGAGGCAGGCGACCCATAGATTCTGCAGAGAAGACGATAGAAAGACACGCCAGAGCGTCAGTGGCCCAACTTCGGGGAAAAGTAGGCACCCCAACACCTACTTAACCCGCTTCAACCCCGAAGTTGTGGTCTCAGTCCCCATGATACCAGACATTTCTTTGAGTGTACCCTAAATCCTACTGATCTCACGCCCCTAGCTTTGTGGTCCCACCCCGTAGAGGTAGCTTCCTTCCTCAGTCACCCTCTTCACTTCTCTTTTCTTTCTTAACAAACAAACAAAACTTCCCAAGCCGTTACAATAACAACAACAACAACCAAATTCCACCTTCACCACGTCTCACCAACTACATATGCAGATTCTTCAGCAGCAGCTTCTCTTCTCTTCTAAATTCGAGCTGCTCCTTACACTTATGTATACGCTGGACCGTTTTCCACCCCAAAGCGCTTCGACAAATATAGGATTGGGCATTGGGCTCCTGGCCGGGTCTGAACTAAGCCATGTTTTAAACGAACCTTATCCAAGCTGATTGCTATTAACATGCCTAATCTGTATAATCTACCTACAAAATTGTAGAATTTATTCTTTTGGTTTCTACTCACCGCCGCTATGGTCAACAGATCAAACACCTTGCAGCAATATTTCCAGCCATTTGCATTCCCATACTTGCTAAAGCATTCATCAAAGAAACCATAGACCTTGGTTATCTGTCGCGTCTCATGATTACCACGCAGCAGGGTTATTCGACTGGGATAGCGTGCCTTGAGCGTGAGCAGCCGTGTGAATGTTTCCAAACTATAATAGCCACGATCTACAAAATCGCCCATGAATATATAATTCGTGTCGGGCACTTGGCCACCCGTACGGAATAGTTGCTCCAGGTCATAGAACTAAGGAATAATAAGAGCAAAAATAAAATGGGAATGTTAAACATGCTGATTTGGGGGGGGCGCTTCCCTCCCTCGCTAACACACTCTCTCACACACACACACACACACACACCTGACCGTGTATGTCACCGCAGACGGTGACGGGCGTGCTCACTGGCTGAATGTTCGTCTCCTCTAGCAGTATGTCACAGACCATATCACAGAGTTTCTTCAATTCATTTTCGGGCAGGTATTTGCATTCCTTAACAATTTCAATCCATTTGTCCACATCGCCCATGATGTTAATGTGTGTGTTGTTGCATCAAAAAAAAAAAAAAAAAAAAGTTCAGGCTATCGACCTATCGATAGTTGATAACCAAGGGCGGAACTAGTTCTTAAGTAGTTTAACTATCGATAACTTTTTTTTTATTAGTTATAAATTGTTTAAATAATTATTTTATAATTAATAATTATAAAATTGCACTTTATTTCGTAAACTTGTGGTTATTTTCATTCAGAAAAATGGTCACACTGTTGCCGCCGCTTTTAAATTTGAATTTGAAATCAGACGGTGCACTTTTTTCTCTCTCTTGGTTTTGCTTGTGGGTTACCAAATTAGTTGCCATTAGCTTTTGTTGTAGCGCAAATCATAATTAGCTGCTCCTGCTTAATCCGTTTGGACTCCCCACCAAAATAATCACGCTTTTAAATTTCATTGCAATGGCTGGGCTGTGTCTTTTTTTTGTTTTGTTTTGCTTTTGTAGGGCTTTTGTTTGTGTGCGCTGAAGGAGTGGGGGGACGTACGTACACGTACACCACACGTAAGAGTGTTGGCATGTGTCTCGCGGGGTGTGGAGTGAGGGGGGGGGGGGGGAGTCGGCAAAGTGTTGTTTAGAGTCTCATTAGTGACGCGCACGATGCTGCTTCATTTTCTTTTCTTTTTTTTTTTGGTGTTTGTGTGGGTGGGAGAGTCATAGCGCTTGGCTTGAAATTGAACAAAGGGTTAAGCAGAAACAAATTAAAACTATTTTAATTCCAAATTCAGCGTGTCGTCCCTTCCCACCCCCTGACAGATCACAGATTCCCATGTTGATCTGAAGACAACAGAAAGTTTAAAGTTAACATAACAGCTCTCAGCTGGTCTCAAGCGGTTCAAGTTTAACATATCGGGTAAACTGTTAACCGATTGGAAGTTTGAATTTGAATTGCCTAGCGAACTGAGACACTATTTTGTGAACGAATCTAATTCATTTAATGGTTTGGACAAGTGTGTTTTGCACGAAAAAAGTATTTTCATAATCAGGCCTGTGCTCGTTTCCGAATTCGATCCATCGTAATTTGGAAATATTGTATTTTCTAAAAATTAAAGATAAATGCTGTTTTAAAGTGAAAAGCCAAACAACACAGTCGGTTTTTTGAAACGGGGAACATTTAACAATTCCGATTCCCCATGATTTGATTGAAATCGGAAACGGGCACAGGCCTGTTTAAGTTATTTCTTTTAACCTAAATTAAGATTTGGCAAATATTTCCGCTTAAAAAACGACTTTTAAGTGAAACATTCGATTTTTAGTGGGTTTCTCTAATTTTTTTTTGATATCTCAATCACAAAATTTGATATTGTTTGCCGATTTCAAACTTAACGCACATTTTACAGTGCCTCTGTACTGCACTTAACAGTGTTAACCGTTCATCTGTTACACAGTGATCTGTTCTCTCTCGCTCTCTCTTTTACTCTGTTAAGCTTAACAGTCATGCTGTTATTTAGCTATCTGAAGGACGTGCGGTAAATTCCTTTAGCAAAATTTTCTAAAATCGTACGGAAAATGTGTAAAAGTTTTGGTTAATTTGTGTGAAAATTGTTTATTGTTTACCCACTTAGTGTGGCAAGTGTAAAAGCCATAAGAATAACAATTTAATTGTGCGCCGTTGTTGCTGCCTAAAAGTCCTTAGTGTGGGTGCCTGTGTCTCTGTGTGTGTGTGTGTGTGTGAAGTGATCGCCTCAAAGAAGTTTAGTCAAATTGTATGTAAGTGTTTTAAACATTTATACAAATACATACATATATTTAAATAAGTTTAACTAAAACTAATTTGGTAACAAAATCAAGCATTTGCCTGCTTGCTGCTCTGCATGTGTGTTAAGTGCCGTTATTTTTGTTGCCTACATATTGGCATGTGTTTGTGTGTGAGCTAGAGTAGAGAGCGTGCTTAAATTTCTCTGCGTGACACGCAGTCATTAGATCGTGAAAAATTTAAGGTCATA